>JAEQBH010002329.1:0-532978 GCA_016808115.1 Tetrastigma voinierianum | reverse complement strand
TTAGAAAGAGAAATAAAAGGGATAAGACAAAATAACATTCCTATTTTTGGCCCGAGAAAAGGAGAGCAAATACGAACAAAAGAGAAGAGAGAAGAAAAGCAGTTAAGAAGAAGAAGAATAAGAAGATTACAGTATGGAACTTTCAAATTTGAATATGGATACATGTCTTCTGGGTTTGGAAACTCCCAATCTCATTTCTTGTCAGGATTAAGTTGAGAAGAGCTCTCAAGGATCCTAGATATGTGTTTTAGGAAGGGTCTAGCTGCGTGCTGAACCAAGAAAATTCCTTATGTTTGATCATATATGTACTCTGACCTAGAACGAGTTTTAGGTCAGAAATAAAGGAATCTGGAAGCAACCTGATAAACTGGTAGCCACATCAATTAAGTTGATGATAGGCTCTTGAATTTCTCGATTTGGACTCTGTAGACCAAGTTATGGTCCTTTTACCGAGGTCAACTCAGCTAAATCTGGTCGGGTCACTATCCAAATAGTCAACTAAATTAAATTCTTTAGAACGAGTTTTTGGGTCTGAAATAAAGAGAATTTGGTAGTAAGTCCTTCTGGGAAATTGTATCCACATCAATGAAATTAATGTTAGCTTTGAATTTAATTCGACCCCTGCAGACCAAGTTATGGTCTTTTTTGTTCCGAACAAACAAATGGGTGAAGTGGTCAGCCCATGTAGGCCGGCCAACAGGTCACAGATCTCATCCTAAGAGCCCAACTCGGTCATGCAGAGCTCAACTCGTCATGCAGAGCGAATGGCCATGCAGAGCCCAACTCTCATGAAGAGCTTAGCTAGTCCTGAAGAGCTCAGCTCGTCCCAGCCGAGCTCGTCACTTCAACAGAATTGTCACCCAGTCGCCTCGTCAAGATTGACTGCGCATGACCTCCGACTTCGGGCGTCATATTCCTTCGCTCCCCAACTCCGACTGGGGTGTTCTTGACCCCATAAAGCCCATTGCCGCACAGTACTATCCGCTCTGAGGAGAATATTAGATGCCTCGGGATTGAGGTGATAGATGAGCTTGTTACCAGGTCAACTCTGTCGAACTGTGTCGCCTCGTCAGATTTGCCTACGTATGACCTCCAACTGAAGTCATATCTCCTTCAATCTAACTCCGATTGCGTTCGACTCTATGGAAAGCCCATTGAGTCAAGAATCCATCCATATGCCTGAGGAAGATATTAGGATGTCAGACTGAGGTGTTAGACCGAGCTCGTCACTCAGCAGCTCGTCGCCCAGTCACTGGCCAAGACTAATCGCGCACGACCCTCCAACTAAGGTCACACTTCCTTCGTCTCGAACTCCGATTCAGTGTTCTCGACTCTATGGAAAGCCCATTGAGTCAAGAATAAATTTATATGCCTGAGGAGAATATTAGATGCCTGACCGAGGTGTTAGACTCTGCTCGTCACTTCAGTACAGCTCGGTCACCCAGGTCAGCCTGTCAAGATCGGGACCGCGCATGACCTCCAATCCGGAAGGGCTCTTCATATCTCCTTCACCCGAACTCCGACTGGGTGTTCTTGGACCTCATGGAAAGCCCATTGAGTAAAAAGAATACATTCATGCCTAAGGAGATTAGATGCCTGACCGAGGTGATAGATGAGCTCGTCACTTCAGGTCAACTCGTCAATCCAGGTCAGCTTGTCAGATTTGCCTACGTATGACCTCCAATGGTTGTTTCATATCTCCTTCGCCCGACCCGACGGTGTTCTTGACTCTATGGAAAGCCCATTGAGTAAAGAATCCATCCATATGCCTGAGGAAGATATTAGATGTCAAAACTGAGGTGTTGGGACTGAGCTCGTCACTAGTACCGCTGGCCCAGTTCTGTCATTAAGATCGATCACAGATGACCTCCAACTTCTAAGGTCATCTCTCCTTTGTCCTAACTCCGATTGGTGTTCTTGGACTCTATGGAAAGCCCATTGAGTCAAGAATAAATACATTTATATGCCTGAGGAGAATATTAGATGCCCACCGAGGGTGTTAGATCGAGTCATTACTTCAGTACCAAAGTCACTTCTTCAAGACTGACTACAAGATGACCTCCAACTTCTAAGGTCATATCCCTTCGCCCGAACTCCGACGGTGTTCTGATTCTATGAGCTCCATTGAGTCAAGAATACATTAATATGCTCAGAGAATATTAGATGCTTGACTGAGGTGATAGATGAGCTTGTCACTTCAGGTCAACTCAATCCGCGCCACCGTCGATTGTTTATGTATGACCTCCAACTTCGGGTCATATCTCCTTCGTCCGAACTCCGATTCGGTGTTCTTGACTCTATGGAAAGCCCATTGAGTCAAGAATCCATTAATATAGCTTGGATAAGATGGGAACTCATATTAGCTCTAGAAAAACACGAAAAACAGTAGGCACTATAAGTACTATAGTTATTCATTTTATAAATGCCTATTATGAATTCATAACAACAGAAGATACATGGTGCTATTTAATTATGCATGTAATGAGACATGAAAATGCAAAGATATGAATAAATGATTGTATATATATATCATATATGATTCGAAATCCACAATAATTATTCTGTGAATACGATATATACAAAACATAAAATATATATTGATCGGGTTCGCTAGAACCTGGTAGAGGGATGATGCAAGATGCCTTATTGTGAAAATAAGCTCCGCAGCGATACATGTTCTAATATCGAGGCCCCGTTTGGTCGATGACAGATTCGTTAGATCACTTCGTGACTTCGAAAGGGTCACCACGCTCCGGCCCTCATGGATGGTCATTGTCTCGTATACTGATGATACCTTCGGGTATAATATAGCACGTCGCTTCGCCCTCATGGACTACTGTTTCATACAAAGAATATAATACTTTCGCCCTCATGGATTATAGTTTCGATCTACTTCTAAGGTTTATGAAGACATGAAAACATAAAAGAAAAATGACAGTATATGCAAAGGAAATGTAGAATATATGTCATGATATTTAGAAGCATAAAGATCAAGCATAGCTGATGATAGTATACATAAGAACAAGAAGTAAAGTACAGCATTTATTACTTAAAAGTATATAAGCATGATAAGAAATGAACCGGTATGAAAAGATATTTATATGAGAAATGATAAGAATCAGAATATTATACGTGTTATATGCATTTGTATGTATGGTGATCCTAGTGTAGGTCATCCATGTGTATTAATCCCACTAAGCAAAGCTTAGCACGGGTGTTCAATCCGTGTAGTACGTAAGAGGAAACCAGAGGACTCCAAGTAATCCACATCAAAGCAAATAAAGGCCACACATCAATAGCCTACCAAGACCTCGAGGTCTATTTTGTATATGAAATTTTGTAAACCCATGTAAATATTAGATGTTGAACACGCATATATGGAGCTTGTATATATATTTTGTAACTGGCCGCTACGTAATATAATACAAGTTAATTTGCTTAACATTATATGAATGAACTAGCTTAAAGTATATACGTGAAAAAGTTGACCTCACTGACATCCTACGAAGCCACGCCACAATCACGCATTCGCTTAACGCTACATTTGAACATTGCACCGCACTCAGTGGTGAGTAGCCCACTTATGGCATTCTCCTAACGAGCTTTTAGCTCCTCACTCCCGTCGCAGACCCCCTTTTTATTTTACGTGCACAAAGAGCGTGGCGAGGGGACTACTCGCCCGCAGGTCGAAGCCAAAGAAAGCTCCGTGTGGCTTCGATGATTTTCCACATGTATTAGAATTCTCTAATTTGATATATGTTTTTAAGAGTAATTCACTAACTTCTAGAACTATGATATAGTTGATATGTTTTTATGGATATGCCAGGCATGGGCCCAAGAGCCGCTTATCCATATTCAGATCACTGCGGGTTATATCGACTGTTTGGGACAAAGTTATATGCAAAATTTTGTAATTGGGCAGCTCCCCGTACAAAGGAGACTCGCCCAATTTTCTCAAGGGCTGTAACCCGACATCCACCAGGTTCGCGGCCGACGGCAGTCAACTGATCCCTGTTTTCGTGGCCATAGAAACTCCAACTTTCGTGTCCACACGTAGATCCCCATCACGTGTACCAATTTTTAGTCCTCGAACTTCAACGCCGATCGCCTCCAAACCCGGAAATCTTCCTTTTCCCTTTCCTTCCTTCTCCTTTTTCTTCCTTTTCTCTCTACGGATTCTTTCCTTTCTTTCTTCCTTTTTCTTTCTTTTCTTTCCTTTTACTTTTCTTTTCCTTTTTTTTTCTCATTTCATTTCCCTTTCATTTCTCCTCATTTTCTCTTCTCTTTTTGGTCATTTTCTCACCCTTTTTGGAGCCACCACACATCCGGTCAAATGATACTCTCCTCATTTCAAATTAAAGGCTCTCCTTTTCCATATTTATTCATTTATTTCATAATTCCCTTACGACATCATGCACTCAAGTGGGCTCATCACGGATCTTTTCCACACGGCTAATCACAGCCCATTACTTTAGCCAAGTGTCACACTTTTACGGTGCCTAGTGGCATCCTCCCTGTCACGTGTCATCTCGACAACCCACGCCGAAAAACGTGAAATCCCGACCTCTAATCCAATGAAATTCAACGTGTGCTAAATTTCGCGAGACGACTTTAACTGAGAAGTCCTTTCACATCCGAGATTCAGAAAATTCGGATTTTTACCGAAATTAATGATTTTACCCTTTTTGAGAAAATTGGAATTTTCTCAGGTCTTACAAGTTTCGTCCAAAAGAAGCTCCTTCAAGCATTTCGTCTTCACCATCTTTGGAAAATTCTCAAAGTTTGAGCAATATGAGAGGTCAAGAGATTCCAAATATCCAATATTGCTTAGGAGTTCTTTGATTTTGGTCCCTCTCATATAAAGCTTCCTCAAGCACCTCATATTCGCAAAACTGTCAGGCAATTTATGGAATTTCCAGCAATTTGAAACATCAAGAATGTCAAGATATGTCAAGTACCCGATGTCGCTTGGTACTTCACATTCTACTAATTCAAAAGTTATTCTTCAAAATTTCATATGAGGAAATGCATCAATGGGGATGAATGCAATTTATGAAGACTCAGATACCCCAATATTAAATCTCTCCAACTTTGGCATACTAAGAAATTTTGGCATTTTTATTGAAGTCAGTTGTGAGTCACTTACATCAACGAACTTCAATTTTTCTCTATGATGTCAGAATAAAGAATTCATTTTAATTAAAAAATCAGTCAACTTAATTGAAATTACTATAAAAAAAACAATAATAAACTCAATAATGGTTATACCTTCTTCCCTTTCCAAAGTCATTTTATATTACTACACTTCAAGTTGATTGCAACAAGGTTCTCTGCATCAAAGTTCAAAGGCAAAGATTCCAAACCTTCCCAATGAAGATATCTTAGTTCACAAGGAAATTCAAAGCCTTCGGTTATACTCCTTTCTCATAAGCCTATTATAATCATTGTAATAGACTTGAAGCAACCTAAGCTTCTTCATCTTAGAAAAAATCTTTCTTCATTCAGCAAACACTAATTCCGATGAACTATATTTCTTTTGATTTAGATAAGTCTAGACATATAGTTTCAACATTTTTCATCCCTTGGGAAAAAATATAAGAGGCAAACATCTTAACTAATAGTATATGATATATATATATATATATATATATCATTTAATATGAAAATATTATTAAATCTTTATTCTTTCAAAAAGGCAAAAGCAAACTATTAAATTTAGTTGGATTCTCACCTTTTCAATTAAGTAAATGCATGATAAATATAATTTGATTCCACAATCTACTCATTTGCTTGTGTGGTCTTGTGGATGTCAGTTTCACGTATAATTTCCCAACCCTTTATTAAATCATGCATATATATCTTGTTATATGAAAAAGTTACGAGACATTTCACCTTTATAACTCCAACCCCACTCTCAGCATAATCCAATATTTTTGAAACAATGTCTCTATCTTCTCCTTTAAAAAAGCAAGCAATGTCTCGAACACTCGCTCTATGTAATCCAACCCATCATAGCTTATTTTGAGCACATATTGGATTTCTGCCTTAGGTTTGTTCCTCAATTTATGCAATTCACTTTCCTATTCACTTGTTTGCTTGCCATGTAAAAGAGAGCCCAAAACTTTCAAAGCTAGAGGAAGACCTTGACAATAACGTATTACATCATCCGAAAAAAATTTATAATCTTCTTCCGAAGACGGTTATAGACTAAAGAGCTTCGAGAGCATTCCTGAGAATTTAATTCTTCAATCTCACATAGGTCATCGACTATATCCAACAAATGTTGATTCTAGTTGTTATCAAGACTCTACTTCCTCTCCCCAAAACCAATGATGTTTTCCAACTAGATACTCTAATTGTTTCAGTCATCATCAATATCATCAAAAATAAAGTAGCTCAAACCGAAGAATATTCAGATATCAGGGCTCGACCAATATTGCTTATATAATGCTTTTCTCCTGTTATATCATAAAGAAACTGATTTTGTAAATCATGTAGCCCTCTATCTTTGTGAATCTCTTTAACATTTTCAAGAAAGCTAATACAATAAAATTCAGGAGCAATTTGATTATATATAGCTTTGGCAATGGTTGTCTTGCCAATTCCACCAACTCCCCAAATCCCAACTATTCGGACATCATCATTTGACTGAATTTTCAATTTCAATGACAATTCTCTTAAATAGGAATCCATTCCAACTAAATTCTCTCCAACATATAAGCATTTAAAATTCAATCTCTTGAAAGGTAGCGCATTTCCTCGATATACTGATTCGCACTAGCATTATGAAATATGTTAGAGAGCAATGGTAAGTCAAAATGAGCACCGCTAATAAGAATCGTCGATGGCTAAAATTTAATCGTATGACGATGCATGACAATTAAAAGAAAATTAAATCCAAGACATAAAATGTAATTATTTTGCGGTTGCATGTAAACATATTTAGTTGCCTTATAAATTCGAGATTGAGTGTTCACATTCCTAAGAAAATTTTGGGCTTTTTTATCATTCATGCTCATCCCATATCGCATAGTGGAGAAAAGTTCCTAACATTATATAAGTATGGGCTCCTCTCAACCTAGTAAATGCGTTTTAAAGTCATGAAGGCTCTTTGGCCCCAAAACGGACAATATCTATAAGATTGGGCCGGTTCGTTGCAATTCATTAGTGTGTTTTCTAATGATCCCATCATAGAACCCTAATTACCATAAACTTATATATCTAATGATCCCATCATAGAAGCCTAAATGTTACACAATTAATGTTAGATTATTTAAGTTAAATTCTACAATTTAATTATTGCATAATAAGACCTAACCACTAGAAATAATTTTAGCTGATGAATTGGTAACACTCTTGCCTCAAGCTCTCATGTCAAGGCTACTTGTCCAACCTTCTAAACCATGTCTTTTTATTGACCCAGGGCATTAAATCAAATCAACCAAAATCCTTATTTTGGTTGTTTTGAGATATTATCTTTACTTTTGGATATTATTTTTATTTCCATTATTGTTTTTGGAGTATTATTTTATTTCCTATTATTGTTTCAGGTATTATTTCTTTTCTATTATTGTTTTTGGGATATTATTTTATTTCCTATTATACTTAAATTATGCATAGGGTATAAATAGATGTTTTAGAGTTTGTTTTAGGGACTTTTATCACTTTTATCAATTTATCATAAAATTTAAACCTTTTGTTTTACTTTGTTCTCTAGATTGAAAATTGGTCTCTAGATCGAGACGTGTTATTCTTGCTGATCAATCATGCTACACGCTGTATTAGGTGGTATAAGAGCGTGTTTCTCCCAATCGATGGCTAATACTAGTACTAGTGAGGGCAACCAATCCCAAGATGATGATCGAGGATTGCAAGTTGTTTAGAGGTCGATTAATGAACAACAACAATCAATTCAAAATTTAACTCAATAGTTGGAAATAGTACAAGCACAATTACTGGCGTTATTGAGTATTGATGAACAAAGGCGTAGGAATGATGATGAGGAACAAGGCGGAGGAATTAGCCCCACTAGACCTACTTTTAGTCCCATTCCAAATATACGAAATTAAAGAAGGCTAGTCATAAGATTTGATGACACTTCAGTTGAGGAGGCCGACTTGGGTGAATTTGAAAATCCACGTGGTAGACAAAGAGGTGGAAGATAGTGGCAACCAAACTACGTAGGAGTATTTAACAAATACAAATCCAAGATAGATATCCCTAACTTCGCAGACCTTAATATCGAGGGGTTTGATCGTTAATCAAGTAGATGTTCTTTGACTATACCGAGTTGCCTAAGAATAAGAAGGTTAAATTTGTTGCTTATAAGTTAAAAGGAGGAGTATCAGTATCATGGGACAAATTGAGGGAGATGAGGATGAGAGAGGGGTGTGGTCCTGTTCAAACATGGAGTAGGATGAAACAATTATTATGAGGTAGATTTTTGCCTCCAACAAACTATGAATAATATATTTTTTATGCTGATAAGAGATGTACATAGGGTAGCAAGAGTGTGAATGAATATATTGCTGAATTTTTAAGATTGACAGAGAGGAATCAATTATCATAAAGTGAGAACCAACAGGCAGTGAGATATTTAAGTGGGTTAAAGTAGACTATTAGAGATAAAATTGGGGGTGCATATGGTTTTTAGTGTGCAAGAGGCTAGAAATTTGGTCGTGAAAGTTGAGTTACTCATTCTTGATTAAACTCGTAGTACTAATTATAGAAAATATGGAGGGGTAGACAATAAGGCTCCAAGTGACAAAGGAAAAACACCGCTAGCCATGTCTCGAAACTCGGTGGAGACCGCTAAACAGGTAGAAAGGAAAAGTGTATAAATGGAAGGAGATACTGCAATACGTCTGCAGCATTGCCAAAAATAGTAACCCTTATGCAAGGCCTTTCAGTGTTAAGTGCTATAGATGTAGAGAGGTTGGACATCTTTCCAATGAATGTCCTAAAAGGAAGGCAATGAATGTAGTGGAGAAGGACGATGATGTTGTAGAGAATAAGATGTGCGAACCTGATGGGGATGATGATTATGAGGAATATGAGTAGGAAGAGTACACTTATGTGGTGAGAAAGATCATGTTATCTCTAAGTGCAAAGGATTGCACCTAACCTTATAAGCTCTTCGCAGACTAGAGTATCAGGCAAGTGAGTTTAGGATTTTATTATTGATAATGGAGTTGGGGAGAACATAATAAGTAAAGATGTTGTGAGAGGCTACAAGAAAGACTGAACTCACCCCAACAAGATATGTTATCAAGATTAAAAAGGTCAGATATCCAAAGGAATGAACGTTGAAAGGTGTCCTTCTTCTATCGAAAGTATAATGATGAGGTGTACCATGATGTGGTCGATATGAATGCTTCTCACATTTTATTTGGGCGTCCTTGGAAGTATGATGTGGATGTTAGGCACTCGGGCAAGAGTAACTTGTATCAATTAGAGAAAGGGGGAATAAAATATACACTAGTGTCTTTCACTTGGAAGAACAAACCCAAAGCTTTACAAGTAGAGGGAAGAAACTTTCTAACTTTTTTGCATGGCCCATCTTCACTTACAGAAGCTTAAGGAGACCTGGGAAGTGCATTTGATGGTCAGGAAGGGAGAAGTAGAAAGTAGAGATTCACTGGGGCTCACCGGTGAGGTGCAAACTTGTTAAAGGAGTTTGATGATGTGATTCTCGAAGATTTACCTGGCTGTGGATTACCTCCTACAAAAATATATAACACTATATAGATTTGATTCTAGGTGCTTCTCTTCGTAATCTACCTCATTATAGGATGAATCCCAAGGAGAATGAAATCTTAAGGGAGATGGTGGAAGAGTTGCATAAGTAAGTATTCAGTTAATATGAGCCCATGTGGAGTTCCAGCATTGTTAACGCCTAAGAAAGATGAGAGTTGGTGAATGTGTCTGGATAGTAGGGAAATCAACAAAATTACTATTGGATATAGATTTCCTATTCCAAGGTTAGATGATATGCTTGATCAGTTGAGTGGAGCAATTGTGTTTAGCAAGATAGACTAGAGGAGTGGCTATCATCATATCAAAATTTGTCCAGGTGATGAGTAGAAGATAGCATTCAAGACAAGAGATGGACTGTACAATTGGTTAGTCATGCCTACAATACCCTACTAGTACTTTTATGATTATGAATAAGGTACTACAACCTTTCACGGAAAATTTTGTAAATTTGCTTATTTTTTGATGATATTTGATTCATAGTGTCGAAGGAGAAGATGTCGACATCTTAGGGAAGTGTTTAAGGTGTTGAGGTAAAATAAATTATATGCAAATTTGAAAAAATGTGTTTTTATGGAAAATAGTTTTCTATTTCTTAGCTATGTGGTGAGTAGTGAAGGAATTAAAGTAGATGAGGAGAAAGGAGGCTATTAGGGAATGGCCTACCTAAAGAACGCCGTTGATGTGAGCTTCCATGGGTTAAAGAACCTTTTATAGGAGGTTCATTAAACATTTTAGTAGCATCAGAAAGCACTTATTATCGAGTGCTCAAGAAAGGGAGGTTCCATCAATAGGAGAGTAAGAGCATTGTTTGCTCACTATAGAAAGTTAAACACAACAATTGTCTGCATTACCAGATTTTTTGAGAAGACTTTAGGTAAGAGGATGCGAGTGGAATTGGTATATAGGGTTATTTTGTTCTAAGAAAGAAGAGGTCGATAGCTTTTCTTTTAGTGAAAACAGTAAGGACCAAGCAAATGGGCTACCTATGACAAAGAATTTTATGTCAAGCAGGAGGGCTTAAAACTTAGGGGCATTATCTCATAATCAAGGATTTCATTCTCTATATTAATCATCATGCTTTGAAGTACTTAAGTACACATAAACAAATTAGAAGCGATATGCATGCTAGGTGGTCAGCTTACATAGAGAAATTCCCTTATGTTTATTCATAAATCAGACAACAAATGTGGTGGCGTATGAACAAAGTGTGACGAAAGGGCTTGATGAGAACCTCGAGTTTAGAGATAGTGTGTTTTAGACATCGATGGAATTACATGCATGATGATGACTTGAAAAGGTTTAGGCTACTATGGTGCTTAAACAACCTTGTGATGATTTTTATATACATGATGGTTTCTCATGAAGAGTAGAGTTGTCTTCCCTCGCACTTTCTCATGAGAAGGTCACAGCCCCCAGACGGTCATGGCTTGGCCTGGTCATCTCTGAAGAGATAAAACCATTGAATTCGTGAAGAATAGGTACTATTGGCCTAGATTGAGAAGGGATGTGACTACTATTGTGTCGAGGTGCTATGTATGTCAAAGGGTGAAGGGTCAGACTCAAAACATGGGGTTATACATGCTAATACCCTTCCTAATGCTATGTGAGATCTTTCGTGGACTCATGTCAGTCATATGAACTCAACGAGGTATGAATACTATGTTTGTCAGGGTTGACAGTTTTCTAAGATGGCGCATTTGTTACAAAAAGAAGATTACAAATACATCTTCTACAATCAAACTATTCTTTACGGAGGTCGCGAGGTGTCATGGAGCGCCAAAACTATTACATCTAATCGTAACACTAAGTTCCTTAGTCACTTTTGGATGACTCTTTGGAGGTTATTTGACTCGTCATTGAACTTCAATAGTACAACACATCCACAAACAGATGGGTAGATAGAGGTTGTTAATAGGACAATGGGTAGTCTTATTTTGAAGCATTTTCATGGATGCACCCATGTTCGGGCTTTCATAACAACGCTATTCATAGTGCAATAGGTAGATCCCTGTTTTCCATTGTATACATGAAGTGTCCTAATCATGCTTTAAATTTTTGAAGCTTCCAAAAGTCCCGAGTCTTAGTGTAGCAGCTGATGATTTGGCAAAGCAAGTTCAAGAGGTGTGAACAGATGTCAAAAACAAGTTAGAGAAGGCTAATGCAAAATACAAGATGGAGTGCATAAACATAGTCGCTTTTGATGTCGGGTGATGAGATGATTAATATTAGCAAAGCTCGAATGCAAGGTGGCCATAGCAATCTTCAACAAGGAAAGTATGAACCATACCAAATTGTTAAGAAGATCAACAACAATGCTTATGTAGTTGACTTGTCAAGTTTGATGTGAATTTCAAAGACCTTCAATGTTGCCGGGTCTTACCTTTGTTCCGTACCCGTGTATGAATCTTTGATATCCGTAAAGTAACTCAGAGATGAGTTTTTGGCAAAAGGAGGTGACTAACGCAGAGCGTTAAATCAAATCAATCAAAATCCTTATTTTTGTTGTTTTGAAACATTATCTTTATTTTTTGGATATTATTTTTATTTTCCATTATTGTTTTGGCAGTATTATTTTCTTTCCTATTATTGTTTTGGGTATTATTTTCTTTCATATTATTGTTTTGAGATATTATTTAATTTCCTCACTTAATTATACCTAGGGTATAAATAAATGTTTTAGAGTTTGTTTTAAGGATTTTATCACTTTTATCAATATATATTAGAAAATTCAAAGCTTTGATTTACTTGTTTTGGATTAAGACATGTTATTTCTTGTCATCAATCACGCCACACGCCATGCCTCTATTTCTTTACTTTATTTTCTCTTATTTATTTAATGTCTTTGAGCTAGAGACCTTTTTTTTTTTCATATTTTGTGAATGCATTGGTTTCTATTTGGGAACTTGTTCATATATTTAGTTTTAAATTAAGTCGCATTATTAAACGATAAAATATACTGCCAATTGATTACGTTTGTTCTAAGATATGTCATTTTAGGATATTTAACATGATTAAAGGATTATACTAAAACGAATTGTGAAACCTAAAGTAGAAATATATATATATATATATATATATATATATATATATATATATATATATATATATATATATATATATATATATATATATATATATATATATATATATATATATATATATATATAATTTGTTTCATGCTCCACCTAATTTCTTAATGAAATTTGTGTTATATTTTATTTCAAAACTTGAAATTCACTTTAGCAATTGGCTCTCAAATCATTTTAAATAAGAGTTGGTGATTAATTACTAAAAAATTGCCAATAAAATTTGTTCAAATTGAAATAATTCATGGTAATCGGCATTTCTTCAACACAAATTTGAGAAATTTACAACAATATCAACAAAAATGACAGTAGTAAAAGTAGTAATAAAAATAACATAGAAGAAGAATAATTATATTGCAACAGTTTAAATTCTAGAATTTATGGTTGTTATTTGATGCATGTAAAAATAAGTTGTTTACTTAATGTGGATTGATAAAATATTAAGAATGGTGATCACTTCTTTTTTTTCAATTTATTGATGAAATGATTTTTAAATAATTGATTTTTTTATTCCCATTCACTTTGCATATCACTTTCTAGTATTCTACTACAAGATTCGTACATGGAACTTGTCGCCCAACTCCATTTGCCACTTCTGAGCTTGGTGATCTCACTCTGTTTTAAACACTTCTTTTAAAATTTTAAATTTATAACTATTTATTTTTTTACTAGAATTTGGAAAATATACAAGTATCTTGTTAAAATTGTAGGGCACGGAATACTACAAAGTACAATGTAAAGTGATTAGTTTTCAAAAAAAAAAAAAAGTACCCATAAATGAAAGGTACTCATAATTAACAAAAGCTAAAAAAGAAGTTATTGAACATTACCCCACTTCTATATGCCATCCACAATTATTGCTTGCTTCAGTCAAGGCCTCCCTCCATCTCTCTACTTTGTTCTTCCAATGTTCTTAATAGCCATGCTTGGTGAATGCTTCTCCAAAGCTCCCTGTTCGTTTACGGACATCTTTTGGATCCACATGGTAGAAAACCGGCAGTATGATTTGCCCGTATTCCTGTCTGCACTCCATGATCTTTGCAAGCTCCTCTAAGCACCACCTTGAATCAGCATAATTTTTTGAGAAAACAACAATGGAAGATCTTGATTTTCTACCAGCCTTTGAGAAGCTCTAAGTTGATCTTTCTCCTCCGAAAGCTCACATCTCTCGTAGTTGTAATGCCTCTTCAATCAATCCCCGCATAAAGGTGATCGGTGAAATTGTGGGGGGTGTCTTTACCTCTAAAACTCAAGAAGACGTTGGAAGAGGAGGAGGAATCAGACGCCATTTCCGGCAACACAATCTTCAATTGAATTCTACCTCTCTGTTAACTAAAGGTATCATGGTAAGTCTTTATACCGAAGAAAACAAAGGTTAAGGTGATTCTGAATCTGATATTAATGGCGAGTGAGAAGGGAATCATAAAATCAGCTAGAAGTTGGAGAGGAAAGAAGCAAGAAATTTGGAGGAAGGAAGGTGGGAGCCCTAAACTTTTTCATTTTTTCTTGCTTATGACTTAAGTCAATGTATTGAGTCCACCCCCACATAAACGCCAAAGATGAGTTGGTTATGGAGTCATCATGAAGGGGCTTATTTTATTTTGAGCTTTGGACTTTTTAGGTTTTTAAAATACTGAATATTAAAACGAAAATAATGCTCAACTATTTACACAGTATCGTCGTAGCTATCGATCGCAAAGATTACAAATTTTCGATAAATTTTTGTTCATGTTGCAAGATCGATCATGCATTATCGTCATGCATTTAATTTACATTATTTTACTCAAATATTTAAGAATGTTTTTTCAAACAAACTAAATATGTACAAAACTCTTTTATTTTCTTAGAAATTAAAGCATGTAGTTTTGAATAAAGATGACACCTGCTAGTCTTACTAGTATGAGAATTAGGCCAAATCATGTGCTAGCCGCCAGCATACGACACACAGATGTTGTTTGTTGTAGATTGTTATGGCACAGAGAGAGAATTGGGACCATAAACAATAATTGACTTGACTTGTGCTATACCAATTACTTTTCGAACTTTATATTATTGACAACTCAAATTCAATTGTTTTTAGTTATTGTTATCACAAGGTAGTGCTACAGCCTACATAGAAGTTGTTTTTGTTTTTAAATTACAACTTCACATGGGAGAAAAAGTAAGCAATTTGGGTGAATTTGAGGGGTCAAAAAAGTAAGCATAAAAATGTAAACTGTTATGGAGCATGTGAATGAACAAGTTCATTCATGTGAACGAATAGGCAACTAAAATGCCTATATAATGGGATCTTTATCCCTTGTATAGATGACCAAAAAATAGAACTCTCATTCTCTCTCTAAACTTTCATTTTATAATTTTCTTTTATTCTCTCTCTTTGCAAT
Source organism: Tetrastigma voinierianum (assembly GCA_016808115.1). NCBI lineage: Eukaryota > Viridiplantae > Streptophyta > Magnoliopsida > Vitales > Vitaceae > Tetrastigma > Tetrastigma voinierianum. The sequence continues at coordinate 517,752 of JAEQBH010002329.1, read as the reverse complement.
TCTAGTTACAATTCTGTAACTATTTTACAATACGTTATCAGCATGAATTTGTTCCAGCAAAGGTAAAATTATACTATTATCAATTTTTTTCATCATATATTGTTACTAAATGCCAAATCTCACAAAACTCGATTTTGTGACACTTGGATATTCCTGTAAAATTATTAATCATGGATTCTCACGCGAAATACATCCGACGTACGACCCGAGAAACAATAAAAAAGAAGGAAATGAAGAGTCCCATCAAGACTATGCAAAATCACCACTCTGCTTTAGGCATCATCTCCACGACCAAAACGAAAGTATCTCACCGTAAAAGACCCTTTCACTTTCGCGAATTTACCATGATGTATCGACCACCAAAAACGATGATTTTACCAAAAGCTTGTTATGACTCGACGCACTGGTAGTCGCAAAGCAGCTTTAAAATAATAAAAGAGCATAACTCCGCTCTATTTAAAATGAGCTCCAAATCAGTTTTCATGAGAAAAAATCATGGATGAAGACATGCCAGGAAAAAACGCTTCACACGTTTTCACGCCTAATGTGCTCCCGCAGCAAAGAATATAGAGAGCTTATTACTTACTAAATATTCAGAGTTAATATCATGTCTTCTAATAGCTTAACAAAATAATGACCTACTAATGAAAAACCACCAGTCCCGTCCAACTAGATCCAACCATTCTGTCAATGTGCAATTTTATCTCAATAATCGGCGTGATATCGTAGTTTTGGTCGTGGTCGGGTCGCGCAATTCCCAACACTATAATAATCATCCTTCTAACCCCTTCAAAAGGAGTAAAAAAGACCCATCACCGCGTAAGTGGAATAATGGTAAGACAAAACAAGAAAATGGAGAAAGTGCACATAAAAAACTCTTCAAGGCTCTTAAAGAGACTTGCTACAGATGCGGAATGGAAGGACACTAGTCTCGTACCTATCGTATGGCCAAACATCTGGTAGATCTGTATCAAGCATCATTAAAGGATAAAGGAAAAAGGGTAGAAACAAATTTTGCTGATGGAAGTGGGTCGGACTCATCTTATTTTGATATGGATTTTTTCAAGGTCCTAAAGGATAATTTCAATCGCTTAGTAGATGATGAAAATGTAAATATTAAATAATTCTATGTATTTTATTTTGAGTTAATAAGAATATTATCTTGTTATTAATATTTTATCTTTATCTAAATTTCTATGTATTATTGAATTTCAAGATGAATGATGGCGATATACGCCTTGCTGATCACAAGAACTACGTAATCCTTCAAGAAAAAACATATTTTTTAAATTTAATAGTATCAAATGCCACTGTAAGTACCATCTATGGTACATCATATTTAATTGAAGGCTTCGAAAGAGCAAACATAATGCTACCAAATGGAACTAGATTCCATATTAATGATGCATTATATTCTAGCAAATCAACAAGAAATTTGCTTAGTTTTAAAGATATCCGCAGAAATGGATATCATATTGAAACTATGAATGAATGTAATAAAGAATGTTTATATATTACCTCTATAATTTATGGGAAAAAGACTAGGTATGCGTCTCATGGATGTTATCACTGCATATTTATACGGGATCCATGACAAGGATATACACATGAAAATCCTTAAAGGATTTAAAACTACCCGGCGCTGAAGTACAAAACCTCATAGTACGCATCAATTAAGCTACAATGATCGATCTTTGTATGGATTAAAACAATCCGGACGCATCTGGTACAATCGCCTTAGTGAATATTTACTAAAAGAAGGGTATATGAATAACCCTATATGTCCATGCATTTTCATTAAGAAATCAAAAATCGAATGTTCAACTATTGTTGTTTATGTTGATGATTTAAATCTTGTTGGGACTCCTGAAGAGCTGATAAAGATAACAAAATATTTGAAAAATAAATTTGAAATCAAAGATCTTGGAAAAACAAAAAATTTTCTCTCATTTATAGATCGGTATTTTCCAAAACGGGTGTGTCGTTCATCAATCAACATATATTAAGAAAATTCGTTGCTTTAATATGGATAAAGCACATCCATTGCCTACTCCTATGGTTGTTTGTTCACTTAACGTGAAAAATGACCCATTTCGCCCTTGTGAAAAAGGCGAGAATTACTTAGTCTGGCAACCATACTTCTACACTATTAGTGCACTTACGCATTCTCGCTAATTATACTGCCCATATATTGTTTTTTTTCGTTAATTTATTGTACCTATGTACAATTACCCAACTAGAAGACATTTGAATGGAATCAAACATAATGTGATATCTTCGCGAATCATCGATATGGGACTATTTTACTAAATGAATCAAAACAAAACTACTAGGATAGCAAATGCGTGGATATCTTTCGATCCACATAAAGCCATATCTCAAAGGTGTATGTTTTTACTACAATGGAACTATCATCTCATGGAAACTGCTAAACAATGGTATCATCAAAACCATTAAGAGATTCTTCGCACCATGAGGCAAGCTCCGTGAACGATATGGTTAAGATCTATGATCCACCATATTCAAGAATCATGTGGACTCTCCTCTGTCAAAGATAACCTAACAACCTTATTCGAAGATAATGCAACGTGCATTGCACAAATCAAAGGGGGTTATATCAAGGGAGATAGAACCAAGCACATTTCACCAAAATTCTTTTATACACACGAGCTCCGGAAGAATGGTAAAATTGATGTCCAACAAATACGCTTAAGTGATAATTTAGCATATCTATTCACAAAGTCATTACCAACCTCAACATTCAAGAAGTTAATATATAAGACGTAATGCTGGCACCCAAAGGATGTCAGACACGAGGGGGGAGCATGATCGATGTTACAGTAATCGTAATATTTTTCCTTCATTCAAGTTTTATCTCACCGGCTTTTACTAAGCAAGGTTTTTAATTATATTGCCCTAACAAATTAAGAATATTGTATTCTTCCCTTCAAGGTTGATGACTCATTCCATGTGAGCAGTGAAAGCATGTGAATGAACAAGTTCATTCACATGAATGAAAGAGGGCAACTAAAATGCCTATATAATGATCTTATCCTCAGATAGATGACCAAGAAATAGAACTCTCATTCTCTCTCTAAACTTTCATTTCTATAATTCTCTTATTCTCTCTTTTGCAATTTAAAGTTACAATTCTGCAACTATTTTTACAATATAAACTATATTTAAGATAAGTCTTTTTTAGAGACAGAGACACTTCACTAGAAATGTCATTCTAACATACTTTCATGTCAAGATGTTATTAATATTAACTTTATGATTTATGATAATATATTATAATTTAATTTATAATATTTGTAGTATGTTAATTTTAATCATTTATGAGATGGTTTAATATTAACTAGTTATAGGTCCATGGTTCTATCTTCCCTCTTTGTTTCGTAAGCCCATCGAACTTCAACCCAATTGTTCCTCACAATTTATATATATATATATATATATTAGTAAATAAATGAGTTTCAAGATTTAACAAAGTGTTTGGTCGAACACACTTGGGAGAAGCCAAATAACTATCTTCAACCCTGGGCTTCTGATTTCATTCTCAAGTAGACAGTACTAATGGCGCCAATAAGTCTGTATCCACGCCGTGTATGTTTTCTTACACACTACGAACCGATACGCCTATCGCTTCAATAAATTTATTATTTTGTAATGTATTCATTGGGTCTTTGATTATTGATCATCTATTTTGGACTTAATAAATCAATAAATACTTTTTGATCTACAAAAAAAATTACAATTATATCGAGTCAACTTTCTTGATCAAGTATCGGGTTCGTCAAATTTGTTTCTTTTATATTTGGGTTTCTATACTTCTTGATTGCGCTCAATCAACAAAGATAAAAAGCTCCGTTTTTCTTTTCTTGGAATCCTTTTCTCTCTCTATTAAATGGCTGGGATTTGAGAACCTTTAAGTGGGTTAATGCCTAAAAATCTGTACTTTGAAGTAGTAGATTGTATTTTTCTTCAGAATTTTCATTAGAGCAGCAAATAAATCTAATTATTAAGAAACAAAACATAAAGCAGAAAGTCGAGTTTCTTAGTTATTCGATCTGGAGTTTGGCTGAACTTTTACCATGCCACGTGATGTTTTTACAACATCAAACATGTCTTAAAGTGATATTTTAAATGGAGAATTCAGCATCAAAATTTTTGTAATTGCACCTTAAATATTTGTAAATCTAACATCACCATCCTTCAACCTTGAATGGGAGTGATTCTATGGGTGTATCAGATGGGTTTTGCTTATGGGGTCTCTCAACAGCCAGCACTTTGATTGAACTAGTTTTTTGATTTGAAAATTTCGTGAAATGGTAGAAGAGAAGTTGGGTGCATGTGATATCATTAGTTGGATGAGTTTTGAGGCATAAGTTCTTTTATGTTTTAGAATCTTTTTCTACAGAATCGCCATTCTCAGTTTGGAAAGTCAAGTCAAAGAAAACGGAAATTAAAAAGAAAAAGCATATTTAAATGGGTGAATCCATAAACCATGAAACCCATTGATACTGAAATCTAGGAAGGAGTTAATCACTATGGGTCAATCAATATTGACAAATGGAGTGGCACCGATTATTACTGATACGCTCACTAATTTATTAAAAGGAAAGGGCTATTCATTGAAATGAGTTATGGGAGGCATTGATATATGCCATCTGCTTGAATCATTACTATAATATATTATGGACTTATAATATATATATATATATATATATATATATATATATATATATATATATATATATATATATATATATATATATATATATATATATATATATATATATATATGTAGCATTAAATTTGATTTTGACACAAAATTGGATTTTTTACCAAATTCTGCAATTTTTTTCACTGTTTTTCACATATTGTTTTTGCAATTATGTTTGTGCTATTTGGGATTTTTATAACATCATATTGTGAATAAGATTAACAAGCTTATTACAGTTTAGTTAATTTGAGAAATATTGACAAGTCAGGTATCAGTTTCAAGCAAGCTGGAAGACGTTGGCTATTTCTAACTGACAGTCAAGAATGTAAAGAATTTCTTTCCCGATTTGCGATCACAAGATCTATACGATAAATGTCTTTCTATCGATTACTTTATTATTCTAAGAGGACGCTAATAAATAAGAGATTTCATTAACTAAGTCACTTAATCGTATAAATTTTACCATCCTATCATGAAAATTGACGATTTATTGCGACTTACATGATTGTTAATTATAAATGAATTTTTGTATTTTATAGACTTTAACATTTACGACCACTTTGCCGTCATTTGTAAGCAAAATAACGGAGCAATTTGCATGTTCGTTTACATGTATTTTATTATCGCTTCTTTATTTATTTCTTACCAGCTTTCCTTTGTTATCTACCATCGAAACTTAACGGTATCTAATTACAAGAATGGGAAAAATGAGCTATCCGACAATCATCGGGCTAATGTTTGTTTTGAATCCACATCATTGATGTCATCTCGATACTTGGTGGTTGGGATAACACATATTATCCACGCCAGCAATTCTATGCAAGCAATGATAAGCGTAAGAAATCCAACCACCTGGGAGTCGCAGATATGCGCACTGGAGATCTATACAAGAGTCCAAGTTTATTTTCAGAGTTGTTACTCACAACTTAAGACATGAACTTTTTTGGAATCAGCAGGATATGTGGCATAGATACCTCGATCGAGAAATTTGATATCAGTACTTATTTTGATAGACTCGATATAGTTTTCTTTCGGGAACGAAAAGTTAAATTGTACCGAGATTCACTATGGATTGGCACTGAACACTTTATGTGGAATCTTATCGACAGAAATAGATACTATTTTTATTTTTTCTCCTACCGTGAATACTTAAGTAGACCAAGCCGCTTGAGATTGAAAGAAAAGTCTTCTATTCGCACGCGCTAGGTCATATTTTCAAAAGCACGGAGAGCGATGATTCTTTCTCGTGATTCGATTTCTCGCCTCGACACTGGGCCTAGTAAGTACGCTCCTAAGACTCCATACGAAGAGGTTACCGTAAGAAGCCTAGTCTTTGTCACTTCCATGTTTCGTCAGAAGGTGGAAGTGAGACCGCATAACCCGCACCCAAGAAACTTGATCCAAAACCATTAGTGGATACTTTATTTGCTATCAGGCGGATCAAGAGGGTTCCGTGTTTTATCGTCTCGTCACACACCACCAAAGTGATCGAGTCAAATCATTTATCTATTTTGAGGATGATACTGGTACAAGCCAAGGGCCAAGAGAAATTATGTTTAAGAACCACCCGGTTTTTATTCCTGTGCCTATTGCTTCTGCTCAGATCTCTAGCCCTGTTGTTAACCAGCATCTAATAGCCATTACTGATAATGAACCAATTAAGGAAGTAAACCTAAAAGCTCCAAAATTCCATTTATAGTCTAAAGCAGACTTCCAAACAATATCTCAAGTTTGATGAAGTTGTCACTGCCAATGGTTTTGAGGAGAACATCGTCGATCAATGCATATATATGAAGGTTAGTGGGAGCAAATATATATTCTATGTTTTATATGTTGATGATATTTTGCTCGCAGCTAATGATACTGACCTGTTGGTTGAGACAAAGTCGTTATTGTTTAGCCATTTTGATATAAAGGATTTCGGGAAGCATCTATGTCTCGGGGCATACGCATACTTCGAGATGTAATTGCGGGCATTATGAGATCGTCTCAATAAACGTATATTGAACATTATTCTAGAAAGCACCAATATGCAATCATGTTCTTCCGTACACCAACCCGTAGCGGTGACAAATTTTCCAAATGTCAATGTCCCCAACGATATCGTAGAGAGATCGATGAAAGCAACTTTATTCTTCGCTTGTCAAGTAACCCGATGTATACTCAAGTATGTACACGATCTGATATTGCTTGTCGGGCGTGTCATGTGTACTTGATGATCCTTGGCCAAAAGCCATTGGAAAGTAGCGAAGAAAGTTTAAGTATCTTCAGAGGCCAAGGATTCATAAGCCGATATATTTGAAACAACACTCTCGGGGTTGGTTTTAATGATTCTAATTATGCGTACTACGGGATGATAAAAAGTCCACTTACGGTTACATCTACGATGCATAAATGAGCTGCTTCGTAAAAGTGTCAAGCAGACACTTACAACTTCTTCTACTATGGAGGCAGAGTATGTGGTGTGTTATGAGGCTACTTGTCTTGCAATATGGTTGCAAAACTTCATTTCAAATGGAAGTCGCTCACTCCATTTCAGACCGCTGAATTTGCTTCGCGATAATTCCGCTGCAGATCTTTCTCTAGGAACACCAAGAGTACTTCTCGCTCCAAGCACATTGATGTGAAGTTCTCTTTTGTGAAAGAGAAAGTCAGAAAGCCCTCATTTCGGGCCGAAAGACACGCTATTGACAGATGTCATGCACTCCACTAACCAAAGGCTATTTCCAGGTGCTTCAAGAACACGTCTACATGGGATCGCAGGAGCCTAAAATCTTGTTTTATGGAGCTCTGCCTCATGCATTTCAAGCAGGCAAAGCCCATGTTTTGCCACCTCACTATTAAGCCATTATTATCTTACGATTGGTGGTCATTTTGACTGTATTTAATGAAAACGACGTTTCTTCTATCAATCAATACCTTGTCATTGAAACGCTTCTGCATCGCATGCCGGGACATGTACGATTTATGCATCCCTTCCTGTATTAATTGTGGTTATGATTGGTCGCGGGCTATAAGTCTCGTCAATCATTCGAAAGTTATGATTTTGATTAAGAGCGCCCGATTATGTATGATTTATGCATCCTTCGTGTATTAATTGTATATGATTGGTTATAGCTAGCGTAAATCTATCATAAAACATTTCAGCTTACGACATGCTGTCTAAGTAGAGAATGTTGCATTAATTTATTAATTTATGGACTACATTAATCATATTACAATATTAATTATAATATTGTGCATGTTAATTATGGGCCATTTATGTGATTTGGCTAATATTAACTAGCTATGGCCCCATGGTTCTATCTTCTTGCTTTGGTGTTTGTCACCAAAAAGCCTCACCGTTTCTCAAGGCTTCACATATGAGCAAATGTGTTCTTAATTTACCGCGCTCAGATAACACACTCGTGAAGCGAAATAACTATCTTCAACCCTGGGCCTTTCTTTTCGATTTCATCCCTCAGATTCTGAGATTAACGACAGTCAATAATTCCAGATCCACGCATGTGATGTTTTCTACACACACTACTTAATCGACATGCCTATCGATTTAATAAAGTTATTATTTCAGAATGCATTTTATTAAGTCATTCGATTATCGATCAATTGTTTCATCAATAAATACTTTCGATCTTACAAAAAATAATTTGAAGACAAGAAGGATATGCATTTCATCATATCAGAAGGTTACTGCAAGTAAGCATGTTAGTCACAAGCATTACTTAAACTCAGCCGCCCCTCTCACCCATCGTGCCTATCTTCAAGCAAGCCCGACGCCGACATGCTTAGAGCTGTGAATTCTGGCAAAACAAAACTATTTTGTCTTGATTATAGTTAGATGCATGAAAAACAAGAGTGAGAGCTCGTTATGTCTCTGGATTGTTTGATTTAGTTATGTATGATCTAATTCCTCATCTAGCTTTTTCGTTTCTGAATTGAGCATTAAATGAGTTTGGTGTGTTTGATTTTTTCCGTTTTGAGTTTCGTTGATCCAACAAATGTTGAAGAGTCTGAATGGTTTTGAGTTGAAGAAGTGCACAGGCAGGCTTGAGTGACAAGTCGCTTCTCCCTTTCAATATAAGATAAAGAATCTGCTGATTTCTAGGGATTTCAGAAAATCTAGACCTTATTTATTTTATTTTTACTTTTGCTGTCTATAGATTTACATGCGAGTTCCATAAATGAAATTATCAAAATGGTAAAGAATTTGTAACTATATTTTATATTTATGATTGGGATTAATCTTCTCCATGATAGAATCTTGAAAGGTAGTTCAATTCAGCTATCAAAATTGGGTAAAAACAATTTGACTTTTTGTTTCATAACCAAATTTTATGCTTAATGGGATAGAAAACTAATAATGACAAAAACATAAAATTTAGCTTCAAAAATACCCTCATGAAAAATCCCAGAAAAACATGACATTAATAAATTAGAATTGAAGCAAGTTTAATTTCATCTCTTGTTTGCTTATCATGAAAATGTCAAAAAAAACAAGTGCGTCTTTTTTTTTTAAATATTTCTTTCACCCGAGCAAACAGTGGGACCATGAAATAAGAAAATTAATAATAAAATCCAATCTGCCCCTGGTCGCGAGTTAAGGTATGAAAGAAATGAAACAGGAAAAAAAAAAAAAAAAAGTTTGTTATCTAACCTACACGGCAATCACAATTAATGGAAGTTACTTGTCATACACGGCAATCAAGAATATCCTTTTTAAATCTCATTCTTTTAATAACTAGTCATACATGGCGAAGAAAATATTTTTTTTGTTGTCGTGGAATTGTGATTGACATATCAAAATAATAAAAATCATGATGAAAATAGGATATCCTCTATTTGCATGGTTGTCCGATATCAAACTCTCTTTCACTCGTTTAAAAAAAAAAAAAAAGATTTGAAGTTCGATGAGCAATGCTTTGGATTTATTGATCTGCTTTCAGGTAGACTAGTCATTTTCTCATACCTTGCATTAAGCCTATAGGATAGAAGGTAGGCCTAGCCTAGCTTAATAATAATAATAATAATAAAAGATTCCGTTATTGACAAATGTTGGAAATCAAAACAAATAACAAAAGAAAGAGAAAATGACATGAATTGTCTTATAGCGATTCCACTTTTCATGCAAAACAAATTTGAGACTTTCAATGTCAATTAAAATAGTTCTGCCGATTGCTAGATTATTTTAGAAAATTAAAAGTATTTATTGATCTTAAAAATAATTAATCAATAATTAAATGCTTCAATAAATATATTATAAAATATTAGCTTTATTAAAACAATAAAGCACATCAATTTATACTTGGTAGAAAACATACCTTACATGGATCTGAAATTATTAACTGTCATTTATCTCCAAATAAATCTATAAAGAGTAAGATCAAAAGATAAAGCACGACTATACTAAAAGACTTAATTTTCTTTCTCCAAAAGGTTTCTACTAAACCCTTTTAATTATAATGATTTACTTTTATATATATATATATATATATATATATATATATATATATATATATATATATATATATATATATATATATATATATATATATATATATATAATTAGAGTGCAGATCTGTGGCTAAATAGAATGTAAGTTGGGAATAATTGACCGGAATTAAAATTGGCCATGTTTTTCAAGCTTAAAATTCGCCAGCCTACCCGTTCTTGTAATCCGGTGCCGGGCCATACCTGACTGGCCAAACCGGATCGGGCAACACCGATTGGAACAACACGAACAAATGATCCACTTAATTCCGCACGGACTACCCCATCGAGCTGAGTTCAAAATTACCACTTCTATTTGTAATATGCGTAATAATCGGTATTTCGCCTAACTAAGCCTACCGTTAAATGAGAAAAGTAAAATTACGAAACATAATCCGCTTAATATTAAACCATTTTATAGATGATGCATAATTAATATGCATAATTATATAATTAAATTATAATATAATTATACTTAGTCCATAATTAATAAATTAATCTAATAAGTTTGACGGGGATTATTTTATTTTCTTAGAAAAGCATATGTAGTTTTGAATCACAGGTGACACCTACTAGTCTTACTAGTATGAGAAAAGCATGTAGTCGTGTGCTAGCCAGCATACGTGACACGCAGATGTTTGTTGACTTGTGCTATAACATTTACTGTTGTTTGTTTGTTGTAGATCGTTATGACACACAGAGAGAGAATTCAGAATTGGGACCATAAACAATAATTGACTTGACTTGTTCTATACCAATTACTTTTAGAATCCTTTATATTTTTTTTTTACCAGTCAAATTCAATTGTTTTTTATTAGTTATGGTTGTTACAAGGTGGTGCTACAGCCTACGTAGAAGGTGTTTGTTTTTAAAATTACAACTTGACATGGGAGAAAAAAGTAAGCAATTTGGGTGACCCTTGAGGGTCAAAAACGTAAGCATACAAATGTAAACTATATTTTGAGACAAACTCTTTGTTTTTTTAAGAGACAGAGACTTCAGCCCAGAGCCATCATCTTTGCCCATACATGAGCCAAGCCATCATTTTATTGTTGCAAGGTTATGCATCTCGACGCAAGCGCTACTATATTATTTGTAAGATGACAGAAAAGACTACTTAAAGCTTGCTATGCTCTCTCACCCACCCATGTTAACCCAGTTATAACACGCAGTAAAATTATTACGTATGATTTGAAAGAGTGTCGTTGAAGTACTTAGTTTAGTCTAGTATGTAGAATAACACTACTACATAGCATGGAGATTGGAGAGGGCTTTTTATAAGACATATATGGAGAATTTGGAATTTTACTTTAATTGTTTTAATTTTATTTGAATTTTGCTTCTATTTTTGGAAGCTTTGCTTTGAAAAATTGAAAGGCAGTTATTAATACATTAGGAAAGCCTGTTATATATATATATATATATATATATATATATATATAGTATATATATATATATATATATATATATATATATATAGGGTCACAAACTGAAAAATTAAATTGGGTTGATAAAACTAAACCCAAATTACAAAAAAGTAGTGCTCAAACCCACTCAAACATTAGGTTGGGTTGGGTTAATCCACCCAAGTTACAACCCTAGTTTAAGCTGGATCCACATGTCACCTTCCACACTCTTACCCAACACTCATACCCAACTTCCAATAAATTAAAATGAATATAAAGTTTTTTTATATCTATTCATTTCGAATTATAACATTGTAAAGTAAATTCAAATTTACTCAACTTGGTCTTTCCTTGTACCCTGTCCAATTCTGTAACCATTGAGCCACGCCTTATTGCCAAGTGAATAGAAGTTAAACAAAATTATATTAAAAATGAGTGCATATGCCAAAAATAAGATTTAAAACTGAGTAGTGTCCATTACATTTCCCAATTCTAATAATTAAACCCAAATGGGTGCATTTGCCAGAAAAAAATTTTGAGAATGAAAATGTTACCTGCATGTCTTCTTTCCATGAAATTAAAGTAATGTCCAACTGGAGTTAACAAGTTGCTGAATATTTTAACTCATATTTATTTAAACTTTTCGATGTAGTTCTACTAATGTAAGAATAAAAAGCAACTGAATCTAAATTTCGAATTTTTCAATATTAATCAAGTTCGTTAAAAACAATTACATAAGGTGCTATTTATAAGCACAAACAAAATCATAATGGATAAAATCCAAAAATCCTACGCATAAATCCAAAAATACTAATAGATAAACTAAAAATACTATCTAGATAACCAAAATTAAATAAATAATTATTAAGAATAAAAGTCTTCATCGGACTTCGCTTCCTATCCTCGCTTAAAGCTCATATAAGGGCCTACCCATGCCCCATCATTCCTCCCGTTGGAAAGAACTCGACCGAAGAGTGAAATAAAGGTAAAGAATCCAACAAACGGGGTTAATCCAAATGACAAACATCATCCTCCGTATCCAAGAAGATCGACCGCACGACCATGCCATTCGACAAGGAAACCACGAACCCACCATCTCTAGAAGTCACGAACTCATCATCAAGGATAGTATCAACCGCTTCCTTAGAAAAATCAGAATTCGAAGGCACAGTGGGTGCACCTTGCTACCACCGTTGCATACACTAAGGCAAAGCAAGGCTCAAAAGTGCCCTTTGCATATGAAGAAGTCCTCTACATTGAAAATGTGGCTAATATCCATGTCATTAGGCAAATCAAGAAGATATGCATTAGATCCCATTTTATTTAATGATAGAATAAGGGCCCACGGCTCTCAGATAAAGTTTTTGAAAACGTTTTGAATTCTTTCTCAGATCTAATGCGAACCATAACATAGTCACCAACATTAAATTCTTTAGATCTACGATGCACATCAACAGCCAGTTTATACTCCTCATTACTTAGAGAAATTTTTCGCCTAATCTCAGCATGTAAGTCATGGATGTGTTTTGCAAAGTTTTCTCATAGGTTCGATACACGTATGTGAGGTGGTAAAGGAACAAGATCAATAAAGTGGGTGAGTACCTATTAACTTTTGAAAAGGACTTTTACCACAATCTAACATAATCGTTATAAGCAAACTCGCTTGTCGACAAAATTAAATCCCAAACACCTTGTTTACCCCCAACCAAACACTTCCAAGCATATTACCCGTACAACGATTAACAACCTCGGGTCATTTCATCGGCCGAGGATGAAAAGCAGATGAAAATTCTTAGGTAGTACAAACACCCCCAAAGGGTTTTCCAAAATAGCTAACAAATTTCACATGCCTATCGACACAACGGGTGGGCAAACTGCGCAATTTAACAACTTCTCTAAAAAACAATTTAGCAACATGTGAAGCATCATCGTTTTCATACATGGAATAAAATGTGCCATCTTAGAAAATCATTAACAACAACCAAAATAGAATCATGTCCTCTACCGCCCTAGGGCAATCCAAGAACAAAGTTCATACCTAACATCTTTCCAAGGTTCATGAGGGATGTAAAGGAGTATATAAGCCAAATAAGTTGCTTGTACTTTAGCTATCCGACATGTTCTCGTATCAGGCAACTATCCTAGCAACATCCCTTAGAGAAGGCCAATAAAACCTATTCCTTTTAACCAATGCACAGTTTTATCCTCCCAAATGTCCAAATTAAACCACTCCGCATGCATCTCCCAAATGAACAAATCCCTAAATGATGTCCGAGGTACGCACACTTGGGCTTCACTTTAAACAAATACCCATTTTCAACAAGAAATCCAGATACTTCGACGACACCATTACTAACCTCATCATAAATAATACCAAAGTCAGGACATGTAGAATACTCATTTTTCAATCTATCAAACTCCACGACAAGACTCATACGATGAAGTGTAACATGACCGACCAAGTGCATCACAGCCTTTGTTTTCAATACTCGTACGATGATTAATCACAAAAGAATATTCATTCAAAAATTCAACCCACTTAGCATGCAGCATTCAATTTCTTTTGTGAGTTTAAACATCTTAAAGCCGATGGTCGAAAAACACAAATCTGGGCCAAGAACAAATAAAACCTCCAACGCGTAATTCTACACTATAGCATAAAACTCTTTATCATATGTATCATCTTCTTAGCATCATTGAGTTTTTCACTAAAGAAAGTTATAGTGGCACCTTCGACTCAAGACACCACCAATACTCACACCCGATGCATCACAAACAACCTCAAAACTTTAAGAAAACTCAGATATCTCAAAATCGGTGCCTCGCCATTCGACTCGATTTCTTAATGCCCTGTTAGGCAAGATAGACCATTTGAAACTTTATTCTTTAAAATATTCAAAGATAGGAGTCATAATGCAACTCTTATAAATTCCTATAAAGAATGGAAACCATGAAACCATTTAGTCTCATGATAGGATCGTGGGTTCAAAGCACTCCTATCAACTCTAACCTTTTCTGGATCGGGCTTGAAATGCCATGTTCGCACACAATAAAAGCCTAAGAAAAGCACACGGGTTGCATAAAAGAACACTTAAGGCTAACATAAAGCTTCGCTCACAAGAAAGTGAGTAAAACCCTGCCTTAGGTGTGCTAAATGCTCTTCGACTTACTATGATCATTATGTCATCAAAGTAATTTCACCAAATTTACCAATGAGGGGTTGATGGGTCATAACTCATGAAAGTGCTAGAGCCATTAGATAAAACCAAAAGGCATGACTAACCACTAAACAAACCATCTTTGCGTTTTAAATGCAAGCTTTCCACCATCTCCCCGGCTCAACACAATTGATGATAACCACTACGCAAATCTATCTAGAGAACCAACTGTAAACTACTAACAAGTCCAACATATCCTCAAGGCTAGGATGGGAAATCTATATTTGACTATGATCTTATCGATGCATTTACTATCCACACACATTCTCCAGCATCCATCTTTCTTAAAGGTTAACAAAGCCGGCACCGCACGCAAGGACTACGCTAACAAATCCCTCTTTCTAAAAAGTCCTTCTACTCGCCTATTCAACTCATCTCTCTTAGATTCATCCTATAATGGAAGCGTTAGGCACTGAGAACCCGGAACTAAATCTATAAAGATGTCGATGTCTCTTTAAAGGCGGTACCACCAGTAAGCATTCGCACCAGTATCAACAAAGTCATCTAGCAAATTCTTCACTTCAAAGGAACACTCCAATCAAGACCGAGGGAACTTCTTTTCGCCACTAATGCTAAGCACATACCGCCTCAAATCCTCTTCAAATCGCTTATTTTAAAAATATGCAAATTCCTTTCGTGAAGTTTAGAGATGTCACGTTTACCAACGCAAACTTTAAAGCTAGCAGGTCTCTGTATCACTGTTCTTACCCTCACTTTTTTAAAGCAAAGGAATAAATGTTATCTTTACCAAAATTGGTAACATCAAGATAATAGCCAAGGGCTACCAAAAGAACACGGGCAACATCCATGGGTAAGACCAACAGATTTCATCCTTATAATCCCCCCCATTAATGTGAGACTAGACACTTTTAGACAGCAAAGTGTGGTCATTCACCCAAGCTACTCTAAATGGATTCGACGCTGCTCTACTTTCTCAGTTTAACAATTTAACAAAGATCCTTAAAACCACATTCATTGAACTACCCCCATCAATCACTAACTTACATTTCTTATCTCCACTTTGTATGACTGTGTGAAAAATACTAGTGCGCTTCCAATGATCATTATCTATAGTTGTGGATAACACACATCGAACCACACCAACACATGCATCTTCATCACAATTTTCATGAAGACCATCTTCATCACCAGAATAATCTAAAGGATCAATACTCGTCTTCCTCATTCTCCAAAATACTTTGTTCAACATCTAATGCCAATGCATCGTTGGGACAACGATGCACATGCACTTATGATGACACTTACGATGCATACCGATGAGTTACTAAACTTCTGCACGCAATGGGGGAGAAGCAACAGAAGAGAGTTATGTAAACTAGACTCTTGCCTCCTAATGTTATTAAAGGTAGTATTACCGCTTGATGACAATGGATCGGGACTTGCATCGACCTTCGTGTGTGCAAAAGAGGAGGGTCTATTGAACTCTCGACTTTTAAGGCTTTTTGGTATGCCTCCTCTACAGTGTGTGGAGCATGCAATCTAACCATTCTTTGAATGTCGAACTTAAGACCATTGACAAAGCGGTGCATGCAAATTGGTCCTCAAAGATGGAACTCACTACACCTAAGTCTAACTTCCTCACCCTAGCGTAATATTCAAATTTTACACTAAGAGTCATTTGTTTTAGATTAATCATGGTGGAAAACAATCGCTCTTATATGATGGAGGAATGCATTTTCTCGCAACTTGCTTTCATAACACCATTTGACGGGTGGTTCACTCTGCATCGAAGATGTTCGCAACACATTCTCGCCAAGACATCTAGCTTAATTAGTTAATTTCATTTTAGCAAACCGAACCTGCTTCACTATCAATCATTTCATACCAATCAAATATTCCTCAATAAAGAACTAACCAATCGAGAAAACATTCGATCCATTCTACCATCAAATTCGTGGAGCATTAACCTTAACCTTTTTTTGCGGATGTCCCTTTCGAGGTCAGTTCCAACCCGCATATCCCGATTCTACCCCTAAACACCATTAACTCCAGCCGGTATCGAGGAGCGACATCTTCTCACCGGATTTGGTGGGTAAGTTTGCCTGGTGGTTGGTAATCTAATGGGAAGTTGACATTAGTGTGTCAAATCGATCACCTAAGTTAAATCGAGGTCTCCTATCAGAGGTAACCTTTGTGTGAGGTTGAAAGCAATTGAATGACTACCCAAGTTCATTTTACCCAAATTGTCATGCAAACCATTTACGAATTCATCAGATTGATGTGAACCTTTAGAAGGACTTAAACCCCCAGTGTGTGGTGACCCGACGTGTTTCCTAACAGTTTCATCGACATAGTCACCTATCTCATGTTTACCCAGATGTTTTAAAAGCAAGTCCATTTTTTTATTTATCAGATGAGTTTGGTTGTCCGAGGGCAGATTGACGCTGAAATTAATCGACCACACATCAATTTAAATTACCTACCGATGCGATGGAATCAAATTCAGCGTCATTTCTGCATCACGACGACTGCAATACAAACTAGACTATCATTTAGATCTTTGAGATAAGGCTTCAGGAGTCTTAAGTCAAAAATTATCAGCCCTCTCAACTGATCATTCGGGTTGGGTGAAAAGCAAGATGCAACAATATCACTTTTTAAGCTACCGACACGCCGAGATGTAATTTAAAATTCCTCACCGGAAGAAGAAATTTATAAACTATACGTTAACGCAACAAACAATAAATCTAAAAAAATGTAATGTGATTATATATCATAGAAAGTGCACGAGTCACTTCAAAGAACAACTAAAAAAACAAAATTTTTTTTTTTTTTAAATACTCTTATGCTCATCAAAGAAATCAAACCCAAAAACAATCAAACAAAATACGCTAAATCACGAATATTAACTGAAGCCAAAGTAAAAGAAAATATACCCGTTGAAGAACCTTTAGGACGCCTACAATTCCTTAGCGTGGTTGCAAGGAAATCAAATCAAGTGTGCAATTCTTTGATATGGCTTGAAAAAGAGCCTCTCATGCACTGTTCTGATTTCTCTCTTATTCCCGCCTGCTACTCATACCCAGCCGCTTCTCGATGTTAACTCTGCTTGTAAATGGCACTAAGAATGGAGCTTGTATATGATCTGTTGTTTTCTATCACAGCCTGAGAAATAGAATAGTCATTGGTAACATCAGCATGAAAGAAACTGGGAGGTGCAAATTGCCGCCTATTGTTCCAATCTTGCAACTGAGAGAGAAGCTCAACAATTACAATGCTAACCCTCTGTTGAGTATTCAAGATGTGTCGTTTACCACTGCGGTGGTCTTGAGTGGTATTTCGTTGATAGTACTGATCTTTATTAGAGGGGCCAGGCAAAGGAAATTCTGACGACGATCACGGCCTCGAATTCTCTGCTCGGTACGCTTCGGATGCGTATGGAAGACAGCAAGGAGAGATTGCTAAACTTCGGTATTTTTTTAGGGAAGGAGAATGAGGAGGTTTTGAGAAATTCGAAAATTCTAGAGGAAAGAGAAAATAACTCACTAAAGGAACTGAGTCGAGAAACGTAAATCACAAAGAATAATAACTTGATCTCGGATCGGTTGTGCTGATACCAAACTCCGATGTACTTCACACGTAGTTAATAAAAGCAAAGTCAATAAAAGAAACTAACGAAATTCGAATTTTCAATATTAATCAAGTCCGCTAAAAACACTACATGCTGCTATTTACAAAGACAAACAAAAATCATAAATCCAAAAATCCTAATAGATAAATCCTAAAAATACTAATAGATAAACTAAAAATACTACTCCGATAAATCCAAAAAATAAAATTAAATAAATAATTATTAGTAATAAAAGTCTTCATCACTCGCTTCCTATCTCAGTACTCATATAAGCAATTTCACTCCATGCCCCACTTTGTTGTGACATATACAATAAATACATTTAAAAACTTCATTTCCTAAAATATTAATTAATTTTCTATATCTCGACCTTGCATATTCTTATTGATGGAGAAGTTTATGTTTATTAACATCCAATTATTTAATATCGCTCCAAATAGATATTTAAAATGATTGTAGAGTTTTATAAACGAAAGATGACAATAGGTACATAATATGAGATGGATCCCACACTCAACGGTATCCAACAAGTACATAATGTGTTTTTTTTTATAACCATGGATATTCAGGCTAGTTTGTACACATCTCGACTAATCCTACGATACCCCGGCTAACAAGGACTCCTAAAGAAACTTAATCCAATGACCAGAGTAACAAATCTAAGTGCCGAACCAACTGAAATACCGATGTCTGTTTTCTTACAATGTGCAAGCCTTTCCATTTCAACCATGTCTTCCTGGTGCTTTACTTCTGGTTTGCAGATCCCGCAAGTCTTAATATTCATCATGCACCATGACAATCTGATCTTCACTCATATCTTGGACTGCCGTAACAAAGATATATATATATATATATATATATATATATATATATATATATATATATTTTTTTTTTTTCCCAAAGAATTTATATTTTATTCTCTAATTGCCCTAAAGAAAAATCTCTTCCCGAACTTGTTACAGGTCTATACATTTATATTAATTTAGGGATGCCACATGGCTAATTGCAATTGGTTCGTAGTACATAACATGACATTCATCATGGTGGGATAATATGTAGTGGGCGATAGTGTCAAGGGACTCCACAATTGCCCACGTGTCCCACTAACATGTTCAGGTATGACCGCTTCTTCAATGCCCGAAGTGACTCGTCCATGCACCTGATCCTCGTGAATTGATGCCCGATGACTGCTGTGGAGGGACGTCCACCATGAGCCGTCAGTCCGACCTTCATGAGCCGCTCGTCCGATATGTGCTTGTATTTATCAAGTCAATTATAACCCAGGTTGTGTCCAGGTATTTGGTTCGCTTGGATCATCCATGTGATAACCACGTGGGATATGGCTTATCCCATCCCACTTAATATTAACTGCAAATTAACCCAAAGACCGGATAGATTCATCTTGCTGATCCCCGCTACGTTCAGTAACAGTAGTTTGTCACCAATAATCATTGCAAGAGCAGACCTTTGCTTTAAAATGGTGAAAACGGTTTGAATCTCTCACAACAATCTCCATGTCAACAAGTTCAAACCAAATTCTTCAAGGAAGTTATGACACCACACAAATTCAATATTCTTCATAATCTTTATAATGTTCCCACTGTAACACCTATTACCTAAATTCATCAAAGCGAAAACCAAAGCTAGCTTCTCACTGTGGTAATACAGTTGCTCCTCTTTCTGTTCATCTTCTTTGTCATGCAAGGCCAGACTTATTTGAGGGACATAACCGAAATCCTTTAATCGCCTAACCGCCAAGCTCGCTAAATACGGCCTCTTCTGGCGCCTCGCCTCCGGAGGCAAACTCGTGTACATGATTTCCAATCTCAATCCAACTTAAACCTGGTTCCTTTCACCGCCTTCCCTTCCACTTCCTTTTCTTATTAATCAGTTTCATTAAAACGACTATCCTGCGGGAAAATATGTTCGACATCAATACATATCCTAATGAATTATTTGGGATTCATCTTCTTTTAGTTTCATTGCAGCTAACTCGCCAACTTGTTTCACCATGTTTCCTACAACCTCCAAGCAGGCACTCCGCACTCACCCGACCCACGGAGATTGTCTGGCGATTCTTCCCTCGAAATCCGACCAGCTCGACCAAGAATATCAGCCATGCAGGCGTAATGATCAAGTTGAGGAACAATACCATGATTGTTAGACATTGTCACAAAGATTTTAGTTCCTTCTTCCACCATTCCAACATGGCTACAAGCTGACAGGAGGGCAACAAAGGTGGCGCCATCAGGTTGGGCATCCATTTGCGAAAAGAGCTGCAATGCCTCCTTACCTTGCCCATGCATAGCATATGCTTTCAACATTGAGTTCCAAGAAACCGTATCACGGGATATCATTGTGTCAAAAGCTTGCTTTGACAATGCAATGGAGCCACACCTAGCACAGGCATGAATCAAGGCATTTGCAAGCACAGTGTCATCCTCAAATCCGACCTTCAGGACATGTGACTGGACAGCTAATGCATGCCGCACGGTTGCAAGACCAGCACAAGCTTTCAAGACAATGGAGAACATATGACGATCTGGAGCCAAACACTCTCGAAGAAACTGCCGAAAAAGGAGGATCGCTTCTTCTGGGTCCCGTTCTGCATATGCTGATATAATCCCAGTCCAAGAAATAACATCTTGACGGCCATCCAATTATAACAATCACTGACCTCTCCTCCTAGACTTGAATAAGCCTTAACCATGGCAGTGGCCACTTCAATTTCTGAGATGAACCCAGTTTTTATAATAAGACACTGCAATCGAAAACAATATTCAAGACCATCACCCATTTCACACAAGCAAGAAAGAATGCTGACCAGTGTGGCACGATCAAACCGAACTCCACTAAAGTGCATCTGCGAGAAGAGCTCAAGGGCTCGATTTCCATATCCACAGACCTGAAACCCTGCAATCATAGAATTCCAAGAGACCAAATTGGGAAACTCCATTGATTCATACACACTCCACGCCTCATCAGCTCCACCACAACTCCTGCAATACATCATAATAAGAGCATTCCCCACAAAAACACAAGAATCAAAAGAAGTCTTCAACGCAAGCGTACCTGCCGCCCACACCGCCGTCCCCACCGCAAGCACTAATCACACTAGCAAACGCAAACTCCGTAGGCCGGTGCCAAACCAACATTTCCCTAAAGACCTTAAAACACCCATCAGGCCGACCATGCTGGGCATACCCAGAAACGAGAGCAGTCCAGGAAACAATATTCCTCTCCGGCATTTCATCAAACAGTTGGCGGGCGTAATCCAATGACCCACATTTCGCGTACATGTTAACAATATGATTGATCAGAAAGAGGTCGAAATCAGGGTTAGGATTGTGTAAAAGCATGTGACGGTGGAGAGCCTGGCCTTGAGGGAGAGAACTGCGGCGAGCGCAAGCGTGGAAGAGAGCGGCGTAGGTGTGGTGGGAATGGACGAGCGGAGGTGGTGGGGTGATGGAATAGAAGAGTTTCAGAGCTCCTTGGAGGTGGCCGAGAGAGCAGAGAAGGCGAACGTGGTGGAGAAGATTGATGGCGTCGGAATTCAGGGAGACGGCGGCGGTGGTGAAGCGCCGGGAGAAACCAGAAAAAACACCGCCGACTGACCCAAACATCACCCTGTCAATCACAAAATGCACAGTACATACAGAGATACTGAGCTGGGAAGTTGAACAAACTGAATAAATACAGCTTTATTTGAAATAAAGAAATGTTGTAAATTCATGGGGGTTATCGCTAAAAAAAAATAAAAATATGTAAATTAAGGTTACTTTCTTTCAAAAATTAAGGCCACTTTCCTTTTTTTTTTTTCGAAAGGAGAAATAATATAATTGATTCAAATTTGTTATAAATCGATAAATCCAAGATACAAATAACTAAGAATTATATATTATAAAATAATATTCAAATTAATAACATAATAAATCGATATAAACCAAAAATTTGATAATATAATAATTATAATATCTACGATTTTAGTTATTTAACATATTATATGAATCTTTCACATAAAAATAAAACATCGTAATAAGATGATAAATTATATCACATTGTAACAAATTGACGATATATCAAATACATCGAACAAGTACATACCATAAATAACGATAACACCAAACTCGAATTACGTTATTTTCTTAAATCACTTTTTTCTCGAGAAAATTCTTAAATCAATTTTTAATCTAATTTCTAATTAAAAAATTTATATATAAATCTTGTCATTAATACATCACAAACAACAACAACAACAATAATAATAATAATAATAATAATAATAATAATAATAATAATAATAATCACATTAGATTCAACAATAGTTTTCTAGGATAGTAGATTGTCTAATTTTTTTTTTTTTTTTTTTTGAACATTATATTAGAAATCAAGTAAAATGAGCACAATAAGAAACTTTATATTGTCTAATTAAACCTTTGAATATAAGTTAAATTTCTATTCTTTAAAAAAAGTTAAATATTTATTTAATTGTCTTTTTATTTTACAATAATCCAGTTAAAAATATCTGACCTCGATGATGACGTGGATTCATATGATTGGCCGTAATCATCTGGCTTACACCAGTTGTAAGGAAATCAGTCAACCACAACTCGAAGGCGGTGATGAGATCGTATCTCTCTTTAAATAGAAGAGCCATTCAAAGTCCGAATCCAAAATTCGACTGCTGAGGGCGGGATCCCGTGCGGTTCTGGTCACGATTTTTGCTCTTCTTCTAGGGTTTCGATTTGTCTCCCAGCGATCATGTCTGCAAGATCTGGTTCCTCTGTTTACATTGGTAAGTTTCTATATTCTTCTCCCTGATTCATCTTTTTTTTTTGGATCTAGAAATTGGATTGTAGAATGTCACTCGACGGAGAAGATATTGGTTAAGGGTGCGATTTGACTTCACGATTGTTTGGGTGGGGGAATTTTTATGGGGAAACTTGATTTTCCAGGAATGTTATTCTCTAGGATTCGTTTCCGTTGGAAAAAGAGGACTTTTGGAGAGAAGATGGTTGATTTAGTTATTGTGCTGTTTGGAGAGAATTACAGTTTTCTATTTATCAATTATTCATGACTGTAGATTTTGTTGTTTCATCGCTATTTGTTACCCTTTATTTACTTTCCGAGGAATTCCATTTTTTTTACTCTATATCATATATACTTTATTTTATATTTAAATCAGAGTAAAAAAAAAAGAAACTTGATTAGTATCAAATCAAATGAAACTTGGTTAGTATCACATCAGATGATTTTATCTTTTGGATCTTATATGTAAACTCCAAAACATAAAAGACGCAAAATACATGGCCTTTCAAGAAAAAATAATCGGTGGTTCTACCACACGATACTACTTTTAATAAGACAAGAGAATAACTTAATAAGAAGAGGTGACTACTATAATGAATAGCATCGCAAGACTCTGGCGCTTTATTAAAAGAAGATTCAAAAGACCATAAACACAATTATATACGAAACTCAGACAACCATGTGTTTTGTATTTTTTTTTATGCCATCTACGATTATTCCTGAATCAATGTGGAAACACAAGTTTCCCTAATCTAAATTTATGAGAAAACTCAATCTTCATTGTTTCTTGGAAATGAACTTGCCCCGGAAGAAAAGTTGACTTGATTTGATTGTTTTGATGGTTTTTTTTCTTTTTGGGTGTAGATTGATATTGCATTTTTCTCAATTTTTATCTTTCATTTTTTTTTTCATTTATATATCCTGCATATCGGGTGTGGCCAGGCCATCAACTAGGTGATGCATATGCATCTTAGAGGCACTTTCTATAAAACTTGTTGCAACTTAGTGTTTCTTTCCTCGGGAATTTCCTACATATTAAACAATTGACGGGGAGACTCATTTCTCATATCAAATATGCGAATATCCGAAAGGTATTTGGCCTTAAGTATGCAGAGCTCAAATTTTAGCTGGTTTGATAAATCAATGCCTGATCGCATGAAGATTTTTGACGTGTGGTGGGCGCACTGTTGACATGGGGATGTGCACATCCTATATTTGAAGATGAACATCGCCTTAATAGGAATGAAAACGATGAGGGGATCTATAGAGACTTAGAATTGATATAGTTTTACCACTACAATTTTAAGGAAATGGACATTGTCAATGAGCTTCGAGAAGACTTTTTACATGAAGTGTTGAATGTTAGAGAACAAGTGGATTTGGTTTAGAAAAGTTTGAATTGGAAATCATTCAAAAGCAACAAATTTTGTGATGGGAGTGATTAAGTTAGTTCCTATGTCAAGATTGATTATGATTGACATACACTCATGGATGAGTGTTATGGTTTGCAAAGGCCTGACCTAGTATTTTTGTTTATTCTTCTTCTTCCCTTTTTCTTTTCTACAATGGTGGAACGATTTTTTTTCCTTAGTCTCTAAGGTTCTGTTTGGAACCCAGAGCAATTAGGAAAGAAAACTATTACTACTTAAAACGATTTCTCATGTTTGGTTTCACCATAGAAAATATATAAGAAAATCAAATATAGTCAAAATTCCTCAAAATTTTACATATTTATATATTTCTTGGTCCTAATATAATGTAAAGGAACAAATAAAATGAGTTTGAATAAAAATATAGAATTAATATCTTAAGTTTAAAACTATTCTTTATTTTCTTCCAAAATTTCTTTCTTTCCACTTTTCCTCTCTATTTTTCTCACTATTTTATTTCCTTAGTACTTTCCAGGTTCCAAACAGAGCCTAACTGATTGCTTTTTGCTACTTCTTTTCATAATCTCTCTCTCGCATGTACTTGCAAACTAATAGTACATGTTCACACACACACATGTTTATGAGAAATGAAACTGCTGTATGCATGGACTTCCTAAACACATTGACTTGCACACTCGTACATTCCTTTCTAATACTCTTACTGCTGGGTGTTCTTTACTTTCATCACTACTTTTTACAATCTTTTCATTCTTGCTTCATTTTTTCTGCTGAGCTGCTTGATGCTTATTGTTGCATATTGTCTTTTCTTTGCATAATGTCAATTAGGTCTGTATGTTCAAGTTCTTGTAATTGTCCATATTAATGTACTGTTTCATCATAATGAAAGGATATCTTGTTTTGATATGATTTTGATTTTGATTTTGATTTTGATTTTGATTTTATTAGGTAATTTGGATGAGAGGGTGTTTAATGTGGTTTTGTATGATACCCTGAGGCAGGGAGGGTGGTCGACTTGTAAGACTGTGACAAAGAAACTGGACCGACCCAAAGGTTTTGGCTCTTGCTGAATATGAGACTGAGGAAATTGCAAACTATGCTGTCAGGCTATTCTCTGGCTCAGGACACTGTACAACCGACGCTGAAATTTGGGGTGAGACTCCTCGTTATCTATTACTTCTACTTCCTATCTATAGTCCCTAGTTTTATTGCTTTTTGGTAAATGCATTGTGTGCTAGAAAGAGTTACCTAGATTTTATCATTTGGCTTCATTTTTATGACTAGGTTCTTATATTTATTTATTTATTTTTAAATCACGGTACATATATGGTAAGGCCTGAGGTTTAGTGCTATTTTACATTATTTCTTATAAGATTTCTTAGTTTATGAGTGTTGGGAGTCCAAATTTACGCATTCAATAATCTCTCCTACATGAGGATCTAGATAATGACAAATGAACTCTTCAAAACAGATTTCTGGGCAAGATAAGCCCTCATCAGCAGCAATCACTCCCACATCAAATTCATCCCTTGAACCAATACCTCATCCTGTACCATTTAACAAAATGGAAAATTCTCAACACTCCATGGGGTTAAGAACGCCTTGCAGATTAGCAGCTCACTCAGTAAATTTTGCACAAGGTGATGTATCCTTCTTTATTTTTTATTTTATTTTGTATATCACCCTTATCCTTTTACTGTAGAGCCACTCACAATGTTGGATCTTTTTACTCACACAATACTGAACTTCCTGTTATTTTTGTCAGTGCCAACATCCTCTGATGCATTACACCAACCTAATAGGTATAGTTCACATCTTGATGGAACCAAGTTGGTGACCACGGCCGAAGAGTTTTTGGGGGCAACATTGGATAGCATTAGCCGCTCTTAGGTCAATATACCATGATTCAAGTAACCCAATAACTTATCCCTCTTAATAACTATCTCGTATTGGATAGAGGAAGCTTACTATGATCTTTATACAATAGAGTTTATCTTCGAGTAACATGCCTGTTACGTAGAAAAATGACTAGCCATTAGTTTTTGCATGTAGTTAATCATGCTAATTAGGTGTTCTTGTTTTGTTATTGTACTATGCTTAGCATGGTTAGACTTTTGAACCGATTTTTCGTATTTTACTCATTTGAAATGCTTGAAGCCTTCCATATCTTAAATGTTTTTGTATTATGTTCACTTTTGTATTATGGATGTATCTATTTTATGAGTGGTTGTTTCTAGAAGAACCCTACACATTCCTCATGTAGAACTCTACTCTCAGTTAGGGACAAAAATGTTGGTTTTGTGGATGTATCAATACTTGATTTCTATGAATCTGTTGTGATGTATCGGGAAATATCAACATAAATTTTAAAAGAATACGTATAAACTGGATGAATATGGATAAAAACTTATTAAAATATTAAGAAAACTTAAAATATAATTGAAAATACACATACATTGTTTTGTTGGAAAATTTTGTGCTTGTATGCGTGTGATATTAAAAAATTTTATGTATAGTTTGAAAATATATGTATAATTGATTTGCTTTGTATCGTAAGAATTATACATGCTTAATTACTTTTTGTTTAAAAATATTAATAATTTATTTTGAAACATATTTCTGGTATTTAATTACCATGCAATACTTTTGATTTCCATATTTTAATAACAAATTAGAAGGAATTTAAAAATAAGATAATTAAATTTAATTAATTTGTTTGAATTTTATTTTTGACAAAACAAGGGAAATGAAGGCTTTGTTTGGGAAGTGTTCTAAGAAAAACAATTCTAAAGATAGGTTTTTAGAACAATATTTTGCAAAGTTCTCGATATGCGTAACAAAAGTTTGAAAACTATTCTAATTGTATATAGAAAAGTCTGTTTAAACTGGAAATATCTTTAATATATATTTAATGTTTTTAAATATGTTTTGAAAACATTTGTTATTCTCAGTGCTTTATTTTTTTTAATCAATTTTTTATATTTTGATAATTACTTTTTAAGATAATCCTTAGGAAATAAGTGAAAAATAATTGAAAACAACTAAAAAAGTTATCTAAAAATATTGTGCTTCTTGTTTTTAATGCAAGTTTTTCTTACTTATTGATTGTCAAATATGTGTGTTTTTCCTTTTTTTTTTTTTTTTTTATTTAGGGAAAAAAACTTGTTTCTAGCAACAGTTGCCAGATAGGGATGGCACTTCTATAATTCTTGTCATTGAACTATCTAAGAGTATTTTGTTTTTAAATGTTGGACCTACTCTACTCTAGGAAACAAGATCTTCAGGTTAAGTCTTTGAATGTACACTTGATTCCAAGTTGATGATCATATATGGCTTTGGTTTGCATTAGGCTCACTTACCAGGTCATTTATTGAGTTGATTTTTAGTACTTAATTACCAAGTCGGTTGTTTAAATCGATAATTTTGATAATGTGGGGATGAAACTAAATAGTCTTTCTTCCACTTTTCTCGTTTTCCAATTTATTCAACTTCCTAACAAATTACTTTGGTGCTAACTACACTACCATTGTACCCTCATTTCGCTCTCGATTATAATTCGGGGATGATAGTAAGGGCCTGCTTATTCTCGATTTTAAAACTATTTTCAAAAAACAATTTTAAAAACACGAAAAAACACCAAACGATGTTTTCTAAAACTCTTCTCATATCCTAATTTATTATAAGCCATAACAAAAAACAACCGAAGACCAAATGTTTTCTCTCGCTTTCGTTCTCCTTGCTAACGTAAAACAAAAACAAAGCCCCAAATAGTCTTCCTCTTCCACTTTTCTCCTCGGCTCGTCTGAATCTTATTCAACTTTCTAAGAAATCGTTTCCTTGGTTAACTCACAAAACAATTACAACATTGTACCTCATTTCTATGATATAATTTCAGGGTAAGGAAACAAAGTAGTCTCTTCCCTTTTCTCTTTTATGTCCGAATCTTAGCTCGTTTGTTTATTGTTTTAAACTGCTTTTAGTTCTCTAAAACTAGAGAACAAGAAAATAGGGAGAACATGCTGGCCTGAATGCTAAGTTGTTTCCAAAAACATGTTAACACAAAAATTCAGTTAACAAAGCAAGAGTTTTCAAAGAACACCATTTCTCAAGAAGAGTTTTCAAAAATAGGAACCAAAAAGGCCTTTATTCAACTTCCTTACAAATTGGTTTCCTTATGTTAACTCATGCCACTACAACCATCAGATTCTTTCGTCTGATTCGACACATCTTATATACACAAAAATTCAATCCTAATCATTTCAGATTTGGTCTATTACATCCCAAAGTATTGAACTACTATCTCAACTCAGATGTTGAGGTCGAGTTATAATTATGTTATATAAGTTATGCTAAACTAAATAAATGATTATGAAAACGGTAGTGTAATTAATGCTCTACATTGCATGACAAGAAGAATGTCCATTTTCCTTCTATTTTCTTCAATCTAACTACTGGGAATTTGAAATGTTTAGTGTTGGCTTGGCCCACGAAGTCAGGCCATGTTTTCTTATCCTTCAACAGTGGGAATCCAATATTAGTTGAAGCATCTTGGTATGAGTGACTCTCCTCCGTGCCCCTGCTCTCTGCTATATCCGTGCGTAACACCCTATAATTCCTCCGTTTTCTTGAATCTAACTACCGACTTGAAGTGTTTAGTGTTGATTACCTCTTTCGCCACCATTCTTTCTTAGATTTCAAATCATGTGTTCTTCTTATCCGTCAATGTTGGAAAATTCAATGGTAGTTGAATCATCTTTGTACGGGTATTCCTCACTTCTTACTATCAGGAACTTCTCACGGACCCTTTCCTTTAAATCATACTTATTATTTTCCACTTTAGGATGAGACCCTCATAGTTTTAGTGTGTGTTTAGGCTTCTCATCCAACAAATGGTATCAAAGTCGATTTAGTCTAACCATCTTGGTGGATATCGTACAAATGATGTACTGAGCTCCTAGCAGTGTGCTTTCATGTAAAGCTTTGTGCGCCCAAACGCAATGAATATGCTTAAAAATCTTTGTTCGAGGGGAGGTTTGATAGTACTTTGTTGGGAGGGGATCTCTACATCGATTAGGAATGTGAGGATTTATGAGTTTATAATCATGAACATTCAATCGACGAGACTTTGGCGAAGTTCTAAAAACAAAACAAAAACCATTGAGTTTATGTCGTACAGACAATATCATACCAATGCCGGCGGAAGGGCCCATGATACGAATAGATTTATTAAATAAAATTATGAGGATAAATATGTTATAAAAATGGGATTATATTATATTATTAAAATAAGGTAATAAACCTGTAATACTAAAAGGATATATTTTGTTAGAATTTATGGGGTTTAGTGATTTATAAAAATTTACCTCAATCTTAAAAATTAGAATTAAAATAATAATTGAATAATAAATTTTATGTCAAAATTGATTTGAAGTTAATTTTAAGTTATTAAGTAAATTTAATGGAAATTTGAATATGAATTATTGAATAAAAGTATGAAGGACTCTATTAAAATACAAAACAATTAGAATTACGGCTCGGGAGAAAAGTAGTAATTCCGTATACGGGATTTAAGTGCACAGCAAATAGAGTGTTCTAAGGTAGCAATAGAAAATACCCATTTGATACTAACAATAGACCTGGGGCGGATAAGCGCCAAAGAGTCTCTACCCTGGGAGATTCGCTAACGTCCCACTTGCCATAGAACTTTTTGTCCTAAAAACCTTGATGTATATTATCATGGTTCACTCATGCTCTTCTTATTAAAAAAAGCTATAATCAAGTCGAAAAACTCGACATGTGCCAAATGTTTATCGCTTAAACGAACAATTCAGCAGCGTGCCCTTTCTAACGGGAGGTAATGGTACAGCCTACACAATAAATCTCTGGCTGCATCTACAGATAAAATAAGGTGGTAGAATACATACACAAAACCTTTACATTCGCGCACTTTATCCTCTTTTTATACATCATACGCCATTCTTAAGAATCCTTTTTAAGATTGTATAAGATTTCACTTAAAATTTTTCTGCTTATACATGTTTTTTTTCCCTTTTGACTAGTAGGGTTACCGCAAAGGGCTCTTGTTTTTTAGCATTCCTTCCCTACTTAAAACCCAATGTCCTTGATCCTTTCTGAGGTCTATCTAGAGCTCCATTCGGGGCTGTCGTAAAGTACCAGAAAAAGGAGAATAAATATATTTTAAAACCCTTCTCTCTTCAATTCAATTGGTTTACCATTTGGAATTCGACGACCGTGTGCACAAATGCCTCGAGTTTGAGCGCGATGGCCCATTTTTCTCCTAAACTTTTTTCCTGTCTTAATATATCTCTAACGTTTACTCTTATAGCTTAGTCATGTTCATGCCAGTAAAAAAGATCACATATGGAAAAACACTCGTAAAAACACTAGTTAAACCCTCATTAAACACCTTACAAGAGTTAGAGTTTCTATTTTGATTATGACTTTTTTAACATGACGGCGATGCTAACTACAAGAACGCCAAAGATTCTCGACCAAAAAGTTTATGGACAAAGTGAGACATTTCGGGGTATTTGTGCACCTTATCCCTAATTTTGATGGTAGTGCACTCGTGAAAAAGAATTTTCATGAGAAATAGC
Source organism: Tetrastigma voinierianum (assembly GCA_016808115.1). NCBI lineage: Eukaryota > Viridiplantae > Streptophyta > Magnoliopsida > Vitales > Vitaceae > Tetrastigma > Tetrastigma voinierianum. The sequence continues at coordinate 486,509 of JAEQBH010002329.1, read as the reverse complement.
TTTGATATACCTGTGACTCCACCAATCTTTCTTGCTGAATACTTTTTATAAGATGAAATTACAAACATATATATTACATTTGAGTTCCATATTTCTAGCATATTATATCATCAACTGTAGTAGCTCCAAACAAGTAAGCTGAGGTCCTACAATGGCAAAAGATTGGAGAGAAGTTGCGTGCTCCGAATGGTCAGAACTGCCTTGGCCGTCTCTGGCCGCCCAGAACTGGTCGTCTCGTTCTGCCTCCGACAATGGCTCCAATAAGGGTGTTAGGGTTAGGGTTTGAGGTGTAAAAGAAAGACTGGAATCCATTGTTGCCAACCAAAGGCCCGAGGATGACTGGGCTTGGATGGAATAGAGGAACCTCTGTGGTGGATTCTCTTTGGGAAGTTTGCCCCAAACCCTACCATGTAAGACATCTTCAATGGATTCTCCCCCAAAATGTAGTCCACCTGAAAAAAAAAAAAAAAGCAGGTTTTAATAAAATCCAATAAAAATGTTAAATACAAATAAATAAATAAATAAATTGTTAAATTTGGAAAACAGTTGAATACAATTTTTTTTTCAGGATATCTTGTATTGTCATTTTTTGTCATGTTTATTAATCCTATCTTCTATAATATATTAAAATTTTATTATTGGGGAGCACCATAAATTATATATATATAGGGATGATTCCGCATTGCAGCTCAAGGACCATATATCTTAATTAGCACTATGTCACGTAATTACTAAGTATATATATGGTCACATTGTTCATATCTCGACTAATTCCACATAACCTTAAGCTAATAACCTAAACCTCCCGTGGTCCCAAGACCCGTTTGGAACTCAGAGAAAGTATTAAGAAAAGGAAAAAATTTACAAGAAAAACGATTTCAAGGTTGCTTCGTGAAAATATAAAAAAAAATATAATATAATCAAAATTCCTCAAAATTTTAAATATTTTAAAATTTATTGATCTTTATTTAATAGAAATAAATAAATAAAACGAATACTAAACATATAGAATTATTGATATTTTGAATTTAAAACCTATTTTTAATTTTCTTTCCTTACTATTTTCTTTTCTTATTACTTTTCAGGATTTAATTGAAGCATAAAATAAATTTGAATTCGATAATCATAACGAAATAAATCCAAGTTTAGACCAATTCTAGCTACAATTTCCTCGAGGTTGTACAATATTTTATATATTATTAAATTAACAAATGCAAAATAAAACATGAGGAATTTAGAAATGATAGATAAAATAAAAAATAAAAAAAGCACATGCCTGTTGCTTTGCAAGGTTCCTTAAGGTAGAAGAGCTGACTCTAACGTTTCCACAATTGAATGTGTATTTTGGAAGCTGACATGTACTTGCATATGTAGTGAGTAAGAATGTTATTGATGTCACATACTGTAAATTACTCTCAGCCATTGAACATCAGCCTCCTGCATTTTTCTCTATACCACCAAAATCATTTCCAATATTTAAATTAAAAATAAAATAAAATATTGTCTTAAATAATTAAAATAAATAAAAATAAATTCAATATTTGCCCCTGGATGTGGTTGTTTCCAATGGGTTTTAGCTTGTGGTATTGAGCCAGTTTTTAAGAATTTTCTTTACTAGTAAATAATGCACAATTCTACTACCATTCTTTGTTTCAAAATCGTTTCATGGTAATCATTTATCAAAATACAAAGAACATAATTTTGCTTTTTAAAAACTGCTGTTATTTTAATTTAGTATTTTCTATGTTTTTCAAAAAATTTTTAAAAACTCACAGAATTAAAATGTGTTTTGTTTGTTTTTTGCTTTTGAAAACAAAAAACAAATTTAAAAACATTTAACTAAACAGCCTTAGGCTTATTTTTCTGGAGAACGCATTTTAGGCAAAAACACAGCAACACTTTTCGAAGCGCGCCCTTGGAAACTCTTATTGTTACTTGAACTTATTGTTTTTTTATGTTTTTTTATGTTTTTTAAAACATAAAACAATTGGAACCAAATGGGTTTTTTGTTTTTTTTGTTTTTTTTGTTTTTTTTGTTTTTAAAAACAAAAACAGTTTTAAAATACGGGAACAAGACAAGCCCACATATTTCTATTGTTCTTGTAATGTCTAACCGAAAACAAAAAAAAATTAAAAAAACTTTAGAAACCAATTATATAAAAGTTCTAAAAAAGTGTTTTCATACAACAAGTGCTTCCTATAAAAATAGAAATATGAAGGGATTATATATACCTTGTGTGTAACTAGTACTGGAAGAAGGAGAATTAGGATACCCACACATGAAGTCCTCCGTTTGAATGACTCAAAACGCTTATCATTATCAACCAAAGTTCTGCAATTCAAAGCTCATTTTCTATCAACATTTTCAATAATAATAATTTTTTTTTCTTAATTATTATTATTTTTGTAATTTCTAATGTATTTAATTATATATTAATTTTATACCCGTGCTAGCGTAATCCCGCGCCACGTAGCTTGTTGTCCCAAATTACATGTCTCGTGGGCATCGTCGCTCCCCGTGTTGTTTGTAAGAACAGGTATGAAGCATCGTTTGTTGCTCTCCATAGCCATGCTGCTCCCATAATAACTCATTCTAAACAAAACCATATATATTGGAAATTATTCTTTATTAATTTCACATAATATAATATATATATATATAAATTCATTTGTAACAAATTTGGCTTCACGTTTTGTGGGTTGGGCCAATTTACAAATTTGTAAACAGTTTTTTTGTTGGCCCAACTTTTTGCAGCCCGTATTCGTGATTGCAAAATCAGCCCATTTTAGTTCATGTCCACATTGTTTTTTTTCTTTTTGTAAATAAAGTTTGAAATATTTTCATTTTACAATCAAATATCCCTTTGGACTAATCAATAGAGAGCAGGGATGGCAATGGGGGCCCATCCCTGCCCTCCCCATATATTTAAATCAATTCCCATCTTCGTCTAGAGGTGTAATTGAGTCGAGTCGGTATAGAATCAAGTAAAGTCGATTAAAAAACTCATAGCTCAAATTGACGATCTTTTTCATATGTTCAAAACTCAATTCAATAGCCTTCATCTAACTCGAATCTCGACAAAGCTCGAACAAAACCTAAATAAATAATTATACTTAAATTCGACTCGAAATCAACTCCACTGACGAAATCGACTGACAAACTAGCAAACAACTCGAGTATTGTGATACTCAAACTCGACTCAACAAGTAGCTCACGAGTAGCATGACTTGAATAGACAATACCGATCCTTGTCTTGAGATTAGAAAAAAAAAAATCAAACCCAAAAAAACTCGTTTAACTATATGTCGCCTATTACTTAATCAACAAATACATAAAAACTCACCATCATTATCCCTACAAATATAATAATATGAAAACTTACCTTATAAATTTAATAAGAACAAGAGAACTAGGGCACACAAACAGCCAAGAGAGTCACTATAAGCCCTTCAGATCGCATTGCAACCGCATCACCTTCTTTGCGCTAACAACCTTGAATACTGACCAACCTTCCGGCATGGACGCAAATTCATCACGGTCACGGCTCTCAGCCACGTCCGAACCCGGCGATCAACACACCGAGTAAACTCGCCGCCGTGGTCCATGTCTCTACCGCTCCCACTTAGTGATCGGTGGTCGATCCCCGACCCCGACGAGAGTGTCGAGTCAAGGGGATCGCACACTTAATGAAGTAGTTCCAGATTCAATGATTACGTCTCTGGCATTTTGTATCTCGCCCCATTCGCTTTCCTCGTATTCTGTGCGGTTCCCCATGACAACATGGTGGTGGTGTAGGCCATCGGAAAGTTGAACTTCACATTGTCGTCGGCGTCGTAGTAGCCGCCGGTTAGATCGACCTATCATGAAAAGATTGATGAGATTGGATTATTCCAAAATGAGTTATTTATCAAAAAAAACATAAATTATAAATCCAAGGGTGTTCTTATGTTTTTTAACCAAATATTTCATATATATATATATCATATTGATTAGGTTAATAGAAAGTTGGACCATCCGAACATGATATGTAGAGTATTACTATTGAAGAGATATATTATATTAAAAACCCAAGGTTTAAGATGGGTATAAGTGCAGCAATGAGGTCATTAGACTTTAAATGTTTGTTTGGTTCCCAAGAAAATGGGAGGAAAGAGGAAAAGGAAGGGGAATTTGGCAGAATAAAATTATCATTTAAAATAGGCTATTGGTCTGGCAACAAATATCTTTATTTTCATATGGAATAATGTGGAATTCAAGTTCCAGTTTTCCTTTTTGATTTGTTCTAGAAATATTTTGACTCTTAACCTTTGACCTCAGAAAGTTAAAGCAAAACGTTCATAACAAAGCACAAAATCAATAATTGGGTTAATTGCAAATTAAAGATAGAACCCAAAAGGTATTAAAAAAAGAAAATAGAAAGAAAAACAGAGAGAGAAAATAGAAAAAAAAATTTCAAAGGAAAATAAAAATTTAAAATTATATTACACGAGAACTAATGAATTTTTAAAAAAAATTAAGGATTTTTTTGTTATATATGATTTTATTTATATTTTCTATAGTGAAGTTGAACATGGAAAAGTAGGTTTTACACTTAGAAGTATTATTAGACATAAATGATGAAAATGATTTGTAATAGATCATATGAAACAAATACTTAAAAGAGGAATTGAGAGTTGAGTCACATTAGTCCCAATTTACTTGCTTATTTAAATTAAATAAATAAATAAGATTAGAAATCGTGAAAAATCTAATTTTTCTAAAATGTATAAACAATAATTTCGATTGGCAACCCTAATTTTTCAGACTGATTTACTTAAACCGATTTTTCCATCACTGTCTCAATAAATTCGCTACCCGCTAATTTCATCGACTTTCAAAACACGTAAATTTTGATGCCGGCGATCGTCAGCATCGAAACAGAATAGCCGACATATTTATTAATTTAATCGACGACTCACATTAGTTTCATATGTCGTTTATAAATAAGTCAAACAAAAAGTCTAAGCCGGTAGAATGACATGTGACAGGACGAGACTCCCACTTGGAATGGTCGGGACCAAATTTAATAATTATTTCAAAATGAAATTTATTATTTTAGCCCTCGTATTATCTAATATATAAAAATAAATATTATTAGAAAGCTTAAAATGTAAAAATTTAATAAATTTGAGAAATAACGGATTAAATTTATTTAGTTTTCAAAAGTTTTGACTAAATATATCTAATCTTAATCAACTTGAAATTTCTTCCAGATATTTTTCTTTTATTTTAAATTTTATTATAAATGGTTTTCATTCTCATTCATCAAAAAAGACATTTTGATGAAATTTTAAACTAATATCATCAAATGTATTTAATCCAATATCAGGAAGAGTTAATTCATTTGACAAATTTAAAATAGACTATGAATTTTTTTAATACAATAAAATGACAAAATTAAGTGGATAAAATATAATTAATTTTTTTTGGTAACTAAATATGTTGTTAGAATATAGTAAATTGTCCCAATTTCGACTTGAATTTGGGATTTTTTTTTAGATGTCTTACATTTTTAATATGAAGGAATTAAATGAGAAAAATAAAGGGATAAAATATAATAAACTATTTTTTATTTTTTATAATTAGTTTTATAAAATAATATTTCTAATTTTAAATAACTTAAAAAGTTTGGAATAGATTTGAAATGATTTATGATTTATTTTATTTTATTTAATATATAAAACTCGGGAAGATAAAAAGATAACTAAAAAACCAAAAAAAAAAAAGGAGAATTGAATGTTGTGAAGCCCACATGTATGATGAGGTGGCAAATGAGTTCCACACGTTCACGTCAATATTATGTTTCCCTATCCACGTGTGGGTCCCAATGGTTGACAATCTTTAGGTGACGGGTTTCCCCTCTCTAGATTTCTCACATATGTTTTCATAGCGATGCCGACAATCAAGCATTTGCATTTAAGGGGTTTGACGGAATTTAGGGTGATTTAATTGTTTTAAAAGTAGGTTTTACACTTAAAAGTATTATTGGACATAAATTAATGATGAAAATGATTTTTAGGATTATCAATATATCTTATGAAAATATACTTAAAAGATGAATTGAGAGCTAAGTCACATTAACTCCCACGCCACTGCTATTTAAATTAAATAAATAAATAGAATAGATCGTTGTCATAAAAAAAATAAGAAGAAAAAAGATAGACCAAGAATGACAAGACAGATGAACAAGGATGGGATTTCAAATCCATTTATTAACTTTTTTAAAAAAAAAAATGTTTTGAAGGAAAATACTTTAATATTTTAATTATATATATATATATATATATATATATATATATATATATATATATATATATATATATATATATATATATATATATATATATATATATATAGAAAATAATTCAAAAACCAATGTAAAAATATATATATTTTTTAAAAATTTCTATTTTTTGATGGTTTTTTCCAATGATTAGGAGTTTTCAAGAAACTAACTTCCATCTACTTTGCTTTAACTTTTCTTCCATTAGAGTTTAAAAAATGAATTAATTAAGAGTTCTAATTTTAGATAGCTTAATGATCATGATATTCAAATTTAAAAATTTTAGGATAATTTTTTAACAATTAATGAAGGATCCCGACCCGGATTAACCTCATGAACCCGAGGGGACCTCCAAGACTCCAACATAAACTTTTCCTTAAAACCAAATTAAAAATCCGTGAAATAACCCCTTTACAATTCTTCATATCTTTTAAAAATAATGCTGTCGATATTAAAAAAAAAAAATTCTTTTTCTTTTCTTTTCCACTTAGATTTTTCAGAAAATCTACTGTAGTTTCTCCTGGTTTCTGACTTTCCCAAATTCTACAAACCCGACTTAAAACATTTAAAAACACTTAAACTTCCAATTCACTATTGTGACTCCTCGTCCACAACCCAATCAAACACAATATACATATATATACATTTATTTCTTTCAAATCATCAAAACATTTAAAACCTTCTTCAATTCCATGCATAATTTTATCAAACATGACAAAATATTCACATATACAATATGTAAATTATTTTCAATGCAGTCACATGCCTCTCGATACCACTCATCGCACAGAGGGTACTTCTACCGATGCACTGCCTCGTGTCCCGAAAATATTTGCTGAAACATATGAAAAAAGAGTGAGCTAAACGAGCTCGTTGAGTGTACATTTTCATTTATATAACATTTTCAAAACATAACAAAATAATACATACTTATACAATTAAAATCCATTTATACATTAAAACATTTATGCCTTAAACTTTCTTTTCCATAAATACTTATACCATTAAAATCAGTTTATGCTTTTAAACATTTATACCTAAACTTTCTTTCAATAAATACTATGCATTTAAAATCCATTTATGCTTTAAGAATTTATGCCTTAAACTTTCTTTCCATAAATACTTATGCATTTAAAATCCATTTATGCTTTTAAGAATTTATGCCTTAACTTCTTTCCATAAATACTTATGCATTTAAAACTATTTATGCTTTAAGCATTTACGCCTTTAAACTTTCTTTCTTTATTTCTTTCTTTCATTCTTTTCGATGAACCTGGGGAATAAACACACCTAACAGCTTCCTGGGTAATCGACGTGAGGGACAATAATATCTCCAAATATAACCACTACGTCGCGAGAAACTCACGTTTTGCATGCGCTCCAAATACAAGATTTATCACGTGTGCGATATTACTCTCAGACAATCTATTTCCTCCCTCAGCTAAGAACTTATAATCCTTACCCTTAATCCTTACACGCTTAAAGTACTTCTAACATATCATCATAACAACATGGGGTTTGTGGTAACCATCAAGAAACATTTCTTCAAAATACATTTATAAATACATTTAAATCCTTTACTTTATCATTAAAACACATATGCATACTCTTAAACATTTTTAAACTTTTCATAATACCTAACATATGCATACATATTTAATACACATAAATATACGCATTGGATGCAGCATAAAACAATGCAATATAAAACATTTCCATATGCCTTAACATTTACATACAAAAATTTACATTAAACTTTCAGTTTAACATTAAAACCATTCACTTTTAAAACTAAATTCTCAAATATCATTTTCACTCACAACCACCGCCTCAATCCCGCGCTTCCCGGTCGACTCCCGCTTTCCGTCCGATAGTCCTTTTCACCTTTTCCAAGAAAATCACAATTACACATTAAGCATAATTTCCATTTAATCCACCATAAACACTCATTCCTATATTATTATTCCTCTTAGAATCTATTTTACTTAGAATTGGACTCAATCCAGTCGGATCATCCAAACTAAAGTTATGGCATTTTCATGCCAACTAGTCAATTTACCGATTACCCTCGAGACTGTTTGTATTACTCATTTTTTGACACTAGGTCTTTGTACTCATTTAAAGCTAAGGTGCTAAGGGTTCTATTCCAATTGGAATCACCCACTGAGCACCAAACTCACTTTACGTCCAAATAACCGGGCTAATCTATGTTCAAAACTCGAACCAGAATTTGGCTTGCACATGGTCCTACTTGCTTAATATTGCAGGCCACTTAGGATCAGAATTTGGCGATACCTTCTTCTTAATTTTTGTTCTCCTTCAAGTCTATTTTACATAGCCACTTAAATCACTCAACCTGGATTGTACCGAAAGCAAGTTATACAAAATACCAAAACTGTCAAAATGTGAAATGTGACATTTCGACTGAGACTCCGCCCAAAATCGACCAAAATGCTGCTTTCTTCTTCCATTTTTTCTTTCACTCTAAACACTTAAATCTGATGCATTATACCCATTTCAACATATCACACACAAGTCTACATCAAACCCCTAACCATTCATTCACTTGATTTGTCAAAAACCCTAATCTAATCCATGGCTTTCTCAATTTATCTCAAAATCATCATCATTCAACCCTAAATGCCACTAATTTAACATCCATACAAGAAAATCAAATCATTAGGCATGAAACATAAAATCCAACTTTCCCACCATGAAAAAACTTACTTGTTTCTGGGTTTCCCTTGTCTTCTTCCTTGATTCACTGAGCTCAGGAAGCTCGAAAGAGAAGAAAACCTCACTTCCACTTGCCCTAACTCTCTCCTTTCTCTCCTTCTCCTTTCCCTTTTCTCCCCTTTCTTCCCCTCTATCGCACGTTTCTCTCACTTGGGAGCATTAAATCTCCTAAAATTTTCTTTTATTTCAAAGTTTCCAAAATTACCCTTAAACCAAATAATCTCATTAGTTTGTTTAAATGGCTACCTTTATCCGCTTTCTCACGGCCCATTCTCATGAGACGTCATTTACCCATTATTTAAATCACACTTAGCCATTAAGAAAGGTTTAATTACTTCTCATAATAAAATATCTCCCTTATAGCGCCTTTATCTCGCTTCACCTTATAACGTTTATACCGATTAAATATCAAAAATATTCTATGGTCGCCTAAAACTTCAAATTAACCATGAATTATTCAAATTAAATCCTTCACAAGGATGCCGTGCCTAAATCAACAAATCAGATTTAAAATCATTAAAATTCCATCCGGACAATAGCGTGATATACCCGAATTGCGCTCTATCACCCGAAACTATCCAAACTGACCGCTTCACTTATTTCCGCCATAATCTTTATGATTTATTCCGCATCTTTTCGATTTACGGGCCACTTCGAAAAATTTCAAATAAGCAGCTCCAAATTTCAGTCCCAAATCACGGTTCACTTAAATCTCCCATTATCTTCAAAATACTACTCAAAAATATTTAACTCCGAATTTTCTTAAAAATCCTTTCAGAACCCTCCATCCGATAAAATAAGAAAAATCACTATTCATTAGTGGCACCCTACACAATTGTCGAAAAATTTTCACTTCATGCCCAATGGATGTCCGTGAGCGCTCTAAATTCTAATCCACCCCTCGCTTCTATCATTCACCTCAAACTGGGCTTCAATAACTATTATTATAATGATTCAATAAGGTCAGGTTTTACAATCACCCCTCCTTATAAAAATTTCGTCTGAATTTAAATTCTCATGTCGTTTCCTCTCACCGTGATTCATCCAAAACACCTTACTAAAGGAATCACTTGCTTCAAAGAACCTAATCATTTCGATCAACAATTTAACCGCCTTTTCTTCATACAAATCTTCTTTCAATTCAACCGCTGATCTCTTAACACATGTGGTAATCTGTCATAATACAAGCATAGAAATGTAAAATATGTCATGGCTCGCCAATCTGTGTGGCAACCTCAACCAAGACGCTACCTCTCCAATTATTTTCTATAATTTCATAAAGTCCCATATAGAGAGGACTTAATTTCCTTTCTTTTCCAAATATCAACACCCTTTCCAGGTGATATCCTCATAAATACCTAATCCTAATCTAAAAATTCTAAATCTCTCCTCGGGTTACAATATAACTTTTCAATAATCTCAGCTATTCCTTAATCTATCACCGATAACTTTAACATTATCTCTGTCGGTACTCGAACAATTTATGAACCTTAAAAATTTTCTCTCCCCTTCCTCATCCCAAATATACTAGTCCTACACTCTTCCATATAGTGCCTCATAAGGCGCCATTTCAATGCTCAGACGATAACTATCAGAAAACTCCATTAATGGTAAATGTCTTTTCCTAACTTCCTTTAAACTCTAACACACAAGCCTGGAAAGTAACTTCCAATGTTCAGATGGGCTCTTTCGCATCGTCATCCGTGAAGTCGCATAATCTCTTTTTATATACAACTCAACCAACTTCTCAACTAAGTCACTATTTTTCCATAGGTAGGAAATTGACTGATTTCGTCAATCTATCCACAATCACCTATATCACATCATAACCACTCTGGCAAAGTGGAAAAAAAAAAATCCATCATGATTCTCTCCCATTTCCACTGAGGGATCGGAAGAGACTATAAGAACCCCAAATCTTACGCTCAACCTAAACTTCTTTTGACAAATGAGATGGAACAAATTCAACATCTTTCTTATACCTCCACCTTTAGTATTCTCAGTGGCATGATATATTTATGTTCTGACATCACATATGCAGAAGAGTGAGCCTCTCCCATAATTTATTTCTTTAATCTTCCCACATCTAGTACACATAACCTGTGACCTATCATCACTATACCATATGCCCGTACTAAAAATCCTCTTAACTGCCCAGACTCAGCTTCCCATTTCAATTTAATCATGATCAGATCTTGAGTCTATAGCTCCCTTATCTCGTCTATTAGTACAGACTAACATAAAAATGTAGCTAGTAAGGCTCAATATTTGTCAACTTTAGTTTCGCACCTAAAGACCAATTCCATAAATCTAGAGGTACACACCTTTTTTTTAGGTGAGATATGGAACCCGTAGGCTTCCTACAAGAGCATCGCTACCACATTAACATTTCCCCCGATTTACTCAATAAGGCACTCATAATCCTTAATGAGTTCAACCCATCTCCTCTCGTCTCATATTTAACTTTTTCTATGTGAATAAACATTACATGTTCTTGATCTCAAAAATTTTACATGCAACTCCATATCGGCAATGCCTCCATATAGCAAAGACTACAACAACCAACTCTAGGTTATGTCTTAGATAATTCTCGCTTCATGCTTTTTTTATCATTTTAAATCATATGCTATCACATTTTCATGTTGCATTAACACACCCCTGGGGCTCGCTTTAAGCATCACATCATATCGTATATCCTTCTCGGGCTCGACTTAATTGTAAGAACTAGGCTAAGGTCAAATTCCTTTAGTTCATCGAATCTTTTCTCGACATGTCTCTTACTATACAAACTTTTCATCTTTCCTTGTCAATTTAGTCAAAGGATCCACACTTGGAAAATCCCTAACAACCTCTCCGATAATACTCCCGCTTAACCTAGAAACTTCTCAGATCTCCTCGTCACATTCGTAGGTGGTTTTCGCTCACAATTTTTCTCAATCTGAGGATCAACAAACCCCTTCTCTCAAATCACATGCCTTAGAAAGGCAACACTGCCTAACCGTAACTAGAATTTACTAGAAAGTTTCATACTAAGTAAATAGAATTTACTTAGATGCTCTCATGATCTTTCATTAATGCTTAAATAGATTAAAATGTCATCAATGAATACTATAACAACCGATCTAAATAAGGCTGAAAAGATCCTATTCATAAGATCCATAAAGCGCTGAATATAAGTTACCCAACTAGCATGACTAAAAAACTCATAATGCCTATACCGTGTTTTCAAAGTCACATAGGAACATCCTCTCGACCTAATCTTTAATCGATGGTAACTGAGCTAGATCCATTTTCAAAAATACCCGTTTCCCTCGTAATTGATCAAAAAGATCATCAACTGTAAATGGGTGTTGATTTTGCGTATTTTCACTTTATTCAACTCATGTAATCACCATACAATCTTAAACTTTCATCATCATTTTTTTTTATAAACAACCTAAGACTCCCCAAGGCGAAGTACTACTCTAACAAAACCCTTACTCACAAGTCATCCATTTATACTTTCAATTCTTTCAATTCTTTTTCAACTTTTAAGGAGCCATCATATAAGGTGCCTTAGTAATCGTCATTCTAGGGTCACTTAATCAAAACATGATATATATTTTTTTATATATACTAGAAGATCCTCTGAAATACATCCGAAATTAATTAATTATCGAATATCTTCCATTCGACTACCATTATCCCTCACCTCAATAAAGATAAGCTAGGTACCTTTGATATAACTTCAAGTATTTTACTAGCCCACATAATCAAGTCATATTATCGTAGGTAGTATTTCCGTAACCCACATAAACAACCTCGCCTTCCTCGCTTATAGAACCTAACCTCTTTCCTATAACAATCCTTTTATGATGATGTCTAGATAGTAAATCCATGACTAATATAACATCAAAGTCATGGATATCTAATAATATCAAGTGTACCAGAAACTCCTAGCCTCCAATACCACTCACAGAACAATCAACTTTTCCATACTTTCCTAGGTGGCAAAATCCTACCGTTACACATTCATCATCATGCTTTCAATTTCTTCCCATTTTCTTCAACAATTACAATTTCACACCACTTAATGTCATTGATTCACGGCTAAATTAAACCCATGCATTTTCAATTAACCATCTCATTACCCTCTAGCCACGACTACGCCAGATCTCCTATACCGTCATAATTTCGTTTAATTTCCTTACCTCTCAATGGACACCGTCGGCCACGGCTGATTAAAATGTCGTGGGCTAATGACCGAGCCATCCGGCCTAAAGGTATCTGTCCTTACGACCCTCGGGAGGCGGTATGCCCTACGGCATCGCGGTGGAGGAACATACGCTAGACTCATAAACATGTTCCTCGTGGTGGTACTACCGCCTCAGTGAGCTCTCCTGTGGGTGGCCTGGCCGACGACGCATTTTTCCTCGTGAATTAAAATTAATATGTCATGTAATGCATATATGATTTTAACCATAAATTTTCAAATCTTTATAACATTTTCAAAAACTTCGCTCTCGATACCATGTTGAAGGATCTCCACCCGACAATCCCTTACGAATCCGGCGACCTCCAAGACTCCAACAGATATGTAAACTTTTCCTTAAACCATAAATTAAAATCCTGAGCGAACCCTTACAATTCTTCACATATCTTTAAAAATAATGCTAAGCGGCGCTAAAAAATTTCTTTTTCTTTTCTTTCCAACACTTAGATTTTTCAGAAAATCGCCAGCTTCTCCGTTTTCTGACTTTCCCAAACTTTACAAAACCTGATGAAAACATTTAAAAACAGACTCTAAACTTCAATTCATCAACTTCCATATTAGACCTCATTCACAACCCAATCAAACACAATATACATATATATACATTTATTTCTTTCAAATCATCAAAACATTTTAAACCTTCTTCAATTCCATGCATAATTTTATCAAACATTTGACAAAATATCTACATATACAATATGCAAATTATTTTCACGCACTACACGCTACTGCCTCCTCGATACCGACTCACTCGTACAGAGACTCCCACCGACGCACTGCCTCAGCCCCGAAAATATTCACAAAACATTATGGAAAAAGAGCCGAGCTAAACGAGCTCTCGGGAGTGCATTTTCATTTATATAACATTTTCGCACATATCAAAATAATACACTTATACAATTAAAATCCATTTATACATTAAACATTTATGCCTTAAACTTTCTTTCCATAAATACTTATACCATTAAAATCAGCTTACGCTTTTAAACATTTATACCTTAAACTTTCTTTCAATAAATACTTATGCATTTAAAACTACTTATGCTTTAAGAATTTATGCCTAAACTTTCTTTCCATAAATACTTGCGCATTTAAAATCCATTTATGCTTTAAGAATTTATGCCTTAAATCATTCTTTCCATAAATATTACGCATTTAAATCCATTTATGCTTTTAAGCATTTATGCCTTAAACTTTCTTTTCTTTATTTCTTTCTTTCATTCTTTTTGATGGAACCTGGGAATAAACACACCGAACAGCTTCCTGCACGACTAAGTGAGGGACAAATACATTCCAAGCCATAACCACTACGTCATGTGGGAGAAACTCCACGTTGCGACGCTCCGGGCCATAGTAATTTATCACGTTGTAAGATATTACTCTGTATTAATCTATTTCCCCCTCCCTCTCAGCTTAGTAACCTATAACTTTACCCTCTTAATCCTACACGCTTTAAAGTACTTCTACCGACATCACATACCGCCATGGGGTTTAGTGGTAACCACAAGAAAAACATTTCTTCAAAATACATTTATAAATACATTTAAATCCTTTACTTTATCATTAAAACACACATGCATACTTTAAACATTTTAAACTTTCATAATACCTTAACATACGCATACATATTTAATAATAATATAAATATATGTATCAGATGCAAGATAAAAAACAATGCAATATAAAATATTTATGCCTTAACATTTACATAAAAATTTACATTAAACTTTCGCTTAACATTAAACCATTCACTTTAAAAACTAAATTCTCAAAATATCATTTTCACTCGCTCACCGCTCAATCCCGCTGCTTCCCCGTCGGCCTCCGTCCGATAGTCCTTTTTTCACCTTTTCCAAGAAAATCACAATTACACATTAAGCATAATTTCCATTTAATCCACCATAAACACTATTCCTATATTATTATTCCTCTAGGGAATCTATTTTACTTAGAATCGAATCAATCCAACGATCATCCAACGAAAGTTATGGCATTTTCATGCCAACTAGTCATTTTACCGATTTTTCTAGTGACAAATAGATACACATTTTTCCGAGGTCTTGACTTCATTTCGACTAAAGCACTTGCATCCCAAGCCGACCTCGTAGGCGAAAAGGAACTGCGTAGAATGTGATATCCTATGAGTGAGCTTCCACCCTAAGGGCACGAGGTGGTCACGGCGGCGTGCCTCACAATTGAACACTTAATGTTGTAAATCGGTCCCTATTAGAACACAAACCCAGACTCCCTCCTATTCATATCTTAAAAGTTGAACGCTTTATAATATGAGTTAGGTTTTTATGGACGAAAATTTCAAATAACAAAACGAATGTTAAAATAAAATCATAAATGAAAAAACTAACCTATTCAAATTACTTGACTACATCTAATATCATAACAACTCTATATGGTTCCAAGTATTTAATCATTTTAAAAATATTAAAAAAAATTCTCATTAAAATATGAATCATTCACATCATATAAATAAATTGATATACGACTTACACCACATAGATAACATAATATAATTGGTTCAAATCTTATTAATCAACGGATTAAGTTGAATTATACGTAATATTGGTATGGATAACCTATCAACATCATTCTAGTCATGCGTTATTATCGTATGAGACCTATCTTTAACATTATCATAACCTTATTTTCGAAATGCTTTTCCCATGATTTTAACTTTCAATTAAATTTTTTTTAAATTCTTAATTAACATATTTAATTTCAATTACAATACAACTTATTATATAAAACGCAGTTACATTTAATTAATTAGACTTAACTTATATGTTCTAATAAGTCAGTCTCACGATTAAAAAAATTTAAAGAAATACAAATTAAATAAATATCAATCAAATCAACAATCCAAACATACAAAATTAGCCATAATTTGGAATGAAGAGGTCTTCAAAAGATATTCTCATTCCGGTTCACAATGCGATATGTCCGCTACCACTCGCCACTTCTCTAACTCGCAATATATCCCCGTGTAACTGGCAATGCTCATGAGCGCGCATATCATTATAAAGACCAAAGTCTTATAGTGTTCCACCTTGCCAACGCAGTTTGCACTAAAAACACAAATTGTAAAGGACTATTCCGAAGCTCTACCGACAATCACGTAACCAAGATTCGGCTTAACTTATAATATTGGTGTTTTTGATCGAATGATTTAATACTTAAAAATTTCAGTATGACAAAGTGTAGAACTTGAGTTTGAATCGCCCTAGGCACCATTACTATGTACATCATATTTTAGAGTAGCTAAGAGTGTCAAATTGAGGAAGAGAAAGGTCGGTTTATAAATGATAATATATATTTTACTAATTACAATCATAAAGAGTATATGATAAAGTAATTTTGACTTCGCTTGCCAAAACCAAAAATGCATGGTTGAATGCAATATTTCTTTCTAAATTCAATAATTCATTTCAAATATAAGGTCCTAGATACTCACAATATTTATAAAAAAGAAAATAAAAAACGGTTTAAACTCGACCAAAGGATTGGAAATCTCCTAATTCTATAAAATTTTGGGCTAATTAAAAGAAAATAAATTGAATTTTATATATATATATATATATATATAAACTTTTAAATGATTTAGTCATTATGTAATCAATTTGACTTTGGTTTGCCAAACCAAAATATACATGGTTGAATAAAATATTTTATTTTTAAATTCAATAATTCATGTAAAAATATAAGGCCTTGGATAAATCTACAATATTTATAAAAAGAAAAAAGGGAAAAAAGGAAAAAGGTTTAAATCACTCCAAAGATCTAGAGATCTCCGAACACTATAAAATTTTGTTGGTGGTTAAAAGCAAATAAATAAAGAAACATTAAAAAAGAAAATTTTAACCTCTTTAAATGTTTTAGCCATATCTACCACTCATAAAGTTTTTCCCCACTAATTTAGTAAATATTTTAACCTTCAATAGAAACAGAGAATTTCTTTAACCTCTTTAAATGTTTTAGCCATATACCTTATTAGAGACCAATCAAAGCTCTTTGTTGAAAACTAGAAATGTCTTTGTTTGCTTTGACTTGCTCCCTTCTGCATATTAATTTCTTATTCTATTATAGTGATTAAATAAAATAAGTATAAATGAGAAAACATAAGTTACATCCATGAAAGAAATATATTATATTGTTTGCCATTACACAACAAGAATAGGTAAAGATTTTTAAAATTTTAATTAACATTTTAGAAAAGGAAATTTAAAAGAAAGGGATTTTGCCAAAGAAACAGCCCACTGTTAAAAAACAATTTAATAAGGTATGAAGTATTAAACAAAAAATTAGATTTTATGAAAATAGAATATAGTTTAAATAATTTAGCAGATGAGTAAATAGCTAATTCAATTTTATCTAAACATTTAATAAATTTGTAATTTAACCCAAGATATCGTACCACTAGACATAATTACAATTAGAATTAATTTTAAAATATATATGAAAAAATTAATGATTCTATAAACATTAAATAAAATTGAAAATATCGGCCTATTCACCGGTCGCCGGATCCTCATCGGTGGTTTAGAAAACATGTTGTCTTGATCTTTTGTGGTGTACCACTGACTAGCGACTCCTTTTCACTCATTTATCATTTCAATCTTTTCTTATTATCATCTTCGCTCACGATAAAGGATGCAACCCAACACTTTTACTTTAAGACCTCCTCTCGAATGCAAGCATTGAAGTAATTCCACCTTCTAGATCGATACTCATTGGGAATGACAATTTGAGGGAAAAGTGCACCAACAATGCTTCTAAACCTATTTCAAGGTTCTCATCACAATCGAAATGCGAAAAAAAAAAATCGATATCCGCAATCATTGATATAAATTGATCGCCTTGGGATATTTTATATTCACAGTAAACATGATTAACAGATTGGAAGAATAAAGCAAATCCCAAGAAGTTGTCATCTTTATACCATTTCTTTGGGAGCTCTATTGTTACTTCACATCCCATGCTCTTATCACTCACCCACTCTGGTATTAATCCAGTCCTGCCTCTTGTAAAAATAGCAAGAATTTCCGAGTTGGAAGAGTACGTTACTTTATTGCATGTAAGATTCTGCATAAATAAAAGTAGCAATAGCGTGTAAATTAATAATCTCATGATACAAATTAAAATTAATTCTAATTAGGTGGTCGTGTATAAGGAATTCACTTAACAAGATCTTGATATATAATTAAGGAGTTGAGGAGAGAAGACTTAGCATATCCGTCGTTGATCAGTGATAAAAGCTGAGGCATCGATACAATGGTGCGCATGAATTACTCTTAGGCTTGACTGAAGTATCGATTTCTTCAAGTATCGACAATGGTGTGCATGTATTACTTTAGGCTCGACTAAGTATCGGGATTTTTTCAAGCATCGGGCAATGATTCATGAAAGGCTCAACTTAGAAAGTTGAATGATGCCAAAGAGGGTATGCGATTTAATGTGGTTTCCACTCACATCTAAATATTTCAATGAGGACAGGCACCATAAATCACTAGGGATTTCTCCTTCCATCAAATTGCAACCACTTAAATCTAGTGTTAATAAGCAACACTGCATGCTTCTCAAGCTGTCAGGCAATTTTTGGAGCTTTGGACAGTAACGAAGATGAAGGCTTCGAAGATGTGTCATATTAATAATGCGCTTGAAGAGTCACAAGGTTCTCACAATTTGTCAAGTTCAAACTCAAGATCTTTAGATGTCCACTGATGATGGCACCTCTGCTTATAGCCGACATTCCACCCAAACAAAGATTTTTCAAATGTTCCAACTCTCAATGACTTACCAACCCTTAGATCTAGATTTGAACAACCATATACATTGAACTGACAAAGTGACTTCAATCCACAAATGCTACCTGGAAGACTCCTCAAGTATTTGCAATTTTTCAAAACTAAGTATTGAAGTCCGGTGAAATGAGCTATTGAGTAGGGTAATTCTTTAATATCAATCCCACTTATACGAAGAGAAGATGTGCTCCCCATATTCTCGATCTCGTGGAACTTCTTAAGATTCGGGGCAACTATTGATATAAAGCTCTTTAAGAGCCTCCAAGCAATCAATGTTATTCAGAGTTCTTAATAGCATTATTTTTATATCAAGATTACTCAAGCAATTCATATTTATCAATCTTTAAATTTCGACCTTTTTGAACACCCTCTAGAGAAATGGGGCCTTGCATCCAACGCTACTCAGCCCTCGATAACGCTCATCCAAAAGAAGCCGCCTTTTAAGCATTTATTTCCTCGAATCTCTGAAATTCTCAAATTTTGAACACTGCAGAATGGCCTGCAGATTCCAAACATCCAATGCTACTGGGAGTTCCTTAATACGCTCTATCCAAAAGCTCCCATTCATATTTCCTTGAAACTCTGGAAATTCTCAAATTTTGAACACCCCTTTAGGAGAAATAATTTCCGTGAGATTCCAAAACATCCAATGCTACTTCACCTTTAATAACATTTATCCAAAAGCTTCTTAAGTATTTTCATATTTCGAATCTCCTGAAATTTCTCAAATTTTGAACACCCCTAGAGAAATACTTCAGAGATTCCCAACATCCAACGCTACGAGCCTTTAATACCGCTCTATCCAAAAAGCATCTTTAAGATTGATAGGTTTTTGAATCTCTGGAAATTTCTCAAATTTTGAACACCCCCATAGAGAAATAGCTTCCAGAGATTCCAAACATCCAATGCTACTTGGGAGTTCCTTGATAACAGTGCTTTCCAAAAGAAGCGTCTTTAAGCATTTCATATTTCCTTGAATCTCTGGAAATTTCAAATTTGAACAATTCTCAGAGAAATAAGCCAGAGATTCCAAACATCCAATGCTACTTGGGAGTTCCTTAATACGCTCTATCCAAAAAGCTCCTTTACATTTCATAATGCAGGAAATGCACCGATAGATGAATGCAATTTGTGAAGACTTGTACAACCTCCACAGTTCAATCTCTCCAAATTCTGGTATACTTGAGAAATTTGGCATTTTGATGAGTTGTCAGGAGGCGCTTACATCAACGAACTTCAATTTTTCATGATTCATAACAAAAAAATAAAATAAAAACATTTTAAAAAAATAAAAATCCTGAATTTTAAATTAATATAAAACAATAAACTCAATAACTAAGCAGTACCTTCTTCCCTTTCCAAAGTTTTTTTATATTGCTACCCTTCAAGTTGATTGCAACAAGGTTCTCTGAATCAAAGTTCGATGGCAAAGACTCCAAACCTTCCCAATGAAGATATCTTAGTCCACGAGGAAATTCAAAGCCCTCGGGGAGAGATGTTTTATACTCCTTTCTCACAAGAGAATGATGATCATTATAATAGACTTTGAGCAACCTAAGTTTCTTCATCTTAGCAAACACTTTCTTCATATCTGCAAACACTACTTTAGTGAACCATATTTCATTTGATCTAGATAACTCTAGAGATATGGTTTCAACATTTTTCATCCCCTACAGGAAAACAAGAACAAAGAATTAGAGAAAAGAAAAACTAAAAATCCAAATTTTAAAGAAAAAAATACTAAATACTTTATCTCCCTAAAAAGCTGAAGTATGTAATTGAATTTACTTTGATCCTCACCTTTACTTCTTATAAAGTGCACAGATATCACTTGGATTCCATAGTCTCGGCCTCCATTTGCTAGGTTCTTCGATATTGTTCTCGAACAATTTTCAAGCCCATTTTTTGTATCAAATCATGCATAAGAGCTCTATCGTGGTGAAATAGTTATCAAATACCTCCCATAAGATTTTTATGTTAATTTCACTCATACAATTTGCAAACTATCCAATATTTTTGACACAAGTCTTTATCTTCGTCTTCAAAAAAGCAAGCAATATCAAGGAATACCACCTTGCGGTACCATCTAATCCATCAAAACTTATTTTTAAGCACTTTTTGAATTTTCTTCTTTCACTGTGTTCTTTTTCCAATTTATGCAATTCACTTTCCCATTCACTAATTGTCTTGTCACATAAAAGAGAGCCCAAAACTTTCAAAGCTAACGGAAGACCTTGACAATAATGCATCACACGATGAAGGAGGCTTTCAAAATCCTCTTTAAAAAGATTTAACCGAAAGGCATATCACTCAAAGAGCTTGAGTGCTTCAATGGAATTCTAGTTCTTCAACCTCATATAGATAATCAACTTTAAGCATAGTTAGCAAATGCTTATCTCTAGTTGTGATGATGATCTCTACTTCCTTTTACCATACCAATCATGATTTCCAACTAAACACTCGATAAGTCAAGATCATCATCATCAAAACAATAAGAGCCTTTCGAAAGCGAAGACTATATTTTATCATATTGGCTCCTTCGAAAACATTGCTTATCTTTTGATTTCTTCCACCTAGCATATCATTAAGAAGTTGATTTTGTAAACGAACTAGGTCTTTATTTTTGTGAGCCTCACTAACTTTTTCAAGAAAGCTACTACATTCAAATCCCAAAGAAATTTGATTATATACATATCTAGCGATAGTTGTCTTGCCTATTCCACCAATGCCACAGATCCCAACCATGCGAACATCATTTGACTCCATCCTTAATCCCAAACTCGCTTGAAAATGGGAATCCATTCCTACTAAATTATCCTCAACAAACAAGGATTTAAAATTCAATATTCTATTGGCAATAACGGTAGTAATTTCCTTGATATGCTCTGATTCATACCTGGCAATTATGAAATATGTTAAAGAAGAACATTTTTCAAGATAGAAAAGAACATATGGTGAGATTAATAAATGATAAGAAACATCAAGGTAATTTGATGGCTTTTGATGTCAAGATAACATTAACTGAAATTTCATTTGCATATTTAAACATTTCTTCAATATCATGTGTGCATGAGAAGAAAAAAGAAAAATCAAAATATGAACTTTCCATTAAGTTAACTGCTAAAATTATACTAAACGCCTTTTAATTTACGATGCTTAAAAAAATCACTTATGTAATATAATTTATTTGAAAGAGCTGAAAGTTTTAGTTAAAACATTTGTTTAATGTTTTATTTCAATTATAAATATTATTGCTAAATTTTTTTAATATTTTTTATTTAGAATTTTATCCAATTATATTTTGCCTTTAATTTAGTACATTAGACTTTCTGAAAATTTTATTATAACATTTACTTATATCATTGACAAGTTATTCAATTCCCATTAAAATATAAAAAGAAAAAGTTAACTTGGATTCACTTAAAATTTTCATACAAATATAAAATTTTGTAATTTGAATTCATGATCTCCTTGTAATGAACTTCTAACTCCCTGCATGGTCAGTTTGTATCCAACCATTATATGTATATTATTAAAAATGATAAATGAAAATAATCAAGCATAGGCATAAAATCAAGAATAAATAAAATGTATGTGAGAAATATAGAATCATGGATAACAATTATAAATAAGTAAAGAGATTATAGAATCAATAAAGAAATATGCTCTAATTCCCTTTTTTTTAATTAAGAGCAATCATATTAATAACCTTTAATTGTTTTAATTTTTCAGAAAATAATATTTGTTTATCTTAATTTAGCATATTTTTTATTCTTTATTCAACCTTCATAAAATTGAAGGTTTTTTAATAAAAATTTCAAACTCTTCACCATTTTGGACCTTAATTCTTTACTTGTTTTTCCTTCAAATAAAGTTATATTTATTAAACAATATATTGTGTTCTAGAATATATTGATTTTACTTCTAAATTAATTTCTAAAAAGGTTGCATTATATTTTATTCCAAATCTTCAAATTAACTTTAACAACCAAACAAAACCATATGAGTAAAAGAGTAGATGATTAATTACTAAAGAATTGCAAACTTGGTTAGTAAAAAATTGATTTAATTGAAATAATATCTTGTAATTAACATTTGAGACATAAATTGAATATTAATAAAAACATCATTTATAACATAAATAATGACAATAAACAACTACAACAATAGAATTGATAAAAAAAATTATGTACTGGTTGACATTTGTAGGATGTAAATAAATTATTTATCTAAAATGAATGGATAAAATCTGAAGAATAGGGACCACTTTTAAACTTATCTGTATTTACAATTGCACTATTAATCAATTTATAAATTAGTAAAAACATTAAAAATAAAAAAAAATAAAGAAGAAAGAAATCAAATAAATAGGCAAGAAGAAGTATATATATATATATATATATATATATATATATATATATATATATATATATATATATATATATAAATTTTTTTTATTTTTGGAATGAAATGGATTTATCTATGGTTATATATTTATAATTAATTATTTTAACTAGAATTTGGAAATACACACTCAAGAAACTACACATAAAAATTACAAGATTACTAATTTTTCCCTTATTTGTTACCTGAAATCACATGTACATTAATTATTCTAAATACTAACTAAATTATTTTCATTCTATTAAATTAAAATATAATTAGTATGCAAGTTACTTAGATTTATTTATTTTTCTTTTTCAAATCTAATATTAGTCACAATTCTTTAAAAACATATAAATTTTTATTTAGAGAGATAATCTAAGATTATGTTTGATTCTTGCAAAGTAATAAAGAAAAAAGTAAGAAATTTCTCCTCATGTTTGATTTTACTACATAAAATAAAAAGAAAATAAAATATAATAAAAAAATAAAAAAATTACATATATTTTAAAATATTTAATTTTCATATAATGGAATTAGATAAGTTCAGAGTAGAATATAAAATAATTTATTAATTTTATTTATTATAATAAAATAAATAATATTTTATATATATTTATTTATTTTTACTTTCTATTTTCTTTTCTTTCTTTACATTTTCTTTTAAACTTTCCTGAACCAAAACATAATCTAAAAGTTTTGCAAATAATAATAATAAAAATTAATACTGATAAAAAAAAATTAATAAAAAAGCTAAAAAAAAAATAAGTAATGAGAATTACCCCTCCTTGATATGCCATCCGGAAATATTGCCTGCTTGAGTCAAGGCCTCCCTCCACCTCTCTACCTCGTCCTTCCAATTTTCTTCATAATCATACTTGGTGGCGAATGCTTCTCCAAAGCTCCTCTTGTTTGCGGATATCAGATGATCCACATGGTAGAAAATCGGCAATACGATTTGCCCATATTTCTGTCTGCACTCCATGATCTTTGCAAGCTCGTCTAAACACCACCTTGAATCAACATAAGTTTTTGAGAAAACAACAATGGAAGATCTTGATCTTTCAATAGCTTTATTCAGGCTGAATCTCTTCTCCCTCTCTTAAGTTTGTCGTCCCTGAAAGTTATAATGCCTCTTCGAACCAGATTAGTATAGAGGTGATCGGTGAAATTGTCGCGGGTGTCTTCCCCTCTAAAGCTCAAGAACACGTCGTAAAGGCATCTACGCATGGAAGGAGAAGAATCAGACGCCATTTGAGTGCTTGTGGAAGCCATTTCCGGCGAGGCGTAGTTTAATACAATCTTCAGTTGAATTATGTCTCTGTTAAACTGGAGAAAAAAAAAGAAGATGATTCTGATGTTAATGGTCAGTGAGAAAGGAATCGTATAATTTTGCAAGAAGGAAGGTTGGCACTCTAAAGTCTAGCAAAAGTAAGGATGGCAACGGGGCGGGTTTGGGACGGGTTCCTCCTATCCTATTCTCGGCTCAAACCCGTGTCGGGGCGCTTTGTTTCTTCCCATACCCGTCAACAAAAAAATCTCACAACCCCGTTTCCGCCCCGCCCCGACCCGAGTAACTGTTAAAGCCTTAACCATAGCAACACTTCAGTAACTCCAACTCCGAACTCACCTCACGAGCCGTCACGTTTTCAGATTAAAAAATCGGAATACTTCCCCTCTCAAACTGACCAAAGATGGCCTTCATGAAAATAAATCACCCAGTAAAAGGGAAAATTTTCTGATTTACCCAGTTTATCATCATATTCAGGCCATAAAATTCATAAAATCTTGAAATAAATCAAATACAAAAATACAACATCTAATCGGACGAAGAGGAAGAAAAATGAACCAAACCAGACTTCTGGATTCTCTTAACCGCAACTCGATCCCCAAGCCTTAGGCGAAATACAGGTCGTGGCCTCACGCCGTCTCAAGCATCAGACATACTGATCGGCCATTATTGAGCAAGTTAGAAGGAGATGAACAAGAGAGCAGGAGAAAGGAGATGAACAGAAGAGAGAGAGAGAGAGACAGAGAGAGAGAGAGAGGAGGAGGAGGCGGTCTTGCTAGGGTTCGGTAAAATGAGAGTTTAAATAGTAAGGGATTTGGGGGCAAGTGGGCAACTTTCTAATTATATAATCGGGGCGGTCCAAGAAAATGATGTGTAATCTGTATATGCTAAGAATGATCTAGCTGGATTTCCTTGCCAACCCCATCTTCTAATAAATTACATTGAAAATAGGAGTTAACACAGCCCAAATGTAAATGCCAAAAATAAAATTTAACAATCAGAATAGTACTCTAGCTTCCCATAAATTATATCGAAAATGGGCGCATTTGCCAAAAATAAGATTTAAAAATGATCAGTACAGTCCACTTTAGCTGTCTACATTTCTATTCATATAATTTAAACCTAAATGGATGTATTTTCAGGAAACAAAATTTCAATAAATAAATAAAAAACAAATTTCCCTGCATGTCTTCCTTCCAATAAATTAAATCCAAGCTGTAAACAAATTTCTGTATCCATTCACTTGTATTAAATGGTATCCAATGAAAGTCATCTTTTTAATCTTTATGGCAATGATAAGTTTTAAGGAACCATACAATTATACATTTCTTATTAAATGTGGATGTTTAAAGATGCTGAATGCATGTGCTTGAGGTCTGACTTGTAACACCCCCGAAAAGCCAAAAATTTTAAATTTAACTAGGAAGGACAAAATGACAATTTTGTCTGACTAGATAAAGTTAAAACTTGTAATTTTTCTTGTATCTCTTGGATGACGCAAATCTGACTTCCATCATTAAATCTCTCTCACGAAATCTGGGGCTACCAAGACGACTCACACTCGAGGCCGTCGACTTTTCCAGTTTCGGCGCGACTCGCCGAAAATGACCCCAAAAACGTGATTTTTAGAAAATAAAAACGCCAAATATTTAAAAATGTCTATTTAAGATAAGATAATTTGCATCGATTTAAATAAATTGCTTTCTGGTATCTAAAACGACCGTGAAGTAGCTGGACACGGCACGTATGCGTAGCTACGTGTCTCATGTATAAATATCAAAAAAATATCTAAAATAAAAAATGGATTGAATAAATTCCTCTTGATTAATGAAAGATCGAAATTGAATTTTGATGGTTCAATTCAAGGTTAAAAAATATCAATACATCACGATCCGTCATTAGAAACTCTAATGGAACTATTGGGGATGACACCTAGTAGACATTGGGTCATGTTTCGATAATTACCGTAAAATAAGTGACTTTGAGAGATGGTACTTAATGAGAAGTAATCAGAAACTATAAAATCGAATTTTTCTAAAGCGTAAATGACACTACCAAATCAAATTTTATCTCTGATGATGAAACTGACTTCACCGTTGGAATCGCCTTAAATCTAGCTACCACGCCGACTTCGTCGACCGGGCACGCCTAATTTCACGCTCGGCATTAACCGCTGCTTCCGGCGCGGTGTCGTGAAACGACTCACAGTGCATACGCTGGACGACAAAGTCACCTACTACATGTACCCATGTGACACATGTTGTAGGATTAGAGAGAGGATGGAGATGAATGACTTAGAGTAAGTCGTGCGTAAAAAATCAAACTAAAGGACACAATGAATTAAGTAAAAGTTAATAAAATGGACAAGAGCTAAAAGTTAGTTAATAAATTTCTTCTTCTCCATTTTGGCAAAACGTCACGCAAGTGTGAGATCCAGCTTTTGTGAGAGAAAGCAGCGACTTCTCTAGATTTCCTCCGTTCGACCATCGCTCTCATCGTTCTCGTCTAACAAGAAGGTTAAAGCCTGCTCTACGCTAAGAAGGCTACGCATGGGCACCGATTTTGTGGAGTTCGACAACCCAAGATAGCAGGGATCTTTTCCTACTCATTTATTCTTTGGGCTAAGAGTCACGTGATATGGATGGGTGGATATACTGGGGCGCCGAACGGGCCGTGTTTTTTAGTTCCAATGGCCTGGATCGAGTGAGAAACTCTCTATTGGGGTGGTCGTGAACAGTTGCCGAGCCTGGGGTTTCACCGTTCACGCCAGACAAGCCACAAGTGGTTTCAAAGGATTCAAACTAATTGCTTGATTTGTCACTGTACCTTACGCGAAGCATTCTCATAAGTATTGCCAGAATCAATAATACTTATTTATGTGGAATTAATTGTTGTTAATATATACATGTAAAATATATTAGCATTAATCGTTTCTAAATTCAAGATAACGCATTCCATACGCACCTACACCCTAGAACATAGGTGTGAGCGCATGAATCGAAATGAAAAGAAAAGTGAAAATGATCAGGAAAGAAATTTCCATTAAGATTTTCTCAAGAATCATTCGAGAAACAACAAGCTTCATCTCGTAGGCGACCCACGATCGTTCTGAAAAATGATCCAACACCGCTTCTGAGGGTACTCAACATATTTACCGAAATTCTGAGTAAGTTTTCTCGAGGACAAAAGCTTTGGTTTTGAAATCGATGGCCCGCATTCTGTGACGCTAAAGGGCGGAAGCCCACGTGACCCGAGACACGGGACGCATGCGTATTATCCGGTACGTATAACGATTGGCTCGAGCGCCGACATGTTTGGCTACATACGCCGCACTTAGGCAGAGTAACCCATGTAGAAAATTATCACTGCTGGGCATTGTTAACCCTATCAAGGGATCATTATTTTAGATATGTGAGCGCATAAGAGACTCGCCACTATGCCGCTGCTAAGAAAGCCCAAGTCAGGCTCGCAGACTTTTCAGATAACATGTATTAACTCTAACTTTGATATATGTTTTTGCTAAGAATGCACAACTCGAACTATCATATATAATGATGTATTTTTTTACGAGTATTGATGTATGGGCCCACTGGCCATTTTATTTCATGTATGTGTCTCATAATACGAGACACAGATTCCGTAGGCCGATTTGAGCCACAACAAGACACCCCGGGATTAGGGCTGCCACAGCCTGCAGACGTAGCTCTGCGCTTATAAATACCAGAGTTTAATGTTGATACAAAAGTATAACTTAGTACTACTGTTAGGTGCTACGATTACCTAGGCTTGACGGGCACTGTTAGATCACTTATTCCTTGTGTATTTGATGAATGGTGTGTATAAATATGAATTTTTGTATGAAACAGATGATTTGTAAGCCAGAATAGCACATATAAAAAAATCGCAGTTGAGGAGAATTTTTTCTAAGGTTTTACAAATATGTAAAACAAGAAAAAAAATAAATAAAATAAATTTTTAATGAATTTAATTGGTTCTACTAAAGACAATATATGCATATATATATATATATATATATATATATATATATATATATATATATATATATATATATATATATATATATATATATATTATAAAATAGAAGAGCAAAAGAGTGAGAGATATAGAAGAAACAGGGATATATTTATTCCCTTCAAGCGTATCATGACTTATACAGTGCTCCCTATTTATGTATTTAATACATGAATGCATTAATGTGTATATAAATACGTCCATGAATACATATTAATCCATGCCAATTAATACACATTAATCTATGAATAATAGGAGTTACAAGAATATCAATAGTCAAGAGATTAATGGAGAGTTTATGGACATCCATAATATTGTTCATAATAATATATATATATATATATATATTATGGTCTTACAGTAGCTGGAACAAAGGAAAAAAAAACAAAACAAAAGAGGAAAAAAAAAAAGGTGCAGGGGAAACTAGAATGGGCTACTGCCCATTTTGGTGTTGAGTCACGATACAATGTTTTGTATCGTGACGCGTGGCTCGGGAGGGTCGCTAAACAGCGCCGCACGTCAGCAGACACAACCACAACACCCGCCACGACACGACCACCGACACCCACCGGGGAAGGGTCGCGACATTCCGCCGACCGCGCCGAGGCGAGCCAGCTATAGCGCGCACGGGCCCGGCCATCGGCGTGTCACGATACAAATGGTTGTATCGTGACAGAGGGGCGTGCCTCGGGTGTAACACACAAAGGCACTGTGGGCCGCGATGATTTTGCGACGCCAGCCGCTTCACGATATCGACGCATGAGTCGCGACACACGCAAGATCGCTGCGACGCCGCAAGACGCACGCGCTACGGCAGGCCTCAGGTTGCACACAACCTCAGATCACGACCCGGGGTCTCGCGACACTCCAAGACGCAAAGATAAGGCGCGACACACCACGACAAACACATGAAGCCGCGACACCGGCCGGAGTGAGGGCCACGATACAGCACCAAATAAGGCCACGACACGGCGCTACGCCAAGACAACCTAAAGAAGGCGCATGCGTACCAGGGCCCTCGTGCACCCCGTGCACTCGACCTAGTTTCGACTCGCGCACCGCTGCGAGTCACTATTCAATCACTATTCATGAACACTATTTACGAGTTTTTAAAATAAATAAATAAAAAAAATAAAATGAAATAAAATAAAATAAAATTTTTACCGTGATCGACTGTGATGCAGCTCTGCCAGAGGTCGAGGCCTCGAGGAGACCTTATACGTGGAGTTCTCCCCTGTGAGCAGGCGCGGATGTGGACGATATGTCGTGGTCATGCCAGAGATCTGGGATCTACCTCACAAAGGGACCCGAGGGTCATGGACTCGCCGACCAACGTCATCCTCGGGATGGATCGAATCGACGCCTACAAAGTCGCTATCGATCGCGGAGTTACGAGGGTTACCGCCTCACACCAGACTCGCATTCGTGGTTGTATTTCAGGATAAAGATGATATTTCGCCCCGCACGCGCACGAGTCCGTGCAAGTTGGGGTGGACACTACAAGTCGGGCTAGCAAGCCTTTTACCCTGTGACGAGGTGAGACCGAATTTGTGATCACCTCAGTAGCCTGGCGAGTACGGTGGGATGTTTTTCTCGACGAAGCACCGAAGTTTGCCTCCGCAGAGGGTCGCAGACTTCGTGACGAAGCCACACCATGTACTTCACCCATTCTATGACCCGCATTAATGGCACCAATTTGAGTTGCGAACCTCAGTCCGCCTACGCAGGCCACCGGGACGGGGTTCATTGTGACCAAGCACTTCACCACGGGCGCCCGCTCTATTTCGCAGTTGTGCTAAGGACAAGACTCCTTCGACCGCGGCATCGACATAATCACGAACAGGTTACGATAGCAATCCCATACCCATTACCGAGGATTAATGATTGTTTTGATCACCGAGAGGAGCGAGTCTACTCCAAGATACCTTCGTGACTGTTACCATCACCGAGGGTTGGGTAGATATCCCTAAGACAAATAAGCTCAAGACGTGTTACGGGCACTCGAAGCCATGATGCCTTCTTTG
Source organism: Tetrastigma voinierianum (assembly GCA_016808115.1). Classification (NCBI taxonomy): domain Eukaryota; kingdom Viridiplantae; phylum Streptophyta; class Magnoliopsida; order Vitales; family Vitaceae; genus Tetrastigma; species Tetrastigma voinierianum. The sequence continues at coordinate 455,655 of JAEQBH010002329.1, read as the reverse complement.
ATTGACAAATGCGCCAACAGCATTCATGGACCTCATGCATAAGGTATTCCAACCCTATCTAGATCTGTTTATCGTAGTCTTCGTGGATGACATTTTGATCTACCACAAATGAGGGAGAGCACGTAGTGTCACTGGTGATCGCTTTACTGGCCGGTGATAATCAGCTATACACTGGTTCGCAGGCGCGAGTTTTGACTTCATCGAGGTGAGATTTTTTGGACACGTGGTGTCAAGATCGCGCGGCTGCTAGATCAGCGTCGAGGCCAAAGTCGGGCCTTCGAGACACGCCAGCTGGATCGGGCCGGGTACTATGCGACTATCGTGATTTCTCCGACAAAGACCTATGACGAGATTGATTCATGAGGTAAAGTTTGATCGGGATGATGATGTGAGAGATTCGGTAGAATGGTGAGGAGGTCACCATCGCTTCCTATCTCGATATCCCGATAGGGATGTGTGGTTACACGTTGTATCGCTACCGAGGGCCTGATTGGGATGTGTTTGATGCAAATCCCGAGGTAGTAGCTTATGGTTCCCGCGGTCAAGAGGTCATGAGTAGAATTACCTCACACATGACATGATGTCAGCGGCCGTAGTCACAAGATTCTATTGGCCAATTACTTATACTGGCGAACGCTCGAGGTACTTTCGCACCATAAAGTTTGAAGTATTACGCAAATGACCTCAACACGAGGTAACGCCAGATGGACGGAGTTCCTGTGAGGATTATGACTTCACTCGCATTACCATCCCGTAAGGTAAACGCGCGCTTTCGATGCGCCCAACAAAGTCATGGGGAGTATCACAAGATAGCTTCCCGGAGTGGCTGACGCCGAGATCGCGACGCACGGCTACGCGACAACGAGCGCACTCCTCGTGATACGTTGGGGGAGTTTAGTGGCTACACCGCTCGCTGAGCAAAGTGATCGAGTCCCGCGACGTGATGCGAGATGTCCACAGTGGACCTGCACAAGTGTGGTACAGTGACAAGGGTCAGACCGTCCACGCACGGTAGTTTTCTGTGATGTGACTGCAAGGTTCCCAAACATGATTCGAGAGGAGATCCTCGTGGAGTTTCACCGCCTGATTTGTCAGAATTCAGTGGCACGTAAGATGTACCGTGATCTTCGCCGCCAATACTACCGAGCGACGAAGAGACACGCAGGGACTTTGCTCAACGATGTCTCACGTCATTAAAAGTTAAGGCTGAGCACCGTGAGCCAACAGGCTACTTTACCATCGAGGAAAACCGAGTGGAAGGGAGCACGTCACGATGGATTTCAGGACCCACTGGGCCACCCACAATCGTAAGACATGACGCCAGACAGGATAAGGACCGACCACCTAAGCTCCAAGACATTTTCTAGCCGTACGATGACCTTCACATCGAGAGATTCTACCCATTGTACACGCGAGAGATAGCGTCCCGCCTACATGGAGTACCAAAGATCCATAGTGCTCCGATAGAGACTCAGGCTTCATCACAAGACTTTTGAAAGAGTTTCCAAAAGGCTATGGGCACATAGTTGACCATGAGTACAAACACCCACGTATCACGGTCACCGAGAGGACCATACAAGGTTGGGAGGACATGCCGCGAGCATGCCTCCCGGATTATAAGGGCAGCTGAAGAGCACTTCGTCCCTTAGTGGAATTCCGCCATAACAACGCTATCGCGAGTATACGCATGACACCATATGAGGCATTGTAATAGAGGCCATGTGACACCGATACGCTTGATCGAGGTGGGAGCTCCATCAATCGGGGTCCTCGATCTGATTGCAGACACCTCTCCGAGAAGCGTGAGTTTGATATGACAACGTTTTCTCACGCCTCGCCTACAGTATGGGCTAAGGCCGATACCACGTGTCAACCCTTAGGAGCCCGAGGTCGAGATCACGCCTTCTTAAAGGTGACGCCAAGAGGGGAGTGGTCAACCGGCAGTTTAGGAAGCTATCACCGCGGCTTATTTGACCCTTCGAGATACTCGAGAGGTAGCACCGCATACCGCCTGGCCTTACCGCCTAGCATTTCAGGTGTCCACAAGGTATTTCACGTCTCCATGCTCCGAGGTACACTCCAGATCCAACTCATGTAAAGGATCGTGAGAGACTGGTCAGATTAATTATTGACTCTTCGATATGGACCAAGGTGCATTATGGATAGCCGAGATAAGGTTTTATGCACACAAGACCACAGGTTACTGAGGGTGTTTCTCGGGCAAAGATCGCGGGAGTGGAGGATTCAACGTGGAGCGCGAAAGACACGATTGCCGCCACCTATCCCTTCAGGACGGTGCGTATTACTTGCAATGCTTAATACTTAATGATTAGTTTACATGCATGGCATAAGGTAATGCTGCATATGCATGTGATTTGTCGTGGATTGCCCGTAATTGGGACGAAATTCTTGGTGGAGGGGAGAATGTAAACCCGAGAAAATTCAAGTTTCTCGGAAAGCGGTAAATGGTAATTTCGGTCAAAATTCTAAATTTTTCTAGATCTCTGATGACGAAAATCCACTCTCACCATCGGGAATTGTCTTGCAAAAATCTGAAGACCACGTGAATTCTCATCAATTTCGAGACACCGACTAATTTTTTTTATAAGACCACACATACCAGAAAACGACTTACGAAAAGATATGCGATATGACAGTCACCTATCATACGTACCCATGTGGCACATGTTGTGCGATTGTATATAGGATGGAGATTTAATGGCGATTACTACAATGTCAAAATCAAACTAAAGGACACAATGAGAATTAAGTAAAAAGAATAAGTGAATAAGACAAAAGAAGAATAGTCTTCTTCTTCTCCATTTTGGCAAAAACGTCACAGTGAGTGGGAGATCCAGTTTTTAGAGAGAGAAAGAGTGACTTCTCTCTAGATTTCGACGCCGACACGGCTCGCTTCGAGCAAGAAGCAAAGTCAGTTTCACGCGCGCATCCCGATTCTGAGTTCGACAACTCCAAGAGGTGCGGATCTTTTCCCTACTGAGCGATTCTTTCGCTAAGAGCCATGTAAATGACGTGGATGCCCTAAGGCCGAACCGCGGTGTTTTCATTTCCAACGACGGATTGAGTGAGAAACTCCTCATGGTGGCCGTGGAACAAAGGCCGTAGCTCAGTTTCACCGTTCACGTGCATGTTACGTGATTTTGCAAGTGGTTCGGGGTGATTCAAAATAAATTGCTTGATTGTTAATTAGCCCATATGAGCTAATTTTGGTGTTATTGCTGTAAATTGAATAACATGATTTATGTGAATTAATTGTTGTTAATATATACATGTAAAATATATTAGCATTAATTGTTTGGAAATGGCATAATGCATTCCATATAATCGGGCACCCTAACGATAGTGCAAGGGAGCGCATGACACGAAAATGAAAAAGAAAAGTGAAAATGATCGTGAAAGGAATTTTCAAGGAAGATTTTTCAAGAATTGCCGAGAGTGGTCCAACAGCTTCATCTGGGAGGTAGCTTTAATTTCCATGACCGTTGAAAATGATCCAAAGAATTGCCCCTGGGAGGGTAGTCCAATATATTTACCGAAATTCAGTAGTAAGTTTTCGAGGACAAAAAGCTTTTGTTTTGAAAATTGTATTTCGTCAGACGGCTTGTGCATGTGCGAGGAGTCGGTGAGTACCTCGAGACATGGGATCGTTGCTGTGTATTATCCAAGCAGGATCATATATTTCGCTTCGAAAGTGATTGTTTGCCATGACATGTGCACTTAATCGGGGAGTAACCCATGTAGAAATTATCACCACTGGCATCAAGCCACCCTATCGAGGATCATTATTGCGCACGCGAGCTGGTGACGTCACGCCGATCCCTACCCAACCCGACAAGCAGATCCGAACCGAAGTTCGTGGTGCGAGAAGACTCAAGACCGACTCTTTACCTGATTTTTTTAAACCAAATTAAAATTGTAAGTATGTTCTACATCTTATAACAGAATCAATAATGACCTATACATTTACCGAGTCTCAATTACAAATACAAAACTTTACTTTTACATTTACAAATCGAGCACCCAACCCATACGCAAGGAACCCTTCCCCCGTCGCCCAACAATATGCTAAGTCTTCAAATGTCTTCTCTGCATCACACGATTAAACCCGCATAAGCTTTACGCTACTGGAACATATCTTATAACTTATACAGACACACATGCATATACACAATCATAATGAGTGTATAATAATAACAGAGACAACAAGCATTCATATCATTGCTAAACAAGTACTTAAGCTCATAATGTGCTTATGTTTATTCAGATCAATGGAATTACAAGAGCTATTCTTACGCAGACTTATAATTTATAAATGCACTTATTTTTCGCCTGGGACTTCAGAGGAGTTACGTGAATCCTACTTATACTACAGTTTACACTTGTTCTGGAGGTACCCGTAGGTATCACCGAGACATTTTAACGCAATCGGCATGGGAACTTATTCTTATACCTAAGTACTGTAAGTACTACGAACTTATACCGTAATCGATCTTACTCAGATCACGAAGTATATCCCGGTCTTACGAACTTCTTATATCGTCTTATGGAGACACTTATCTTACCTGGATCTTATCTCTGTATGGAAGGTACCGTAGGGTACAATAAGCCTGAACTAATCATAATCAGACACATACAGGTCGATCGACGATAAATACCTATCGGGATGGACATTAGTCCATACAGTACAGATCATAACATACATATACTTATTTTATGGATACGAGAGTACCCTTAGGTACTACTGGACTTATACTTTATTTATCGACATTTGGGAGTACCCGTAGTACTAACGGGACTTAATAAGACAAATAACTTAATCACTCACAGAGTACCCCCAGTACTGGGCGTAACTTATCGATACTGTGGAGTACCCGTAGTACTACGCAGCGACCGGGATACGAGTACCCGTAGGTACTACGTAACTGATCGGGGAGACGAGTACCCGAAGGTACTACATAACTTATTCAGATACAGGAGTACCCAAGCGCATTTCGCGCGCAACCCACCGCATACGACTTAATCTAAACAACAAAACCTTAATCACTTACGTGAGTACCCCCAGTACTACGAACTATCGTGATACGAGACCCGTAGGTACTACGCAGCTTAATCGTATACGTGAGCACCGTAGGTACCTGGCGTAACTTAATCGGGGAGACGGAGTACCCGTAGGTACTACGTAATCCTATTCAGATACGTGAGCACCCAGGTACTACCGAACTAAACTGAGACGAGCACCCAGGTACTACGTAACTTAATTAGGATACAAGAGTACCCAGGTACTACGTAACTTAATCGCAGACAAAGACGTAACTTAATCAATATACAGAGTGAGGTACTACGTAATCCTAATCGTACATGTGAGTACCCGTAGTACCATGAGCTTGATCAAAGACGAGTACCCATAGTACTGGCGTAACTTATTCGTATTACGTGAGTACCCATAGGTACTACAGAACTTATTCAGAGACAAAGAGCACCAGAGGTACTACAGGTCGTATACAGGCACATTCAGATCTTTACTCTATTCTCTATTCGTAGCCTTATCATAACTGTTTAATTTCCTAGACCAAGAATACTTTAATGAGTAGACACAAAGACAATGGCACCAAGATATTATATAATGATTTAAGTGAGCATCTGTCAGACAAGAGTGCCGTAGCACTTAATAGGACAGGAGTGCCGTAGCACTAATCGGGAGTACTCTAAGTAAAATCAAGAGTTGGCTGAGCACTAATCGGGAGTACCGGGCATTAATCAGAGGCCTGAGCACACAAGGAAAATCGAAGTACTAATCGTGAGTGTCGAAAGACCAATTAGAGTACCGGGCACTAATCGGGAGTGCCGGTGCACTAATCAGGAGTACCGAAGTACTAATCAGGACAGGAGTGCTATGTCATTTAATAACCGGTCTTAGGTAGTTTTACAATTATATGGGTTCAGTAACTTACTATCTTATACTAAGGCATTTTTAACACATTATGCTGCTCGCGATGTATCGTATTCCATAGATCGTAAGGTATGATGAGCATGTAATCACACCTATTCTTGTATCTATTCTTCTATGAATCTACTTTACTCAGGAATTGGAATCAATCCAATCGGATCATCCAAACTAAAGTTATGGCATTTTCATGCCAACTAGTCATTTTCCCGATTTTACCGAGGGACAGTTTGCACTACTTATTTTCCAGTGCCTTAACTCCATATTTGACACTATTTATTTGTACTCCTTTAAATCTAAGGTTATAAGGGTTCTCCTCCAACTGGAATCACCCAACGGAGCACTGGGGTCTCGCCACAAATCAAACAACTTACCACGCTATGATCAACTAATGCAAAGAAACGGGGGCTTGCACATACCTACTCCTTGGAGTGAATTGGGCTATCTAGAGTCAGAATTTGAGGTACCTATTAGATTATGTTTGGTTCTCTGAAGGTTCTATTTTAATTGGTCACTTGAATACTCAAATCGGATAATAAATGAGCAAGTTATGGCCAAAATACAAAAACTGGTCGTAATGGGTGAAAGGCACGTGGTGTACCAGACACCCCTAATGTGTACCTAAGACATCGCCGTAACTAATTTAACACAAAGTGTACCGGTACATGTTCAAAGTGTACCGGTACATGTTCAAAGTGTACCGGTACACATCACCCGGAAATGCCCAGAATGTGTATTTTCTCCTCTTTTTCATGCACTTTCATCCATGGATCACTCCTATACTTCCTACACACATCGTGACCTCATTCCATATCGCTTCCTTTAACCTCTTTTCTACTCAATTCATCTTTCTCAATACTTAGCTTATTTCAAAAAACATATCATAAAAATCCTTCCAAACAATTCTAATATGGTCACATCCCATACATGATCCAAACATAGAGTTGCTGGGCTCGTTTAAACCCTAACTTCATTACATACACTTAACCATTTAATTCAACCTAAAAATGGGGATTCCTTATTTATCTGTTCGTGGGTTTTACCAACCTAATTTCAAGAAATCTAAGGTTAAGACGTAATTCAATCAAACCTCTAGATTGGGAGACAAGCATTTAATCATATAAAGCCTTACAATTCCATGTGATCCATACAAAATCCAAAGTTCCATACCTTTTTGGCTTGATCTCCTCTTCCTCTTCTTCTCTTCTTCTTCTTCCTCTTCCTCTTCTCTTCTCCTTCTCCTTCACGCTGAAGCTCTCTCAAACATGTGAGACCAATTTCGTCTTAAATCATGGATTTGTTAAGGCCATGTTCGTCTTTAAATAAAACCTATTTTTGGGTTAACTTTTATTTGCTTTTTAAGCCCATAACTCCTTCTATTTATAATTAAATTTTCCTTATTTCATTTTGCCTCAAATCTTTCTTAATCCATGTCTTTTGGTCCCTGACAAATTACAATTTTTGTCTCTTAAGCTTTGCAACTTTCCCTGCTCCTGCTTTCCATGTTTCGCATTTAACTCACGAAACATTCAAATTGGGGGCTACAAAATAATTTCTAAACATGCCGCAAACGACTGTAGTATATTTCTGGTGTTACACAGAGGACGACGCTCACTGTGAGGTCATGCTAAGAAAGCCTACAGGCTTTGGTAGATACTTTTGTATAACATGTATTAGAATTTTAAATCTTAATATATGTTTTAATTAAGAGTGATTTATTAACTCTTGAACCATGTAATATAGTTGGTTGAGATATATTTTGTGAGTATTGATATCAGTCTGCGGCCATTTTACTCCCACGTGACCCTGTCGCAAAATGTCAGGGACAAGTTGTATTCAAGTGTAGCCCTCGTACAAAAGGAGACTCGCCTCGATATCTCGGAGCGGTGCCCAAGTTACCCGACATCTACGAGTATTCCTCGCGGTTGACGGGCTGTCAACTGACCCCCGAAACGGGCTCACAACAATAGTTTTTCAAACTGAGATCACGGAACTCCAAAGTAATTATAAATTGTTACAATAAAAAAGTGATATAACTAGTTCAATTATTCTACTAATGAGGGATATTTGAGGTTATAGGTAACGCCTTCCCCCTCAGCCTACCAAGAAAGTAGGACGTCACACGAAATAGAGACCTATTAACCTGATATTCCTATCATTAGTGGGCCAATTTCTAGCAAAATTTCATACTGACATAACTTGTAATTTCATTAGTGGTTTTTAAATTGTCTTGTACATATATGCCTGAGTCCATCTACTTGTATTTACACAAGTTACACTATCTCCAAAATATTACGTTTACATTTTATTACAACAAAAACCAATTCAGGGGCCTACATCAGAAGGACTCCTAATGCTATGTGCCACTCGCGAACGCGAGACGCCTCCTCGACGACCTTGCATCTACTACGAAACATTCGTGCCAAGGTTCAAGCTTAGTAGAAAAACATATAACATTTATGACCACTTGTAGTGGTCCTCAATTACGCATATTTAAAATAATTCATAATAAAGTATTCATATCTCCGTAGGAATACATAATGGGTTGGGTACCCATAGTACACTACAAAACAAAAATCGACTATGCTGCCTGAAGATTAGAGCTAATTACTTTTGTTTTCTTATGTTTCTCATTGTTTAGATACTTATTATATAAAATGTTGGTCTATGTGTACTGCAGAACAAATAATAAGAGGGACGTGAAGACACAGGTGACTGCCGTATAAGACAAGATCATCAAGTGTCAAGATTAATCGATACGCCTACAACATGAATCAGAGTGTCAGAAGACTATGAGTGTCGCAAAGACTAAATAGAGTGCCTAAGCACTAATCGTGTTGTCAGAAGACTAACGGTGAGTGTTGTGAAGACTAAACGTATACATGCCCATTCATTAACTATTTGGTTTTGGCAAGCCTACAATTATAATGGTTTCATAGCTTTTTATACTAGCATTTATAACATTCTGCTTAGAAAACAAAATTAGCAGAGGAAGAGTGCAAGAACAAAAGCGTGCCAAGACTGCTCATAGAGGCTACATCCCTTCGCCTAGGAAAGCTCTCACTAGCGAAGAAAACAGAAGAATACCCCGTCTCTTTCGTCGATGTGTGGCATCGGCCTAAGGAGAAAAGTGGCATTTTAGCCTTTTCCATCGGACACTTTCCAAACCAACACAAAACCATATCAAAACAACCATCAAATCAAACATAAACAAACTAAAAAGATCCTAACCATGGGAAGAGTTGGGGATTTATCCTAATCCTAAACATAGACATGAATGAGTTAGGAATAGTTTCTTACACACACATTACTGTGTTGTGCGAGGTCGAGAATTTCCTAACCTTGATTTCTTTGAAAGATTTGAACTAAGTCTTATTTTCTTCACTTCTTCCCCTTTCCTCTTCTCTTTTTTTTCATAAACAAGGAACTCCAAAATATTGAGAAATAGGAACCCTAAAATGGATATTATCCCCAAACTGTATGCTCAAATTTTCTAAGCCAAAATGAGAACTTCTTCTTAGAAGACAACTTGTTCTCCTAATGTAATTTGCCCTCATTATTCCCTTTTTCATTTTAGTCCCTTCACTTTATTCAATTTGCACCCAACTTATTAAAATTCCCATCTTAACTTTTATAACCTTTGAATTTAATGTCCCAGACCCCTAATTCCGACACCCCATGTTTTTACCCTTTTACTTCTTTATTATTTTCGGTTATATTTTTTTTTTTTTTCGTATTTAATACTTAAATTCCAAAAAATATAATTTTGACTTTTATTTTACCTTAAACACGTCATAAACTAATGCAGATAATTTGTGGTGTTACAATATTGTCCTTTCTTGATCTAAATATTCATTAATTTATTAAGTTATATTTGTAGGAAACAAATAGAAATAATAAATTGTTTAACTAAAAATGTATTTACAATAATGCTTGGGAGTCAGAATTTTCGAGATTAGTAAAAAATTTGCTCTTAATGATTATTGGATCATCATTTAGCCAAATTTGTAGGTTTCTTGTTATTCATAAATCTTCATTAAAAAAAGAAAGTAAAATACTAATATTACAGTAAAGGTTAAAAAATAATAATAATCCCCATAGATCTGAACAACAATTTCCAATAAATTAAAGGAAATGGTTCATTGGATTTCTTGTCCAACCATCTTAATAAATTACATTAGGTGTTAACACAGCCCAAATGTAAATGCCAAAATAAAATTTAACAATCAGAATAGTACTCTAGCTTCCATAAATTATATCAGAAAATGGCGCATCTGCCAAAAAATAAGATTTAAAAATGATCAGTACAGTCCACTTTAGCCGTCTACATTTCTCTATTCATATAATTTAAACCCAAATGGATGCATTTGCCAGAAACAAAATTTCAATAAATAAAAAAATAAATAAAGACAAATTTACCCTGCAGGTCTTCCTTCCAACAAATTAAACTAAGCCGTAAAACAAATTTCTGTATCCATTCACCTGTATTAACTGGTATCCAATGAAAGTCATCCTTTAACCTTATGGCAATGATAAGTTTTACGGAACTATACAATTATACATTTCTTATTAAATGTAGATGTTTAAATATGCCAATGCATGCTCCTCGAGGTCCTGCTTTAAGCGACAAAATACGCTGACGTAGTTTACTGTAAATCTCTAAGCTCAACTAAAAACGGAATACTATAATGATGTACATGTGAATATAAAAAAATAATAACGAATGCATTGGTCTTCCTATCATCTTCATCATTTTATATCATCGGGGAAGAATAAATGGATGAAAAATATTTGAGCAAGTTGTTTTAGTCAAAATATATCATTAGAAAACATGATTTCTCACAAAAAGAAAAAAAACAATTTTTATTAAAAATTTGTCAAGTAAGTTTTCAAAATCTATATTCACCCCTGATAATTCCTAATAAAATTAATGGTCTTGCTTCTCAACTGTTTGATTGAGGCTGAAAATTGCAATATGATATGAGTTGAAATTACATGCTTGGTTTAGTTATGAAATCAAAACATTCTCCAATTGTTTCACCTTTAAATATTAATTCATGCTTATATCAACTCAGACTTTCAAGACAAGTATGCAATTTAAAACATATAATAATTGAGAAGTTCTAAATAAATACATTAATGAATTTAAATAAAAAATTTAGCCTCTTTTGTTTCTAAATTCAATAATTTATTTCAATTAATATTTTTTAAATTCTTAATTAACTTATATAATAGACATACATTATATAAAAACAAAGTTACATTTTATTAATTAGACTAAAGAAATTCATGAAACTTTTTTCGCTTTTGTTCGATTCTTTTGGAAGGGTACTTGTTTTTGGTTTTGGTCATTTTTTGTAAGATGAAAATGTAAACAACAACTTCATTTACAAACAATCATTTTGGTTGTAAAGAACGTAACCTTGGTTGATGTATATGACAAGCGTATTCGTTCATTGTTTGTCATGCATTTTTATTTGGTCATTTTGGTTGTAAAGAACATGACCCGGGTCATGTGTATATGGTATGCAATATTTGGCTTATTTTTCATTCTCGGGATGCCTTTTTTTGTAAACATGATATTGAACTTGGTTCAAAAATTGACATTGAATTTGTCTAGGATATATTAATCAATCCTATATGAATACACGGAATAGCATACATTCAAAATGTAATTAAGTATACATTGAACTTGAACTTGACACCAATTACATTGAACTTCAACTTGAGACAGCATACAACTCAAAAATACTCCCCAATTATCACATTAACTCAACTAGGCTCAACTGTTCATCTCTTTAACTACAACAATGACAAAGAAAAAAATTCCTACAAAAAATAGAGCAATGAAAAAGAAAAAAATTCCTACAAAAAATAGAGCAATACAAATAGTTTTCCACAAACAGAATTGATCATGTCCACAGTGACAAATTTTCTTCATATCCTTGATTTCCTCCTGCAACTACATGTTCTCCTTGATCAAGTTGTTAATCACCACCTTTGCCTCCTGATCATGCCATAGAAAGAATCGACACTGGTTATCCTACAACAAGAATACATCACATTATCAGAATCTTGTATTACACTAATAAAATAACAAAATACAAGTGGGAAACACTCGGGCCGAATTAGGACATGCAAAAATTCCGGGTTTGATTAATCAAAATTGTAGAAACACAAATTCTGTGTGGTTCGGCTTCAACTATAGAAATTAAGGAGAACTAAATTAGGGAAGAACAAATTCTAAATTCATTAATTTATTTTTAGGATAAGTTAGAATAAATACTCATATATATGTTTTAAAAAATATTTTGGGATGATTAAGAATAATTAATTAATTAAAATAAAATCATAAAAATTAAGGAAAAGAAAAATGAGTTCATTTTAATGACGCTGATATATTCAATACCAAATTCAACCTCCCAAACATATAACAACATTAGAAGTTATCTTAATACTTTATTATATATTATTAAAATTGATCATCAAGTACATGAAAAATGAAAAAGAGAGAAGATGTACCTTGGTAATCAATCCTCTATATCATCGTGGCCTCTTTTGACATTGAATAGCTGATAGCTCCGTTGATAATGATCTTAGGCATTGTCATATATGAGATGTATCACGAGAGAAAAATTAACTAAAATCCATGCATGGTTTACCGATCAAATATACTCATAACATAATTAAACAATTTACAAAAATAAAAAATAAAAAACCACAACCGTATAAATGAAAAATATTCAAATAAAAAATTATCCACAAAATCAATATCCGTACTTTATGTTGGATCTAATGCACAATATTCCAATTTTACCTCAAGTTGACATTTTAATTTTATAAAATTTATGTCTCATCATTTCACCATTTTTGTAGATAAGTTGAATAAATACTCAAATGTTTTATGAAAATTATTTGGGATGGTTAAGAATAAATAATTAAAATAAAGTGAGTGTCATTTTAAATTACTCAGATCGAATATTTCATGATTCAAAATTAGAAGGTCTCTGCGGACGCCCCAAAACCTGGGTGTCCCGCGAGTAACTCGTCAACTCGCGGACACTGCGGGACGTCGGTAACCCGACACCACTCATGAAAATTGGGCACAGTCTCCTTTGTACAGGGAGCTCTACCCAAGACACAAAACCTGTCCCAACAATTTACAATGACCACACAGGGTCCACATGCGAGTAAAATAATGGTCACTTGGGCCCCTGCATTAATACTCACAAAATACATCCCAACTAACTATATTGCATGGTTCAAGAGTTTTTTTTTTTACATTACTCTTAATTCAACATATATTAAAAGTTACAATTCTAATACATGTTATACAAAATCAATACCAAAGCCACAATTTGGCTTTCTTCTAAAACGCGGCCACTAGCGAGCGCCGTCCTCCTCAGACACTCCCCGCACCGGGGGCCAAGGGTCCTCGACGTGCGCCGGTTATGCCACCAAGAAGGGAAAAGCTTACATGCAGTTACTCCCCACCTATGCACATGTCACGGGCAAACAATCACATCCAAGTAATTACATGAACCTACCAATGTCTAGATGACTAATCCCACGTCTCAAGTTCACCACTCACATATGCCTGTTTAACGCGAAGTAAAATATCAAGTTTTCAAAACAAAGCTTTTGCTTTAAAACTCGCCATCAATTTCGTAAATACATCGGGACTACCCTCCAAGGTGAATTGTCGATATTCCCAAACAACCACGGGTCCGCTCCGAGATGAACTGTTGGACAACTCTCCAAGGTAATTCTTCGGAAAATCTTCCGTCGAAATTCCTTTCACAAACATTTTCGTTTCTTTCTTTCAATTTCATGTCATGCACTCACTCCTAATATTCTAGGGTGCCCCAGTGCATATGGAATGCATTATACCAATCCCAACAAACTCATGCTAATATATAAAACATGTATATACTAACATAATTAATTCACACAATTCATGTTATTAATTCACATCAATAACTCCAAAATTAGATCACATGGGCTGATTAACAATTACAAGCAATTCATTTTGAATCACTCAACAACACAAAAATTCACACCAAAAATCACATCACTATTCACATGAACAGTGAAACCCTCGGGTTGGCACTATTCACGGCCACAACAATGGAGATTTTCTCCACTCGGTTCAAATGTTTTGAGACCGAAAACACGGCTAATCCAAGCCTCATAACATCCCTAACCATTTACATGGCTCTTAGCCAAAGAAAAACACAAGTAGGAAAAGATCCCCACCTCTTGGAGTTGTTGGAACTCCACCAAATCAGTGTCTACGCTTTAGCCTCAACGCGTGATAATAAATTTTATTTCGTCCTCCGTCGAAACCACACCTAACGCCAAAATCAGAGAGTAATATTTTCTCTCGAAAATCCGATTTCCACACTCCATCGTCGATTTTCTTTCCTTTCGAGAAGAGAACTATTTGCTTGTCTTTTATTCAATTAAACTTTTTCATTAATTCCTTCCATGTCCTTCATCTGATTTTTCGACACTCGGGCACAATCTAGTCAACCATCCTCATCCTCCCCCACTCATGCAACATGTGTCACACGGGTACATGTAGGTGACTTTGCCACATCACATGTCTCTCAAACCTCGCTTTACTGGCACTGATAAAGGCTCTAAAAACATGAAATTCTACCGATTTAAATTTGACGTGGTAGCTATATTTCGCGAGACGATTCAACGATGAAGTCCTATTATTATTCGAGATCTAGGAAAAATTTCGTGTTTCTAATTTAAATTACCGCTTTGCTATTTTTTAGAAAATTGAATTTCTGCCCATAATCTCGACACTTTAGTATTATTATTTTTCACTAATTATAATAAATATTTTAAACTTGACAGAGTAAATGAAAAAATGTAGATGTACCTTTAGGCGGCGTGAGTTGGGGACACTGGGGATTCCGACATGAATTTTTTGCGGGTGACGTGAGTAATCAATCCTGGCATCATGGCCTTGACATCGAATAAATTAAGGCCCCGATGATTATCTGGGCATCGCCAAATATGCATGGATCCGCAGCCTTTCCACTTTGAAAGTTACCTTCTTGCCACACTCGAAAGCACCCACAAAGCAAACCTTAAAGTTGTTCCACCAACTAGATCGATACTTGCTTGGAATCTCAATCTGAGGGAAATAGGTCACCCTTATTGATGGATTTGATGATGATGCACTACTCTTGCTGTAGTAGTCAAGAAGATCGGGTTCCAAACCAAAGTTCATGTATGATTTACAATTTGGATTAAATTGTATGAGTCATGTGTTCAAATTCGATCACTACGGGATATCCACAGATGGACAGTTGGAAAATCAATATCTGGTGGAAGGGTATCACCATCTATTGTCTCGCATATATAATCATCATCATCATCATCATCATCGAGTGGAACATGATGGCAAAATAAAGCAAATCCCAAGAAGTTGTTATCTTCATATCAATTCCTGGGAAGCTGTATCCTTATTTCATGTCCTATACTAGTATGACTTACCAACCCTGGTAATCCATGAATTCCTGGAATAACAACATTGGTTTTTTGACTTTCTGTGGATATAACATATGTTCTCTTTACAAAGTCCTGAATAAAAGTATAGCTTTTAGATCTCATGCCTTCATAAATAAAATAAAATAAAAATTGCTAGCATATGCAAAAATCAGATCAATTCCTCAGGGCTGGGCGCTGAGAAGATATGACCATAGTATTGGATGACTTGACAAAGTTTCCAAGCATGGACAACTATGTGCTTTTATACATCTTAGACTTATCGAAGCTCAAATTTCTTCACTGTGCAATGATTCATTATAAGGGTTTTTAGTCGAAAGTTAAATAATGCCAATAGTATGCGAATTTAATATTGTTTCTCGCCACATTTAATGTCAACAATGAGAACACAACACCATAAATCATCGATCAGCCTTCCATCAGATTGCAACCACTTAAATCTAGTGTTTTTAAGCAACACTGCAGACTTCTCAAACAGTCGAGTAATTTTTGTAGCCTTGGACAGTTATGAACAAGAAGAGCACGAAGACATGTCAAATTACCAATGTTGTTGGGAAGAGTCTCAAGATTCTCACAATTGTTCAACTCCAACCATATAAGACCTTTTAGATGTTCAATTGATGATGGTAGCTTTATAATCAGGAACCCGAGAAAATTCTAATTTTCTAAAAAAAGGGTAAAATGGTAATTTCAATCAAAATTTAGAAATTTTTCTAGATCTCGGATGAAGAAAAAGACTTCACCGTTGGAATCGTCTTGTGAAATCTAGCTACCACGTTGAATTTCGTCGAATTCCAAGATAGTCGACTTCACGTTCTTCATACCCAAGGTCGAAACACCAGATATCACTTGAGACATGTGATGTGACAAGGGTCACCTACTACATGTACCCAATGCGACACGACGCACGACAGCGGTATGATGTGAGAGCAAATGACTTAGACGTTCCATTGGTCAAAAGCCCCCAAAGTCAAACTAGCGACAAAAAGGGGAATTAAAGAAAAGAAAGTTAAGAAAAGACATCTTCTTCCATTGTTTTCCTGCACGCAAAGGAAGGGGAGAAACTGATGGTGAGAGAGAAATTCCAACTTCCCTCTAGATTTCCCGTCTTTCGGACCGTCGGTTCTCGTCGGAGTAAGAAGAGAAGTTGATCTATACTACAAGGGCTACGGGTGGACACCGATTTTGTGGAGTTTCGACAACTCCAAGAGGTAGGGTCGCCTCACTTGATTTTATTCTTCGCCAAGAGCCATTATAATGGATGGAGACGTTAAGGCCCGTATGACCGTGTTTTCGCTCCATCGTGATTGGATCGAAAGTAAGAAATCCTGAATGGTCATGAAATAGCTTTCAGACCTAGGTTTTAATTGCTCACTTGATCTCGTGTGTGGCTCAGGTTGTCATGATTCAAAATGAATCGTTTGAATTGTTTATTAGCCCATGTGAGCTTAATTTTGATGCTATTGCTATGAATCGAGTAACATGATGTCATAGTTAAATTTGTTAGTATATGCATGTTTAAAATATATTAACATGAATTGTCATGGAAATGTCATAGTGCATTTCATATAATCAGGCAATCTTAGATCGGTAGAGGCATGACAACAAAATCTGGAGTATTGTCCAAACGATGAATTCTTTGTAAAATTATGCACACACGGATTCGAAAAGTTGGTCAAGAATCAGGTCGAAGATAGTCCAACAATTCACGTCGAGGGCCCATGAATTGTTTCGAGAGTTACCCAATAAATTCACTCAAGTGATCATTCAACGTATTTATAATCTGGAGGGTTGAACTCACTAAAACAAATATTTTTGCTTGGAAAATGATTTTCATACATGGCTTGGCATGCGTGAGGAGCCTGGTGAGAATCAAGACATGGGATTGGGCATGTATTATTCAAGTGTAATCATGCATTTGCCAATGTGTTCGTCACATTACATGCACTTAAAGTGGGAGTAACCCATGGGGATAATTCCACCATCGGGCATCGCACCCTCGCCGAGGAATATTATTTCGTATATGGAGTGTTTCGGGAAGACCTGAGCTCACTGTAGGTCGCTAAGAAGAAAGCCTGATTGCGGCTTTGAGATACTCAGAAACAGTATTAGAATTCTTAATTTTAATATATGTTCGTATTAAAAGTGATGTAATAACTCTCAAACTATGGTAATATATGCTGATTATATTTTGGTGAGTGATGGATGGCCAATGTGGCCATTTTCACTCATGTATGGTTCTCATGATTGAGACAATACGTATTTTCCGTTGTGTTAATCTGGTGGTCACCTAGTGACCCCCAAGTGAAAACTGCACACATAACCACATCACGCAAATAAATAAAGTCTTTCTAAATATTCCATATCCTCTATGATCTCCTCAAAACACTCTAGATTTGAACAACCATTGATAGAGATTTCTTTTAGGGATTTCATCTGACAAATGTGGCCTGGAAGACTCCTCAAGTTTTTGCAATTATCTAGACTTAACCACTGAAGTCGAGTGAGATGTCTTATTGAATGGGGTAGTTCTTTTATAGCAGTATTTGCAAGACTAAGATCCTTGAGATTTTCCATATTCTTTTGGATCTCAAGGAACCTCTCAAAATATGAGCAACCATTGAGGTGAAGATACATAAGAGCCTCTAAGCACCCAATGCTAGTTGGGAGTCCCCTAATAGCAGTTCTTTCCAAAGAAAGATACTTTAAATGTTTCACATTACCGATCTCTGGAAATTTCTTGAAGTTTGAGCAACCTGTGAGGCTAAGAGATTGAAGAGATTCCAAATATCCAAAGCTGCTTGAGAGTTCTTTAATACCACAGTCAGATAACACAAGCCTCCTTAAACGTCCCATATTCACAAAGATCATATCGGGAAATTTCTCAAACTTCCAACACTTTGAGAGATTAAGAGTTTCAAGAAATATCAAGAACTCAATGCTGCTTCGTAGTTCTTTAATACCACTGTCAAATAACTCAAGCCTCCTTAAACATCCCATATTCACAAAGATCATATCCGGAAATTTCTCAAACTTCCAACACTTTGAGAGATTAAGAGTTTCAAGAAATATCAAGGAACCAATGCTGCTTGGGAGTTCTCTGATTCCACTCTCTCTAAAATTAAGCTCCTTCAAAAATCGCTTCCCAGAAAATGTGCCAATAGATGAATGAAGTTCGCAAAAGCTTATACAACCTTCAAGACTGAGTTTCTCCTATCTTGGCATCCCGAGAATTTCCGGTATTTCGATAAGTCACAGAGTTTTTAGATCAATGAACTTCACGAAGACACTATAGCATCCCTTTTGTAATTATATAATCAATAAATATATAGAGGGCAATTTTGTAATTATATAATCGAGGCGGGGCAGACAAAATCCATCCCGACCGACTCGGGTTTTAATAGGAAATCTTAAACTCGATTTCAATGTTCCCAAACCCATCCTAATAAGGACGTAACGAGACGGGTTAGTTAGGTACAGGACAAAATAGCCATCCCTATGAATCATATGAGCTCCCCAAACTTAAATTAGTAAGTGATTTTCAAGGGGGCAAAAATCAATAATATCATGTCGTGAACAAAATTCGGGTCATCTTGATCCAACTTTAACATCCTTTGATCATGATTTAGAATTATATATATATATATATATATATATTTCATAAGATATAGAGAGAACCTTAGATTATTTCAAGTTATATTTTATTTATCATGAGACTTTATCATGATTTCAGTCTTTCTTTTTTTTCTTTTTTTTTTAAACCGATTTCAGTCTTTTTTTAGTTTTTCCTTTTGACGTGATGTAAATTTTTATCTATTTATTTTATCAAAAAAGTTTAAATTGTAAATATAAATATAATGATACTTTTTTCCTTTCTTATTATGGTAAAAGTAAAGGTAATGAATTTACATGTGGTTCTTATCTCAACAATGAAGAACATAATGTCCATCGTAAAATTGAAAATGTATGGAATGAATTCCTTCATTAATGAAAGATTGAAATTACTTGATGGTTCACCCAAGGTTAAAAAATATAAGTGCATAACGATCCATCATTAGAAACTCTAATAGAACTATTAAGATGACACCTAGTAGACATTTAGGTCATGTTTTGATAGTTACTATAAAATATGTGACTTTGAGAGATGATGTACTTAGTTGCAAAGAGACAATAGTTTTTCAAACTTAGAGATTGAAGGGAAGTCCAAAGTAATTATAAATTGTTATAATAAAAAAAAGTAGTATAACTAGTTCAATTATTCTACTGAGGGATATTTTGAGGCTATATGTGTCCTTCTTGAGACATTAAATAGGAAAACAATAATGTATTTGAAAAACAAAAAGTGATTGAACAACATAATCCAATCAGATCATTTATAAAGAAAAATGCCGTATCTACATACTCGTACCATCGTAAGTAAGGTTCTTTCTTTATACGGGAGACCGTGCCATCACCTATTTCCTCAAGAACAGGCAATGGGAAAGGTGTTAAGGAGATTGAAATTTGAATTTAAAATTCAAAATTTATACGGACCATTCTAATATTCTCCCACTTGGTCCATGCAGAGCAGAATCCATCATCAGGTGAGAAAAATCTAAATATATGAATTACATGGAGGAACATCTCATTTCACTACATTTCCCTCTTCTTGGTATCACACATGGTCAACAATTCATTAATCGACCATTTATCCTTACGTAAGGCCAGTAAGAGATTTTGAAGGACTGGGCAGAGTGTTCAATATATAAATTCCAATGCTTAAATGGCCCCGATACTTCGCAATCCCTAACGCCTAAAGTCATCGCTATATCCCCTCATGCGCATATGATCACTACACTCCTCTCATTCCTGAGCTTCGCATGAAAATCGCATAATTAAGATACTTGCAAGAGCTACGGTTTCAAACTCCAAGCCATCGACGTAGCTTGCCGGCTCACTATAGTAATTTGCTCGACAACCACTTAATACCACTAGATATCTTAGTCTTATGAACATCACAGAGAGGCGACAGACCTCCCACTTATCATAAAGACATACATCTTCAGAATGGTTTCGATAACGTGACGGCCTCTTCCTTATAAAGATAATAATATCCATCCATCCCAAAATGCAGTATCAACTCTTCTTCCATACTTTATAGTTATTACCCCTTAATTTGGGAATATCACACTTAAAATCAGAAATATTCAAGTGTGTCGAATAACCGCAAATATTAAATACACATGCTTAATAATCAAATATTGAGGCAAAGATACAATGCTATGTTTTACCAATGTAACCATGTTTAAAACATAAACTCCAGCATTACAAACCCGTCATGGGCTGGGGCAAGTCACTCAATTAGATTAAAAAAATTTATGACAAGACTACCAAAATCATACCTTTTTCCCAATCCTCGTGGGTAAATTAGAAAATATGATTTGATATTTCATCCTAATTAATCATACAAAAATCTAATAAAAATTCCTATGGGATGAGATTTAACATATTCCATATGATTAATTACAATTAATGTAATCAAATGTGATCTAGCTTAATATATAATTTTTAACTAATTAAGGATGCCGCGGGCTATTCCCTAATTAATTAAAATTACACGATCATTGAACATTATTATAAAACTTTAAACAATTTTAAAGAACAATATTATTAGCATAAACATTATATGCTCCAAATAAAATAAATTCAATAAGAAATCCACCCACTCCTATTGAAATATAAACTTTTGTTGTAATTATGAAGCATGCAACATATAGTAAATCCAGATAAAGGAAAATGGCAAAATATTATTATCTGATGCCTACCCTAATGGTAGATTTGCTCATCCCATTTAATTCCAAAAGGCATGTTCAAAACCCCCATGCAAAGCATTTTGCCTCCCTTTATTTTTTATAACTCTTGTTACGAATATTAGTAAGGCCAATGCTCAAATTTACTATTAGCTAGCCAAGCCCACCAAATAGCCCAAATTAATTAAGCGCCAAAAGCCCACCCACTTCACTCCCAATCCAAATTAAGCCACTGACAACTTTGTAGGCTGCTTATAAGGCTGCCTAGCCCAACCCAGCCCAATTCATATTAAGTAAGCCCAAATGTAAGGCCAAATCTCACAAAATTTCGTAAATCATAGCCCAAACAAATCAAGGCTGCTCTCAACCTTCACTTCCAGAAAACCCTGGCCATATCCGTAAAACCAATTTTTTTTAAGTCATCTTCTTCGTACTACCACGAAGACCTTCATCCAAACAAAAGCATGAATTTCTGCGTAGTTTGATATCATTTAAAAACACAAAACACATCAAAATTATTATAAAATAGTTTTAATGTATTAAAACCAAGTAAAAATGTCAAACCAAAATATCTAGCATTCTGGAAAATCAACACTGCATTGCAAATTTTCATGAATATAAAATTTGCACAAACACGTATAAAGGCAGATATAGCGCTGGTCCGATACCAAATGAAACAAAAAAGCGACAACAATGCTAATCCAATCGATTTATAAGAAAATGCCAGAATCTACATTACCTCCAAATTATCAGGAAAACAGAAATCAACCAAAATCGAAACCAGACATGGAAAATAAGAAACCAAAATAAAATCACTTTTGGCTCTTCTAAACCCTTCTCAAAATAAAATTGATAGTGATTGTTTTGTAATTCTGAGTAGGCTTAGGGCCCCAAAATTGTGCAAAGGTTCTTCATTATACTTCGGCACGCACTCATCAATGGTTTGGCGAAGAGTCAGAAGGGTCAGGGTGTGTTATAGAGATTGAAATTTGAATTTAAAATTCAAAATTTATAGTTCATTTAATAGTATTTACAATAATGTTTCAAATATTTGGAGTCAGAATTTTCTTGAGACATTAATTTATTTGCCTTTAAAGATTATTGATCATCATTTAGCCAAATTTGTAGGTTTCTGTTATTCATAGCTCTCATTAAAAAAAGTAAAATACTAATATTATAGTAAAGGTTAAAAATACACAATCCTCTATAAACTAACATGTTCACCTTCCAATAAATTAAAGGAAAATGATGTGTATTCTGTATATGCCAAGAATGATCTAGCTGGATTTCCTTGTCCACCCCACCTTCTAATAAATTACATTGAAAATAGGTGTTAACACAGCCCAAATGAAAATGCCAAAAATAAAATTTAACAATCAGAATAGTCTAGCTTCCCATAAATTATATCGAAATGGGTGCATTTGCCAAAAATAAGATTTAAAAATGATCAGTACAGTCCACTTTAGCCGTCTACATTTCTCTATTCATATAATTTAAACCCAAAAGGATGCATTTGCTAGAAACAAAATTTCAATAAATAAATAAAAACAAATCTACCCTGCATGCATGTCTTCCTTCCAATAAATTAAACTAAGCCGTAAAACAAATTTCTATATCCATTCACTTGTATTAAATCGTATCCAAAGAAAGTCATCTTTTTAATCTTTATGGTAATGATAAGTTTTACGGAACCATACAATTATACATTTTTATTAAATGTAGATGTTTGAAGATGCTGAATGCATGCGCTTGAGGTCTAACTTAAGTGGCAAAAATGTGTGATGAGTTTATGGAAAATTTCAAGTTTGAATCCAAGAACAGAATACTACAACGATGTAATACAAGATGAATATAAATAAAAAAATATGGTGAATGCATTGTTCTTCCTATCATCTTCATCATTTTATATCATCGGGGAAGAATAAATGAATGAAAAATATTTAAGCAAGTTGTTTCAGTCAAAATATATCACTAGAAAACATGATTTCTCACAAAAAGAAAAAAAACAATTTTTATTAAAAAATTTTCAAGTAAGTTTTCAAAATCTATATTCACCCCTGATAATTCCTAATAAAATCAATCAACGGTCTTGCTTCTCAACTGTTTGATTGAGGTTGAAAATTGCAATATGATGAGTTGAAATTACATGCTAGGCTTAGTTATGAAATCAAAACATTCTCCAATTGCTTCACCTTTAAAACTGAAGCAAAGCAAGAGCTAAACAAATACTTATTCGTGCTTATATCAACTCAAACTTTCAAGACAAGTATAAAATTTAAAACATATAATAATTGTGAAGTTCTAAATAAATACATTAATGAATTTAAATACAAATTTTAGCCTCGTTTGTCTCTAAATTCAATAATTTATTTCAATTAATATTTTTTAAATTCTTAATTAACTTATTTAATAGAAATTACAATATAATTTACTATATAAAACAAAGTTACATTTTATTAATTAGACTAAACAAATTCATGTAACTTTTTTGGTCATGATGTCAAGTAAATTTGTAGAAAACATAACAAAAAAAAATCCGAATTTATTTAAGAAAATATGTTCTAATAAGTTGTCTTACTGATTAAAAAAAATTGAAAAAATACAAATCAAATACATATCAATCAAATTAACAATCCAAATTGTTCATGCTTTAAAACATACAAATTAGAATCCATAATTTGAAAGAGGAGTCCTTTCAATGATATTCTCATTCCCATTCCCAAAAGAAATCTCTACTACCACTTACCACTTCTGTAAAACCCGGGGAAAAATTCAATTTTTCTCAACAAGGGTAAAACGGTAATTTCGGTTGAAAACTAGAAATTTTCTAGATCTTCGACGATTTAAACTAGACACCATCAATTCGCCTCATGAAATCTACATTCCTTCGACCGGCATACCGAAATTTCACGTTGAGTAAGATCGAAATGGCTTCCGTGACATAAGATGATTCTGGATGCTACATGGAACCCTAAGGAGTGACGCATGGCATGAGCCATGTGGTGCATTTGTATGAACGTGTCACATTGGAGCCGTGTCAAACGTAGGATAAAGAAAGAAAGAAAATAAAGAAAATCATGAAATGGAGGTGATGACAAGTGGCTGTGAGGAAAGTGGGGAAGCTTCCACTCGACCAATACTGCATGCAGGATCAAATAGAGAGAAGAGAAAATGAAAAAAAATAAGAGAAAATGGCAGATAAGAGAAAATGAAGGAAAGAGAAAAAGGAGGAATGAGAAAATGAGATGGGAGCAAACATAAGTGAAGGGGGTTCGGTGGATAAGGGAGAAAGGGGAGAAGCAAACAGAAGAGAGAGGAGAGAAAGAAAAATGGTGAGAGAGAGAGAGAAAGGGGGAGAAAATAAGAGGGAGATTTTCTCGGCGTTCCGACGGTCAGAGCTTGATGGTTCGAGAAGAAAAGTTGATCCATGCATCGCGAGCTACTGCATTTAAAATCTGAGCTTTAATCAAACCCCACACTACCTAGCTTTAAAAGGAAAGTTCGTTATGTAGAAAGCGAATAAGTTCGGGGAATATATTTTTAGATTACAAGGACGAAGGAGGAAAATAAATTGAAGAAATATAAATAGCGAAAAGAAATTGAAAAAGGATTCTGTTTTGTCTTGTGGCCTATCTCTCTTGAACAATTAAATTCGTAGGGGTGTTTCAACACCTAGTACCCTAATGCCAACTGGTATGGGAGTTACTAGCCCAAAGTTCTCTAAGAGTGATAGAAATCCTAATTAGATAAAACATTGCACTATTCCAATTCTTTGAATTGAGCTCCAGTAAAAAGGAATTGAGTTGATAAGTTGAATGTGGGAGAGTTTACAAGAAAAAGAAAGAAAAGGATGAAAAATGAAAGCCATTATACAAAAAGAAAAGTAATGGAATCTAGGTAATTTGCAACCTAAATTTTCCATTTATCTACCCAATTACCCAAGCCTAACATTACAAGCTTGAAAGACCTGATCCCCGGCGTCAGTTTGTCCACATTAGTGGAGATCACTATGAAAATAAGCCTATGGACTTTAAATTAGCTTTGGAAGGAAAATTCCGTATGATTAACCACTCACAAAAAAGATGAATAGAAGGGAAGACCTACACCTCACAAACAAGATTTATTTTTGACCGTCCGTTTACATGAAAATTTCCTCTCATCAAATTATTCGTGATGAAGGTTGCAAACATTTCCCTTTTTCTCGATTGGATGATCGAATTTAGACAATATCGCAAACTTCTTGTTCAAGTCAAATGGTAAAATAGAAGATCGGGTGGTTTAAATCAGAAAATGTCCTTAAAATAAAGCTCTCAATTTGCTTCGAGAAACAAAATACCTCTTTTCTTCGCTTCTCGACGCTGTACTTTAAGTTTGGGGAATGTAATGAGTCAGTTCATTGGATTTTTAACCATTTTTCTAATTTAATGACAATATGAATGTAGATTAATAGGCGTAAATATGGATATTTTACTCAAATATAATTTTTCCGGAAGCATGTGAGAATCAAACCTCAAAGAAGAACCGAAGAAACCGCCTAATAGCAGAATCAAGTCGCAATCGAGAAGTGAAGTCGCGACAGAAAGTGAGGTTGCGACCGTAATCAAAGCACTCGATAGACGCTATGACAAAGGAAGAGTCAAGAAGACAAAAGGAACATTCAAGGAAGAACTGGTAGTCGTGACACCAAATCGAGGTCGCGACGCCACCGGGAAGATGACGCAGTCGCAACATAAACTCGAGGTCGCGACGCTGGATCCGCTGATGAAGCCACGATGAGGTCTATGCAGAAAATTGAGATCGCAAATCCGCTTTAAATGAAGAACTCAACTCGAGGTGGCGATGCGCAACTGAGGTCGCGACATAAAATCGAATGTGTCGAAGTCCTGCTGTTCGAGGTCATGATCAACCCATTAGTCAAGGACCCCAAAGGAGGTTGCGACTGACCGTGCCCGCAACTACATTTAAGCAACTAGGACAAAATGCAAACTTAAAAGAGCAACTATAAGGTCGTGACACCATTTCGTGGTCAGCGACCAAAATGTAGACTGGAGTAGGAAATGGTTGCAACAAAAAGAATAGGGGTCATAACGTGGCGAAGGGGCAAGGAGTAGCATCGAGGCTCGCAACCTAGTTTTTCTGGCCGCGACTAAAAATCTCTGGCATCAATGAAGACAGAAGGTCGCCACGTGAGATATTCAGATCGCTGACTCATACATGTAACCTAGACAAAGACAAGGGCTCCAAGTAGCGTAACAAAGAGGTCGCGACTTGCTTTCGAGGTCGCGAACAGAAAGCTAGTGATAAGAAATTACTCAAACACAACCTAAACCAAGGTCGCGGACGTTGCACGCAAGAGAAAGGAAGGAAGAATGAGGTCAAACATGGAACTATGGTCGCGACATCAATTTTGAAAACAATCGTTTCAACAAGGTCGCGACTATAATTGATGTCGCGACCACTAATCAAAGCAACTGCAAGGAACCAAGTCGCAACTGAACGAGTGCAAATGAAAGAAATCCAGGTCGCAACATCAGTTTGAGGTCGCGACATGAAATAGTAGATTGGGCTTTCTCTTTAGTAAAATCCACTTGGAGCTTTTTGAATTAGGCCCATTTTCTTTTGATAGTTATAAATAGACTTTTTTGAGGAGAAAGTAGCTCCCGTCTTCGACACTTAACCGGGAAGAGGAGAAGGACTCACAGATATTTTTAGGAATAGATTTTTTTCTTTTTCTTTCTTTTCTTTTTCTTTTTCGGATTTGAACCATCGACCGTGCAGAAATGATGAAGCTGTATGACTCTTATGATTTTCTCTACCATTAATGCTTGAAATTAATGTGGAGTCCGGACAATTTCCGAATTCGCTCGCTTCGCCATTACAATTACAACTGGTATCATCAATGATCCATTGTCATCAGAATGCAAGATTGGGAAAGCAATCTCACTGATCGATTTACTGCTAGTTACAATTTTTTCTATTAATTTGGGGAGAAATACTTGGATTGGAATTTATTTGATTGATGTTGTTATTGAATCGACCAGTTCCCAATGGTAGCACATTATACCATTTCAAGAATTGTTTTCTGCTCTGATTTCTAGGATGCCCTCTACGTGACACAGAGATGGAGATTCCTGAGAGTTGGGAACATTCCACTTGTGGGTATGATAGATCACTTCACCGACTAATTACTGTTTCAAAGTCTTACCTCGATAAAATTCCCTTTTCACCATAATCGATGTCGATGTGAACATTTATCAATGTAAATAATCGTGAGACTTCACCTTAATATGAGGGGAAGTGGACCCTGTTACAGTAAAGCTAATCAAGGAAGGAAAGAACCATCAGATTTAAAGGATGAGTCAACACCAATGTAGAGGTTACAGTTGATCCCAAAGGGGCAAGAAATCCGCGCCTCAAGAAACGGGTGTGAAGTATCGAAAGAAAATACCCGTGATTCTAAGAAGGTCATAAATGCATGTAGCCGTAATAGATCCTGTCTTCATATGCACCTCTAACCAATGAATATGGAGAAATCCAATTGCATATTATACATCTTCGACAAATCCACATCCATCAACAGTAACGCAGTAATGCATATTAATGCAGAACTGTCGCTTTCCACAATATCTCCTCGATAGTGTTCTATTTCTCATGGAAAACCCATTCGGGCTTCAAGATTTGTTCATTATTTATTTTATTTGATATTATTTTCTTTTTGCAGTGATTGTTTGTACATTTAAATTCCTTTTATATTCCTATGTATCGCTCAGAACTATTATCTTCTAGATTAAACCATTACTATTCACTAAGTTCAAATAGTGTGGACCTTAAGTAGTCAGTAGCTGATTCTCAAATTTCACACTGTGAATGATATCCGACTTACATCCATTTTACTACTTGTAAGGATCCGCACCTCGCAGCGGTCTTAGACAAAACCATTTTCAAATTGCCAACATAAAGTACTTTTCGCTATATCCAAGTAATTCAAAATAGACGAAGATGCAAGAGAATTGTAAGGCTCTTGTAACTATGTTAATTTGAAGGTTTTAGTCTATATAATCACAGGAAAACAACATTCAAGTAGGATCATGCATTTGCTTGAATGTGTTTGGTTGCCATTACATGTGCACTTAAAAGGAGTAACCCATGTAAAGGGAATTCAACTATCGCACGTTTCACTCATTTATGAAAATTATTTCAGTACAGGAGTGTTCGCAGAGTATGCTCACTAGAGGACGCTTTTAAGAAGAAAGCCGGATTATGGCTTTGAGATATATTTTGTAAAACATGTATTAGAATTCTATCTTAATATATGTTCGTATTAAGAGCGATGTAACAACTCTCGACATTATTGCAATATAATTGGAGATATTTTGGTGAGTATGTTGTGTAGGCCAATGTATTCGTTTACCATGTACGGTCTCATGATATGAGACATAGTCAGACTATGGTCAACTAGACCCCCGACTGGGGGCGCTACATATATATTAAAATTCGAATAAGGTAAATTCATTCTATAAACATTAATAAACTAAACTACTTCACCGCTGCCAGTTGCGGGAGCATGTAAAACCCGTGAAAATTCTAATTTTCTGAAAAGGGTAAATGTAATTTCGGGTCAAATCCAAATTTTTTTAGATCTCGATGACCTAAACTGACTTCATCGTTGAATCGCTCAGAAATCTAGCTACCACGTCAATTCTACACTCCGATACGACTTCATGTTTTTCGAGGCACCGGGTGTCAGGTGCCATAAAACGGCTTGTGAAAGACATGTGATGTGAAAAAAGTCACCTACATATCCAATATATTTACTGAATCTCGGTAGTAAGTTTTCGAGAACAAAAGCTTTTATTTCAAAACTCAGATTTTGCTCGCATTGCCAGTACGCGTAGGAGTCTGAAGACTCGAGACACGGGATCGGGCATGTGACATTCAAGTAAGATCATGTATTCGCTGAGTGTGATTGTTGCCAGTGACATGTGCACTTAGGGTGGGAATAACCCATGGTGAAACAGATCACTCACTGGCATTGCTCACCCCGTCGAGGGATCATTATTTCAGTAATGTGAGTGTATTGTGATTTAGGCCGCCACTGGGAGGCCGCTGCTTTAGAAAAAAAGCCGATCGTGGGCTTTGGTATTCATTCGTATAACATGTATTAGAACTTAACTTAAGATAGAGGCTTGGAATTAAGAGCACAAAATCCTTAAACTATCATATATATTTGATATATATATTTTAGAAAGTATTGATGCATCGTCTACACCATTTTACTCGCATGTGCACTAAGTGGTCATTGTAAAACTGTTTGGGACAGGTTGTATTTCGTGTAGCTCCCCGTATAAAGAGACTCTCGTCGATTGTGGAGCGGTGGCCTGCCACCCGATATCCATGAGTATTTCTCACGGTTGATCTGAAGTCACACCGACCGGGATCGGGCGTCACATCTGCATCGAGCCAGTATACGAATACCTAGGGCTTGAGGGACTTGGGCTTTTGCCATGGTCATTAAGGTGTATGAGCATTATAGCTCGATGTTGATACTGTGTGGTTATAACTAGTACTCCAGAAGTTAGGTATGTGATTTTACCTAGACTTTACTGAAACTAAGTTAGATCATGCATCCTTGTGCATTTTGGTGAATGAAATGTGATGTGTGATTGGACTGTGTATTGTATGTGTATTGGAATTGTATGCTTGGTGAATAGCATATAGGAAAATATTAAACACTAGGGTCGAGAAAATATAAACTTAGGTGTTAGAAATTTTGAATTAGAATGGTCGAGAAATAATGAAAAAAATTTCTGGACAGTTGCTCCAGTTTTTGAACATGAACAGTTTGGGTTTTGTGGAATTCTAGAAAATTATTCCAGTTTTTGCACAAGAAAAAGAGTTTGTAATTAAACTCTTGAAAATTTTGAATCAGGTAAATTGTAGCATTCAAAATGTATCTTTGGGAAGTATGAGGAAAATGGCCGAAAGAGAAAAAAAAATGTGTTGAGGGTAATTTTTTTTTTTTCGATTAGTTTTACAGTGTGTAAAAAAAAAAAATTAAAGTAAATATTTTTGGTTCTCTTGAAGATATGAATATATATATATATATATATATATATATATCTCTCTATATATATATTTGGTGATCTTTGCGATTGGTAGAGCAGAGAAAAAAAAAAACAAACAAAGAAAAAAAAATGAGTGAAAAAAAGAAATGCGGGGAGATTGGAATGGGTTCTGCGCCATTTCATTTGTCTTTGGGTCACGATCTGAAGAATTGTGTCGTGATACAATTTTGGCTGTGCGCCATTAACGGGAACGCGGTGCGGCTAGCGATGCGACACGGCTGCTCTGACCTTTGCGGGGCCTGCGACATAGCGAGCTGCGCGGCGGGCGGCGATAGTGCTGCGCATGGCACGGCCCGGCCCAGGGTGTGTCCGCGATGCGGTTGTATCGTGACAAAAGCGAACACAGTGTCGGCATGACCTGACACTCAGGGGCTATGATCTGGCCAGCGGCGCCTGCGGCGCGCGTGGGTTACGTAACCGCGGCTGACGGTCGCGATCAGTGACAGGGATTGAGTCGCGATACATTTTTTTGTATCGTGGCCGCGGTGATAACTAGCGGCGCTATGATCACGGGTGTGAGCGCGTGATCACGATCTGCGACCACGACCCTTTGTCTTGTGTAACACGACCCGTAACCGCGGCCGTAGCCTGCGGTAGGGCCTTGGCGCGACCTGGCGCCATGTGCGCCGGATGCGGGGGCCCGAGAGAGGCTGTGTGCGACTGGCGCGAGTGGCCTTATGGCTGGAAATCGAGGAGTGTGCGCCTTCCGTACACTCGACTTAGTTTTGACACAATGCAACACATTACGAATCAGCACATTTTGGGACCTTTGTTTCATGAACACTTTTCACGAAGTTTTCAAAAAAGATAAAAATTAAAAAAAAAATGAATTTTTTTAAAAATGAAATAAAATAAAATAAATTTTTTTTTGTTAAAAAATGATTTAATATATAAACTTATTGTCTTGCATTACCTATGAATGCATGGACATAGTGTATAAAACTTTTCGGTATGTGAATAGTGTCTCGGGGTTGTGTCTACACCTTAGAATCACTACAGTGAGTGTTAACTTGTGTTTGACATGTGGAAATGGGTAGTCGAGGGGTGAGGAGACGTAAGGTCGTCCACGAGGTGTAACACCACCGGTATTTGACCAACAGGCTTTTGTTGTGAAACCCTAGAAAATTCTAATTTTTCGAGAAAGAGTAAGCGATATTTAGATTGAAAATCAGGAATTTTTCTAGATCTCGGGATGTGAAAGCGGACTTGCAGTTGGAATAGGTCTGCGGAAATCAGCTGCCATGTCGATTTTGATTGAATTAAGAGCCGATAGAATTTCACGCTTTTCGAGGGCAGAGTAGTGTGGGACACTTAGCATGTGAGTGGCTCCTGATATTGCCACGTGTCTTAAGCGTGAGATAGAGTCAACCAAAATAGTTCAAATGTGGGACCCAAATGGACATGTGGCAACACATGATTGGAGAAATCAGGTAGATGGATAAGGTGATAAGGGTAATCGAGACACCCAGAGTGAATGAAGTGGCAAGTGAGAGGGACATCTCACTTGACTTCTATCTTCTCCACCGGTTGGGAGGAGGATAAATAAGGAAACCCAAGAAATTTGAAAAAGAGGTTTTAGAGAGAGAAGCTAAACATACACAGAATTTCTGAAGCCAGATGGATAGAATGGATCAAGCGAACAAGAGGAAAGTTCATCCTCCACGGCAGAGCTTCACCCTTAGAGACCGGAATTGAGGGTTCGGGTAAAATTCAAGGGTAGGTCTTCTCTACTTTGAAGTTTACTTTCTACCCCAAGGTTGTGTGGTGGTGTCTTATTTGGGAATGGTTGGTTGTATTTTGAACCATGAGAAGCTGCCACATTGTGGTAGTGCAGCATGAATGGGACTCTAGACTGGTTTTGGTTGCTAAGAAAGGAGATTTGTTGGTGTTCCCTTCTGGTAGAATTTGGAGCCCGTCGGTGACGATGTTACGGCTTTTGAATTTCTCGGTCGGTTCTCTGTAGACCAGTTATGGTCTTCCTGAACATTCTAATGGTGGAAGGGTCGACTCGTGGGGTCGGTACACAGGGTCGGTGAAGGGTCAGCTTCAGTAAGGTCAGGCTGCTAGAGGTCAGCAGCTTCGAGAGTGACTCGAAGCCGGAGATTCGGCTCGGTCGGTAGGGCTACGGGATTGGTCGGCTTCGGCGGTCAGTCGGCTTCGGCTGAGTTTGACTACGTGTGACCTCCAACCGGAGGAATGTAACTTCTTTTCGATCCAAACTCCGTTCGGGTGTTCGCTGGATATCGGGAAAGCCAGTGAGTCAAGATTCCATTCATATTCGGGACAGTGGATGTCATTCCAAGCTCTGTCAGGTCATGTCAGTTCGATCGTCGAATTCAGCTAATTACGGGTTTTGACTACGATGTGACCTCCAACGGAAGGTCACTTAACTTCTTCGATGCAGAACCGTTTCAAGTGTTCTTGGACTCTGCATGGAAATCAATTGAGTCAGATTCCATTCATATTTCTGAGGAGGAATGAGTGGATGTCGGGCGTAGAAACGGCGAGGAGTCGAGTCGGCTCGAGCCTGGGTTTGACTATGTGTGACCTCCAACTTCAGAAGGTCATAACTTCTTCGTACGAACTCCGTTTTGGGTGTTCTTGGACTCTATGGAAATCCCATTGAGTCAATATTCCATTCATATTCCTGAGGAGTACAGTGGATGTCAGGCTGAGCTCTGTTAGGTCAGGTCAATTTGCGAGTCGGTCGGCTCGGTACGGGTTTATTACGTGTGACCTCGACGAGGATTACGCCGGCACACCTTCGTGCGAACTCCGTTTGGTGTTCTTAGACTCGAATACCATTGAGTCAGATTCCGATCATATTTCGGGAGGACGATGGTTGTGACGGTAGGTCGGTCGGGTCAACCAGTCGGTCGACTCGGTACGGGTTTGACTAACGATGTGACCTCGACTTCGGAAGGTCACAACTTCTTCGTCAGAACTTCCAGTTTCGGTGTTCTTGGATGTGGCATGGGGTGCCATTGGGTCAGATTCTATTCATATTCTTGTGGAGGATATTAGTGGATGTTAGGCGAGCTACGGCATGTCAGAAGAGTCGGCTTGCCAGTCGGTGCTTAGGTATAGCCGGGTTTACGACTATGTGTGACCTCCCGACTCGGAAGGTCATAACTTCTTCGTCCGGACTTCGTTTTGGTGTTCTTGGACTCTATGGAAATCATTGAGTCGAGATTCCATTATATTCTGAGGACAGTGGATGTCGGGCCGAGGCTGCGGCCGGGTCGGGTCGACTTCGGCCCGAGTCGAGGGTCGGCTCAGTGGGTTTGACCTACGTTTGACCTCCCGACTTGAAGGTTATAACTTTAGATCGAACTCCGTTTTGGGTGTTCTTGGTCTCTATGGAAATCCCATTGAGTCAAGATTCTAGAAATGTGCCTATTGATGGAAGTAGGTGATCATAACCTTTCTTAAAACCTATGTTCTTCACCAAGTGTGTAGGTTGCTTGGTTGTGTCTATGTAAATAGCCGGGTTTTGACATGACCAGTGCATGGCATGTTGTAGGCTATTGTATTGGGTATGGTATAGCTGTTTAGGGAGACACCGAGAGGCCATATGGTTTAGTTCGGCAGGATTAAAGGATAAAGGTTTATAATGATTGGTTTCACAGTCGAGCGTGGTGGGTTGAGGTTTGGCGGAAACTAAAAGTTTCTAGGTTTTCTGATTTGTTTGATGTTGTATGGATGATTGGAACTAAAAGCTGGTTCATGTTTGTGAAGAGAGCGAGTGAGGGCCTGTTGGATGGAATCTAGATTGTGACACGGTTTGACGTGTTGTGGCTTTGTATGAATAACATCGGTGTGAATATGACATGTTAATGTACGTATGATGTTAACATGGGTTATAGAATTGATGTTAATTATATGTACCAATATGGTACTCTGCTGAGCATGTGAATGGTTCATGTAGTGTGCATAATACATGTAACATGAGAACTGCAGTGGCATAATTGCATTGCATATGTACTAGAACATCACATGACATGGGTGTGAGTGCATGGTAGAGATAAACCTTTGTGTTTAGTGTTCGATGGTATGTCGTAGTTTTATGGTAGATCGACACTATGTTTGAGGTGTTTGATAGTGGGCTCCGGTAACATGGAGAAACGTCCAAACCAGGTTGCACGGTTTTGAGAAAGAATGAAAATAAATATATGTGTGTTGGGTGTAACAAGATGGGGTAGATCACGCCCACCCGGGGTGAAAGGCCATTATTGAAGGTTGAACATGATGCCTAGCTGGTGAAAAGCTATCAAGATGTCGGAAAGGTGCGTGACATCGGCGGTGTAATCCCAGAAAGCTAGTGGCCCTGTCCTTGCATAAAGACACGAGGCTGATCCAAAATCAAATGAACATTGGAGGTTTTTCCAATGGGTTACAAGTTTTTAAAAACAAAAACTTTTGTTTTGGCGAAAAATGGTCGTGTGGAACCATCGCAGTTGGTTTCACACCGCGTGGCATGTGTGAGGGGAGTCGGTGGTGACTTGGGATATGGAGCATGATGACATTTCGCCTATGACATATGACATTCATGTAGACATTTGCCCAGTGTGTGTTTATTGTACAACCATTGCAGCGCACTTAGGTGGGGGTAACCCTTGTGGGAGGGTATCGTGCGGGCTTTGCTCGCCCAGGTCGTGGGACTCCCCTTCGGGTACCTGGTAGCCAGCGCCTCTTTAGTGTGAAGGTACAAAGAAGATGCGGTTGTGGCCTTGGCTTATTTTGTAAAATATATTAGAAACAAATATAGTTTCATAAATTTTGGTATGTAAAAGAGTTGTACATTAAACTCTTGTAAAATATTATAAAAAAAATAATAATAACCCCCGAAAAAATGGGACGTCACATTTGTTGATGTTGTAGGGGATAATTTCTTTGCTATTGCATAGGCCAGATGCGACGGGTAGCCGAGGAGGTAACCTCGAGAGGGTTGAGAAGCACATCATCCTCAGATATTCACGGGGAGGAGATCAGATGGTGAGACCATTGGTTCATACTCGTTGAAGGTATTGGAGGCGCGGGAGATTGCCTACGTCTGTTGGGGATCGAACTAAACGCTGAAGCTAGGGTGAGGCCCAGTATAGTGGAACTGGCGAGACCTCCCCCAGAGATCTAGAAGCGATGACGGGCGGTTCCATGATCTTTCATGAAGCGGTATTTTCACGGACCGCGCTGGGTCACGCGAGCTCGGGGAGTTCCTAGAGTTCGATGAAGATTAGCGAAGTTTTGAAGCTGCGGGTGAGATTTTTTGGGACACGATGAGAGTGTCGAAGCATCGGCGTGTTCGGTGGACCCGAAGAGGTCGAGGCCACGATGAGTTGGAGGCGAAGTCGGTCTTCGAGATACGTGGTTTCACAGGATGGTGGGTACTACGGGAGGTTGTGGGGATTTCTCTCGGCCCGACGAGCTTTTTATGATGAGATTGACTCGGAAGGAGGTCAGTTTGATTGGGATGATATGCGAGAGGCATTCCGGTAGTTGAGGAGGGAGGCTGGCTGCGCTCTTGTCTGATAGTCCGGATGGGGAGACGAGGGGTACACTATGTATTATGATGCCTCGAGGCGGGATGGGGATGTCAGTTTTGATCACGGTCAGGAGGTAGTAGCTTGGTTCTGTCGGTTGAAGAATCATGAGGCGGTACCTGCTGACATGGAGTTAACGTCGGCCGATACTTCTCGAAGATTTGGCGTAAGCTACCTTATGGCGAGTTCGAGGTGTACTCGAACCATAAATTCGATGTATATTTTCACGTAACGGGACATCAACTTGAAGCAACACAAATGGATAGAGTTCCTAGAGGATTATGACTTCACTTTGCATTACCATCCTGGTAAGACAAATATGGTGGTTGATGCACTTAGTCGGAAGTTACGGGGTATTGAGTACAGTATAACTACGGGAATGGCGGATGCTCGAGCGTAGGACAATTGGACTACGGTACCCCGCGGCTGGAGCTCGGGACACGATAGGGAGTTTAGAGACTGCAGGTCTACGTTGAGTAGAGTGATCGAGTCCTGGGGATGAGAGCGGAGGTAGTGTCCATTAGGGGCCAGGTGTGCGAGTTGGAGTATGGGTGGGCTGGACCATCGGCGCGGATGAGCGATGTGGGTATAGAGGATGGAGTGATGGTTCCCACTAGTTGGCCAGGTTGAGAGAGATTCTCAGGTTCACTACTCTCGGTTGTTGTGCATCTAGGTAACCACTGAAGATGTGCGGGGATCACTGTTGCAGTACTGCGAAGCGAGATGAAGAGACACGTAGGGGACTTGTTGACGATGTCTCATGTCGAGAGGTTAAGGCTGAGAGCAGAAGCGGCGGGGCTACTTCAGCCATTGGAGGTGGCTGAGTGAAAGTGGGAGCACGTCACGATGGATTTTGTGACCCACTTTCCACGAACACCGCATGGACATGATGCGGTATAGGTGATAGTGGACCGAAACACTTTCCACGAACACCGCACGAACACGTGCGGGTGACCTTCACATTGGAGAGATTCTGGCGGTTTACGTTCGAGAGATGGTCAGGCTACGCTGGTTTTGATATCCATAGTGTCGATAGAGACCCCGAGGTTCACGGCACTTTTGGAGGAGTTTCCAAGGCTATGGGCACATGGCGACCATGAGTCTGACCTTCCACCCCACGAGACCGGATGGTCGAGTTAGAGAGGACCATACGGGTGTTATAGGACGTACTCTGAGCATGCGTCTTGGATCATGGGGGTAGTTGGGAAGGATTTGGCCTTAGTGGAATTTTTCGCAGCAACGGTTATCGGGGGCGGTATACGGATGGCACCATATGAGGCATTGTATGGGGAGGCCATGCGAGATCAGATATGTTGAGTTGAGGTGGGGAGGAAGCCCATCAACTGGTCTGATCGATTAGAACGCCTCAGGGTAGGCCCGATGCAGCTGATGTCTTCTCCATTTCGGGGCGTGAAGAGCTATGCGATGTACGACGTCGACCTTAGAGTTTGAGGTTGGAGATCCGTCTCTTCATGAAGGTGATGCACAAGGAAAGTGGTGGGGTTCGACGAGCGTGGGAAATTTATCGATAGGTTCATTGGGCCCTTAATGAATCTTTGGAAGAGTGGAGTCTTGTAAGCGTCGCAGGTTGGCTCTGGCTCGGCATGGGTGTCCACGGTATTTCACGTCTCCATGCTCACAGAGGTACTCCGGGATCAAACCTGTATAGTGGATTGGGAGGTGAGGTTGACGGGGATGAGACCTTCGAGGAGGGGACGAGTGTGCATTTTTCGATGGTAGGGATTAGGTTTACGCAATGGCGCGAAGATCGTGAGGCTAGTGAGGTCTTGTAGCGGCACACCATGGAGTGGAGAGTCAGCGTGGGAGCGAGGACACGATGCGAGCCACCTATCCCTTCTTGTTTAGGGATGAAGGTACGTGGTTTAGTCGTCTAATACTTAAGTGACTAGTTTACATGCATGGTATAGTGCACGTTACATATGCATGTGAATTGTAGTGATTGTCTAGAATTTCGGGACGAAATTCTTTTTAAGAAGGGGAGAATGTAAAACCCAGGAAAATTCTAATTTTCTGAAAAAGGGTAAAATGATAATTTCGATCAAAATCAGAAATTTTTTCTAGATCAGGATGATGAAACAAACTTCAGTTGGAATGCGTCTCATGAAATCTAAAGCTACCACGTCGAATTTCGTCAAATTACGAAGCGATCGAATTTCATGTTTTTCTTAACCACGGATGTCGGTCTTGTAAAGCGGCTTTGTGAAAGGCGTGTGATGTGAAAAAGTCGCCTCTTACGTATGCCATGTGACACGTGTTGCGTGATTAGTGAGATGATGGAGATGGATGGCTTAGATTAAGAAATGCATGTGTCAAAAAAAATCAAAACTTAATGGACAAGGATGGAATTATGAAAATGTTTAAGTGAATAAGACAAAAAGAAGAATAGTTTTCTTCTCCAAAGAAAGCAAAAACATGCAGTGGGTGTGAATTTGAGATTTTAGAGAGAGAAAGTGTGACTTCTCTCTAGATTTCCGTATTGGATATTGTCGGTTCTCTTCGAATGAAGCGAAGTTTTCTGCGGCGAGGAGCTGCAGCGTGGAGCAGATTTTGTGATTCAGGCAACTCCAAGAGGTAGGGATCTTTTCCTGCATGGTTTATTCTTCTTTGACTAAGAGCCATTTTATGGATGGGGATTTGTTGAGGCTGGATAAGTAGTGTTTTTCGGTTTGGCGGCTTTGGGTCAGTGAAGGAAATCCTACTTGTGTAGATTTGTGAATAGTACGGACAGAAGGTTTGCCTATTCCACGTGTTTTAATTGTGTGATTTTGTGTTGTTGGGTGATTCAAAATGAATTGCTCGGATTGTTAATTAGCCCATGTGAACTAATTTTGGTGTTATTGATTGTGAATTGAATAACATGAATTTTATGTGAGTAATTTTGTTAATATATGCATGTAAATATATTAGCATTAATTGTTTGGAATTGGCATAATGCATTCCATATGCACCAGGGTACCCTAGAACGATAGGTGTGAGTGCATGACATGAAAATGAAAAGAAAAGTGAAAATGATTGTGAAAGGAATTTCAAAGAAGATTTTCCGAAGAATTGTCTTGGAGAGTGGTCCAATGGTTCATCTTGGAGCGGACCATTATTTTATTCGGAAAAATTATCTAACAATTAGCAGAGGAGTAGTCGATATAGTATTTCTTGAATCTCGGTAGTAAGTTGCTCCCGAGAACAAAAGATTTTGTTTTTGGCTATATTTTGCTGCATTGGCTTAGGCATGCATGAGGGAGTTGGTAGGACTCGAGACATGGGATTGGTCATGTAGATATTCAGAGTAGAATCAATGTATTTGCTTGAGTGTGATTGTTTGCCATGACATGTGCATAGGTGGGAGTAACCCATGTAGGAAATTATCTCTTGGGCGTGCTCACTGCCTTGTCAAGGATCTGTTATTTCAGGTATAGGGAGTGTACAGGAGGACGACACTCACTAGAGGCTGCGTTTTAGAAGAAAGCGGATTGTGGCTTTGGTATTCATTTGGTATAACATGTATTAGAACTCTAACTTTTAATATATGTTTGAATTAAGAGTAATGTAAAAACTCTTAAACTATTGTTATATAGTTGACATATATTTTTTATGAGTATTGATGCATGGGCCCAAGTGGCCATTTTACTCGCATGTGGACCCGGTGTGGTTGTTGTAAACTGTTTGGGACAGGTTGTATTTTAGGTAGAGCTCCCCGTACAAAGGAGACTGCCCGATTTTCGTGAGTGGGTTCGGGTTTCTCGACATTCACGAGTATTTCGCGGGTTGATGGGTTGTCAACGGACCCCCGGGGATTAGGGCGTCAGAGAGCATATAGAAATAGAACTACCGCATACATATAAAATATATCTAGTATTTATATTGGCTTCAATTCTTTGCTTGATTTAGTGGGACGGAATATACTATATGCAAGTGACATTGGTGGTAACCAAGCTTTTGCAGTAGTTGCTTTCTGACGGCATTAACAATGGTATGGAATGAAAAATTCCTTTTAACCTCTTGTCATTTTATTTAATATACTTTAGTTTCAAATGTAGTAAATTGTTCCTAAATGAAAAGGGAGAGATGTTCATGTCATTAACTTATTAATATCAATTAAATTATAATTTACTATATAAAACACAGTTATATTTCATTAATTCGACTTAACAAATTCAT
This sequence comes from Tetrastigma voinierianum, assembly GCA_016808115.1. Classification (NCBI taxonomy): domain Eukaryota; kingdom Viridiplantae; phylum Streptophyta; class Magnoliopsida; order Vitales; family Vitaceae; genus Tetrastigma; species Tetrastigma voinierianum. Next base: position 415,535 of record JAEQBH010002329.1, on the reverse strand, counting down.
TCCAAGTTTTTAGTCATGATATACAGTGGATATGTAGAAAAGAGGAAAAAAAAAAGGAGTTTATTTAAGAAAACATGTTCTAATAAGTTGTTCTACATGTAAGAAATTTGAAAAAAATCAAATTAAATACATATCAACCAAATCCACAATCCAAATTGTTCATGCCTCGAAACATACAAATTAGAATCCATAATTTGAACGAAGAGCTCTTTAAATGATATTCTCATTCTGATTCGCCACACATATCTTTGCTACCACTTACCACTTACCACTTACCACTTCCAACTGTAATAGATCATATGTAATGGTTAGTTAGGTTTCCATGAGGCCAAAAGAGTTTGTACTAAAAAACACAAATTATGGTTACCATTCCAAGTCTCTACAACAGTGACGAACCAGGATTCAATATAGGGGCAAAGTTAAGTAATATAGGATATTGTAGCTCAATGGTTTAATACTTACAAATTTTAGGAGGGTAAAGTGTGGGACTTGAGTTCGAATCACCCTAGTAACAAAATTACTATGTAATCAATTTGACTTTGGCTTGCCAAAACCAAAATATACATGGTTGAATACAATATTTCTTTCTAAATTCAATAATTCATGTCAAATATAAGGCCTTGGAAATGTCTAGAATATTTATAAAAAAAAAAAAAAGGAAAAAAGGTTTAAACTTGTCGAATGATTGGAGATCAAAATTCCATAAAATTTTGTTGATGGTTAAAAGCAAATAGAAATAAAGAATATCAAAAAAGAAAAGAAAAAATTTAACCTCTTTAAATGTTTTAGCCATATCTACCACCATTTCCCCACTAATTCTAGTCAGTATTTTAATCTTCATGAGAATAAGCAGAGCATATACCCTATTGGAGACCAACCAAAGCTCTTTGTGGAGTTGAAAACTAGAGATGTCCCTGTTTGCTTTGACTTGGGCTCTCTGCATAAGAATTTCTTATTCTATTATAGTGATTAAATAAAAAAATAATTATAAAATAAGAAATAAATAAGTTACATCCATGAAAGAAATATATTATATTGTTTCACATTACCTGACAAGAATAGAGTAAGATTTTAAAATTTTAATTAACATTTTAGGAAAGAAAATTTAAAAGAAAGGGATTTCGCCAAAAAAACAGCCCACCGTTAAAAAACAATTTAATAAAGTATGAAGTATAAAACAAAAAAAATTAGATTTCATGAAAATAGAATATAGTTTAAATAATTTAGCAGCTATTAGCAGAAGAGTAAATAGTTAATTCAATTTTAAAAATCTAAACATTTAATAAATTAGCAATTTAACCCAAGATATTGTACCACTAGACATAATTACAATTAGAATTAATTTAAAAATATATATTAAAAAATTAATGATTCTATAGACATTAAATAAAATTGAAAATATCGGTGGTTTAGAAGACATGTTGTCTTGATCTTTTTTGTGGTATAGCTTCGGACTCTAGCTGTGGGTCCTCTTACATTTGCTCTTTGACATCATTTCTTGATATTTTCTTATTATCATTTTTGGGATTGGCGGCATTGTGACGCCCCTGAGCTTCAGTGTCAGATTGACCACCGTCGTCTGCGAAATATCACATGTCTCATATCATGAGACCCATACATGAGTGAAAATGGCCACTTGGGCCCATACATCAATACTCACCAAAAATCTAACCAACTATATTACCATAGTTTCAAGAGTTATTACATCACTTTTAATACGAACATATATTAAAATTAAGAATTCTAATACATGTTTTACAAAAGATATCTCAAAACCACAATCCGACTTTCTTCTTAAAAGCGGCCTCTAGTGAGCGCCATCTTCCCGAACACTCCATGTACCTGAAATAATATTCCCTCAACAGGGTGAGCAATGCCCGATAGTGGAATTATCTCACGTGGAGTTCTTTAGCCTAAGTGCACATGTGGCAACCAAACACCATTCAAGCGAATGCATGATTCTGCTTGAATATCTACATGCCCCGATCATGTCTCGAGTTCTCACCAACTCCCTCACACATGCCTAAGCCATGTATGAAAATCATTTTCCAAACAAAAATATTAGTTTTAATTGAGGACAACCCTCTGATATAAATACGTTGGAAAATCCTTTGAGGTGAATTTATTGGGTAACTCTCCGAAACAATTCATGGGCCCCTCCGACGTGAATTGTTGGACAATCTTTCCAACACAATTCTTCGGCCAACTTTCCGATCGGGAAATTATTGTGCAATAATTTTACAAGAGAATTCATCGTTTGGACAACCCTCCGATTTTATTTGTCATGCACTCACACCTACCATTCTAGGTTGCCCCGGTGCATATGAAATGCATTATGCCATTTCCAACAATTTATGTTAATATATATAAAACATGCATATACTAACAAGAATTAATTCACATCATCATGTTATTCAATTCATAGCAATAACACCAAAATTAGCTCACATAGGCTAATAACCAATTCAAGCAATTCATTTTGAATCACCCAAGCAACACACAAATCAAGTGAACAGTAAAACCCTAGGTCTCGACAGCGTTCCTTGCGGTCACCATAGGGATTTTCTTCACTCGGTCTAAATATTTGAGACCGAAAGGCGACCATCTAGGCCTTAACAAATCCCGTCCATTAAAATGGCTCTTGGCGAAGAATAAATCAAGTAGGAACTGACCCCTACCTCTTGGAGTTGTCGGAAACTCCCACAAAACCGGTGCCTGTAGCCCTTGCGGTGTAGAGCAACTTTACTTCTGTGGCACGGCGAGTAGGCCGATTGAAAGCCGGGAAGCTGGGAAGTTGGATTTTCTCTCTCTAAAACAGTTTTCCCCCTACTGCACGTTTTTTGTAAATGGAGAAGATGAAATTGTCTTTTGTTTTTATTCTTTTCACTTAATTCCCATTTTGTCCTTTAGTTTTGACTTTAGGGGCTTTTTTGACACATGACTTAATCTAAGCCATTTATCTCTTATCCTCACTAATCATGCAACATGTGTCACATGGATATATATAGTAGGTGACTTTTATCACATCACATGCCTCTCACAAGCTATCATACGACACCCAATGTGATGCCTCAAAACTAGGGGTCAGTTGACTACCGTCGACTGCGAAAAATCTATCGTCGTATCCCACGAGACAATACTGATAAAAATGGCTCTTAATTTGCATCAACACTTATTAAATATACCCAACTATATTTCCAATAGTTCCAACTCACAAAATCTATATATCAACCAAATATATTACATGGTTCAGAGTTATAACATTTCTCTTATCCTGATTACATATTAAAATCTATAATTCTAATACATATTATCCAAAACATATGTATAGCGCATATATCAAAGCCACAACTTGAGCTTTCTTCAAAATCGGTCTCTAAGCCCAGTCTTCTCAAACACCCCTGTACCTGAAAAATGTTCCCTCGACAGGGTGAATATCTTGATAGTGGAATCACCTAAATGAGTTACTCAGCTAAGTGCGTATGCGATGCTCTGAAAATTTAAACACACACTCAAGTAAATACGTGATCCTACTTGAATGTCTACATGCCGTTCCCATCTGTGAGTCCTCCCACCAGGCTCACTCACACTTACTAAGCCATATATGAGAAAAATATCGTTTCAAAACAAAACTTGTTGTTCTTGAAAATACACTACAACGTGTCGGTAAAAATATGGGACACTACCCTAGGAGCCGTGGTTGGTGAGCTTTCAGAAACAATCATGGTCCTCATCTCCCGTCTCGACCCAATTCTGCGGAAAATCATCTATGGAAATTCCTTTCGCAACCATGTTCGTTTTAATGGAAAATTCATGTCATGCCTTCTTTAATCTCACAGGATTGCAGGTCACGTATGAAAATGCATTATGCCATTTCCAAAACCATTTATACAATATATCATATATATCAATATGCAACATTCTCAAATTTGCACTCACAACACATTTCATTCAACAATATGGAGCAAACAACACCCAAATTAGCTCACTTGAGCAATTCACAATTTCATCTCCAATGGCCTATACAAATATATTCATATAATGAATCATCTAATTATTCATTATTCTCTTGCCTGATCTCTTCTGCAATTGAACAAAATCACAAGTGTCTCGATAGCATATTAAGCACAATTTGTATATAAAATATGATACAAATACCCAAATCGTCTCTAAACTGATGCGAATTTACGACAAAGTGTCTGAAGTGCTCCGAAAATTCCAACAATTCGGTCCCCGGGGGTTTTGGGGCCAGGTCAACTGACAGTTCGAGGCTTCAAACCAACAAGCATTTACAAAACACTTAAACAAGGGTAAAACAAGTAGGATAAAACCCACACCTCTCACGAGGAGTTTGTCGAAACTCGACTTTTTGGTGTCACGCGTAGCTCATTGCGTAGATCAATTTTCCTTGACCCGGAGCAAAACCTACGATTAGATTGTCGTAGATACGAGAAAGAAACAAAGAGAGAAAAAATAAAAATAAATCATATTCTCTCTACTCTCGCTCCCTCCCCCCAGTCTCACGCCCTCTCTGCCTTTTGATGAATTTTTCCTTTTTATTATTACTATAACATTTATTATTATATTATTATTATTATTATTATTGTGTGTATTATCATTTTAGATAAGCGATTTCTATTGTCCCGTTCGGGTCCATTTCTGCCTCGAAATTTTTTATTTCTTTTCAGTTCACTTTATTGTAAATGAACTTAAATCAAGCCACTTCCTGACTTCTGAGATTTTTATAAAAATCTCGCCCTTGAAGTCATTGGCGATTTATCACCCAGAAATTCGTAAAATATTTTGACTATCTCAGAATTAGACGAAACTTTTTTGGATTGCTAGATTTCGCGAGACGAATTTAACGGCATGTCGGATTTGGGTATCGGTCTGAAATTTTTGGTTTTCATCAGTTGCAGTTTTACCATTTGAGTTGAATTTTTCTCGGGTTTTACACTTGACACACAGTGCCTCGAAAGGCGTGAAATTATTGTCTCGAGGTCGACGAAGTCCCGACGTGGTAGCTAGATTTTGTGAGATGATTCCAACGGTGAAGTCTGTTTTGTCATCCGAGATCTAAAAAAATTCCGGGTTTTGACCAAAATTACCATTTTACCATTTTTCAGAAAATTAGAATTTTCTCGGGTTTTACACGTATAAAGGATGCATTCCAACACTTTTTACTCCAGGATCTCTCTTAGTGCAATCCTTGAAGTATTTCCACCTTCTGGATCGATACTCGTTGGGAATGACAATTTGAGGGAAAGAACACCTGATGCTAAACCATCTTTCTGATTGTTAATAAAATTGAAATGCGGCCGCATAAGGCTCTCACGAATATAAATTGATGCCTTGGATATGCTAAATTCACGGCAAGGAAGAGGAACATGAACAAAATGAAAGAATAAAGCAAATCTGAAGTTGTCATCTTTATACCATTTCTTTGGAGCTCTATTATTCTTCACATCCATTGCTCTTATCGCTCCACCCATACGGTATTAATCTAGTCTTGCCTCTATGTAGCGGCGCCAGATTCCCCCGATTGCCAGAGGACGTTTCTTTTTTGCATCTAAGATTCTACATAAATAAAAGTAGCAGCAACGTGTAAATTAATAATCTCATGATACAAATTGTAAATTAATTTTTAATTAAGTGGTCGGGTGTAGAAGTAGAATTCACTTAACAGTACCTCGATATATAATTTGAAGGAGTTGAGGAGAAGACCAGAGTATATCTGCTGTTGGATCAGGTGATAAAGCTTTGAGGCATGGACAATCGTGTGTTTGTATTACTCCTAGGCTTGATAGACAGAAGCTCTCAGATATCTTCAAGCATAGGGCAATGATTCATGTAAAGGTGGTTTAGCTTAGAAAGTTGAATGATGCCAGTAGGTATGCGATGAATATTGTTTCCACTCACATCCAAATATTTTAGTGAGGACAGGCACCATAAATCACTAGGGATTTCTCCTTCCATTAGATTGCAACGACTTAAATCTAGTGTAAATAAACAACAATGCAGGCTTCTCAAGCTCTCAAGCAATTTTTGGAGATTTGGACAGTTACAAAGACAAAGGCTTCGAAGACATGTCATATTACCAATGCTGTTTGGAAGAGTCCTGAGGTTCTCCTGTTCTCAAATCCAAAGATTGAAGATCTTTTAGATGTCCAATTGATGATGGCACCTCTATTATAGCAGGACATTTCACCCCAGCAAGATCCTTGGAAATGTTCCCATGTGGCGCTGAAAACCGGGGGTGTCTGGGTGGCTAACGAATCAACCCACGGAATACTAAGTGGATGTCGGGTAACTCCGACATCACTCACGAAAAATCGGGCAAGTCTCCTTTGTGCGGGGAGCTCTGAAAATACAACCTGTCCCGAAGCAGGTTTACAATGACCACAGAGGTCCACATGCGAGCAAAATAATTGAGTCGTAGGCCTGCATGTCTCACAAAATATATATCAACTATATACCAATAGTTCAAGAGTTAATAAATCACTCTTAATTCCAACATATATTAAAATTTAAAGTTCTAATACATGTTATATTAAAGTAATGCCAAAACCCGCAATCAGAAGCTTTCTTAACCGTGGCCTCACAGTGACGTTGTCCTCTTGTGCCTCCTGTACTGAAATAGTGATCCCTCGCGGGGTGAGTAAAGCCCGGTGAGTGAATTTCCTACATGGGTTACTCCCCACCTAAGTGCACGGTATGTGGGAAAACAATCACATCAAGCAATTCACAAGAACCTATTCGAGATATCTACATGCCCGATCCATGTCCAGGAGTCCTCATAGGCTTCCTCGCACATGCACAAGCGAATGCAAGTAAAATCACGAGTTTTCAAAATAAAAGCTTTTGTTCTTGAAAACTTACTACCAAGATCGGTAAATATATTGGACTACCCTCAGGGTGAATTGCTTGAATAGCGCTCAAACCAGTCATAGTCCTCATCGAAGTGATACGTTGGGCGACTCTCAGCGATTCTTGAAAAATTTCCTTCGAAATTCCTTTCACAAACATTTTTCCTTGTTATTTTCTTTCATGTCATGCACTCACTCCTAATATTCTAGGGTGCCCCATTGCATATGTCGGAATGCGATATGCAATCGACAACTCATCATAATATATAAAACATGTATATACTGACATGATTAATCCATAAATGTGACTATTCAAATTCACAATCAATAACACCAAAAATTAGCTCCTTGGGCTAATTGTAAACTAAGAAATTCACATTTTGAATCACTCAACATCATAAAAATTATTTCCAAAATCATGTTTACTATTCCCCATGGTGGAAACCCTGAGTTAGCACATTCACGACCACAACAAAGGATTTCTCTGCTCGGTTCAAATGTTTTGAGGGCCCAGAAATGAGGCTAATCAGAAGCCTCCAGTCGACCATTTGCATGGCTCTTAGTAAGAATAACACAAGTGGGAAAAGATCCACATCTTGGAGTTGTTGGAACTCCACGAGCCGGTCCATGCACAGCCGCCTTTCACGATAGAATAGCTTTACTTCTTACTTGAATGACAGACGGTTGGGCAGCCAGAAATCACAGAGAGAGTTCTTTCTCTCTCTAAAAATCACAAATCTAGCCACTGCACCTTTTTTGCTCCAGCCCCTGCCGATTTTCTCCATTTGGAGAAGATGAACACTATTTCCTTTTTTGTCTTATTCATTAAACATTCCTATAATTCCATTTGTGTCCCTTTTTCTTGATTTTTGACACTTGGCTTAACTAACCCGTCCATTTCCAACATTTCTCTAATCTTGCAACATATGTCATAAGAGTACATGTAGTAGGTGAATTTTGTCACATCACATGTCTCTCAAACCCGTTCTGACTTTTTAGATGCTTGTTTCGAAAAGCGTAAGTCACCGTGTCTCGAGGTCGGTAGGTCGATGTATTGGCTAGATTTTGAGGGCGATTCAACGGTTAAGTCAGTTTCGTCATCTAAGATCTAGAAAATTTCGGGTTTGACCGAAATTATGATTTACCCGTTTCGAGAAGAAATTTGAGATTTTCTCGGGTTTATTCTTTCCTCCTTAAAAAGGAATTTAGATCAGTGGACGAATCTGACAAATCACATGCATATCTGGCGGTGTATACCGTACATGTAAAAATTTAGTCATTAAGTACTAAACAACTAAACCACGCACCTTCGTCCTAAACGAGGAGGGATAGGTGGCGCATCAGCCAATATATCCCACGTTGACTCCTCCTCATGGTGCCGCACTAGCACCCTCCTGAGCCTCACGGTTGCATCGCAAAGACTTGATCCTGGCTATCCATAAAGCTGCGGGTCCCTCCTCGAGAGGTCAATGCAGTAGTCGACCTCGATCTCTCCCAATCCACCACATGAGTTGGATCTGGAGTGTACCTCAAGAGCATGGAGACGTGAAATACCTCATGGACACCTGACATGATAGGCGGTAAAGCCAACCGGTACGCTATAGTGCCTACCCTCTCGAATATCTCGAAGGGCCCAATAAACCTCGATAAGCTTCCTAAACACATAGAACGACCATCCTCTCTTAGGCATCACTTTCAAGAAGATGTGATCACCAACCTTGAACTCTAAGGGTCGACGTCGTACATCAACATAGCTCTTATGTCGGCTTTGAGCGTGAGAGAGAGGCATTGTCGTATCGAGGCTCACGCTTCTTGGGGTGTCTGCAATCAAATCGGGACCAATTGATGGGCTCTCTCTCCTTGGTCCGACATATCGATGTCTGCATGGCCTCCCGTACAATGCCTCATGGTGCCATCACGTATGCTCGCACAGTAAGCTGTTGTTGTGGCGAATTCCACTAGGCGGTCTCTTCGATACCCTTATGATGCAGGACACATGCTTTCATGACATGTCCTCTAACACTGTAGTACTCTCGGGTGACCATGTACGTGGGTGGAAAAAATTTGTACTCATGGTAAGCCAGGTGTGCCCATAGCTTTGGAAACTCCCAATGTGAGAGGTCATCATACGGCTAGAAAATGTCTGGGCTTCGTGAGCCAGGTCCACTTTATCACCCATCTTTGCATCATGCCGCCACGATTAATACGCTGGCAAGTGGGTCACAAAATCCATTGTGACGTTACTCCTTCCCACTTTCGGCCACCTCCGATGGCTGAAGTAGCCTTCAGCGGCTTGTTGCTCATTGCTTAACTGGCGACACGTGAGACATCGTCGAAACCATCCCCTACGTGTCTCTTCATTTTGCTCGATGTCTTGGCGACGAAGATCTACGGGTACATCTTTGTGCCACTTGGATACCGCAATGAATGTCGAGAAGCGATGAAACTCCTTGAGAATCTCTCCTTTCCAGATAGGTTGGCGAGGAACCACTACCGTCTTATCTTAGAAGGTACCATCGGCGTGGACGGTCCGACCCTCATCACTGTACTGAGTGTACGGTCCACGATGGACACTATCTCACTTCCCTGCCTTACGGGACTTCGATCACTCTGCTCGCGAGGAAGCGGTGTAGCTGCTAAACTTCCCGATGTACCCAGTGCGCTCGTAGTCGCATAGCTATTGTCCACAGTCTCGAGCATCAGCCACTCGAGAAGCTATACTGTGATACTCCCCATGACTTGGGCGAGTGCATCAACCACCTCATTTGCCTTACCGGGGTGGTAATGCAAAGTGAGGTCATAATCTGTAGAACTCCATCCGTCTCACGTTGCCTCATGTTGGGGTCCCCCTGTGATGAAAATATACTTCGGACTTTTTGTGAGTGCAGGTACACCTCGAACTCCTTGCCATATAAGTAGTGGCGCCCAATCTTCAGGCGAAGACTACGGTCGCCAACTCCATGTCGTGTGTGGGGTAATTTTGCTCATGATTCTTGGTGTGGGAACCATAAGCTACACCTGAATTTGTATCAAAACACATCCCGGTCAGGACCTTGAGAGCATCCTGATACCTTTGTGTACCTGTCCCTTTCGGGACTATTAAGATTGGAGCTGAAGTAAGCCTCCTTTTCAACTCCTAGAATGCCTCCTCACTTCGGTCATCCCAATCAAACTTGACCTCCTTCCGAGTAAATCTCGTCATAGGTGCTGCCAGTCGGGAGAAATCCTCAATGAATCTCTATGAGTACCCGACCCGATCTGAAACTACGTATCTTGAAGGTACGACTTTGGCCTCTCGACTCATCACGACCTCGACCTTCTCTGGGTCCACTGACACGCCTGATGCTGACACCACGTGTCCCAAAAATCACCTCCCATTGCATGGCCCAGCATGGCGAACTTAGCGTCTGTGATGGTCCCGTGGCTGTAACCTGATCCTCAAATGATACTCATGCTCCCTTTCATTTGGGAGTAGATCAAAAATGTCATCCACGAAGACTACGACAAACTGATCCAAGGAATACCCTATGCATGAGGTCCATGAATCGCATGCGCTTGTGTCTCGATCACGGGCATCAACGTAAACTCAAAGTGCCATAGCGCGTCCTAAGCGTCTTAGGGATATCTGTCTCCTAATCCTCGGTGATGAGTAACCGATCTGAGGTCTATCATATGAAGTAGACTCACGCTCCTCTCGTGATCAAACAAATCGTCAATCCTCGGAAATATCTGGAGTTCTTGACCATAACCTTGTTCGTTTATGCGTAATCCAATGCACATCCGAAGGGTTTTGTCCTTCTTCTTTGCAAATAGAACCAAAGCGCCCCATGGTGAAGTGCTCGGTCTAATGAACCCCTTGTCCAGTAGCTCATGTAGCTGGACTCTGAGTTCTTGCAACTTAGCTGGTGCCATCCTATTTGGAGTCATAGAGATGGGTGAAGTACAAAGGGGTGTACTTCGATGCAGAAGTCTATGACCCTGCGGAGGCAATCCCCATAGCTCATCCGGAAAAACATCCTCGTACTGGTAGACTACTCGAGGTAAATCTAAGTCTGGTCTCACCTCATCCTCTAGGGTAAGGCTCGCTAGCCAACTTGGATTAGCGTCACTTGACACTGGGCCGTGCAACATGCGGGGCGAAATATCATCTTGTCCCCACTGAATTACAACCACAGTGCAGATCCTGCTACGTGTAGGCGGTAACCCTCCTAAGCTCACAATCGATAACGACCACGTGGTATGCTTGATCCATCCCGGGATGACGTCGAGACTCGACATGTCCATGATCCTCGAGTCACTTATGGTAGAGTCACGAGATTTCTAACTCATGACCATGGCATATCATCCACATTCTCGCCTTAATCCTGAGGAGAACTCACATATGAAGACTCCTCCAAGGCTTCAACCTCCTAAAGCCGTCTATCATAAGCGATGCGGCAATGAATGAATCGCGAATCAAAATAAATACTCTTACCCGTAGGCGAGATAGCCCAAGCATTGCCTTGTATAACTGGCTGATCTGCTGACTCAACCGGTGGTGTGATGGCGTAGACATGCCCTAAAACTCTGACGTCCCTACATGTGGGCCTCGTCCTCTGCCTCCACCCATAGTCTGGCCTCTCTTGCACGCTCACAATAGCTGGAGGTGCAGGTACGACTCACTTGAGTTAGCAGGGCTCCTCTGGCCTATACCAGGCTGTGGAGGAATATACTGTATCCTTTCCTGTCCTATTGCTGACTAGGACTGTGTTGTCCTAAAACCCTGGGATCCTTATCTCTGAGGGCAATCCCTCCTCATATGTCTAGGATGCTGGCAATGGTAGCACACCATCTTGAAGCTTGATCAGCTGACCACAGTCTATCACGCTGAATGGCCACGGCCTGGAGACCACGTGGACAGCCCTCTGCTGCTCTGAAGGCTGGAAGAAGATTGACTCTCTAACTCTTTCTACTAACACACGCATCCTAGTGTTTGAGCATCCTCGATCTCTCTCTTATGGTGGGGCTGTCAATAGTAAAGTCCGTATCACATGGCGAGATCCTTTTATCACGCCCCGAATGGGCTGACTTCAGCCCATTCTCAAATCTCCTGACTTTGTCCATGTCCGTGGCCACATAGTCATCAGCAAAACGGGCTAGCTCCGTGAATCTAGCCACATAATCCATTACAGTCATTGTCCCCTGCTTCAGCTCTAGGAACTCTTGAGCCTTCGTGTGACGAGCAGTATCCGGAAAATACTTACCCATGAACAGCTCCTGAAACTCTTGCCCATTATCATTTGCCTCTAGGTCTGCAGAAATTCATGCGGGCTCACCCTCTATTTGGAATGCAGCTAGCCTTCCTAATCACGGTCGTATCGAGAGTCTCCATAGCCTCGACACTTTCTCAATGCACGCAGACCCGATGTTCTGCCACCGCCGGATCTCACCACACACAGATGTCGGAGGATGATGTGCCTAAACCTCAGGAGTTACTCGGACCTCCACGGCTACACATTGCATTGGCTGTGCAATAGCGGCAAGCGCAATCCCTCTTACCTCGGCCAAAGCACATTTGGTGAATCTTGGTGGTGCTTAGGTTGGCACCTCGTGGATGCCCTCGACGTCCTCGCCCTCGACGTCCTCTTCCTCGACTAGCCATCTACGCATATCAATGGCAAGTTAAATTCTAATGCAGTATCTTTAAGGTGTAAACACAGCCTTGAGACACTATTTACATACTAAAAATTTATTTCATACTCAATGTCCATGCATTCATTGATATTGTAAAGATGATAAATTCATATATTAAATCATATTTAACAAAAAATATATATTTTATTTTGTTTCATTTTATTTTATTTAATTTTTTTTTGAAAACCTCGTGAAACGATGCCCATGAGCGATTAATCCCCAACGTTGACTCAAAGCGATTGCTTGAGTCAAAGCGGGTTGGGTGCTTGGGTGCACACCCGAACCCCGACACACTTGCGCGCAGACCACGCGCGCTGCGCGAATTCGGCCGTGTAGCGGTATGTCGTGGAGTCGCGGTGCCGTATCAAATAGGCCCGACAACGGCGAAAGTGGCATCGTGGGCGTGTCGGCGCACCTACCCAGGCCGTGTCATAGCGCTTCTTAGCCGTGTCTTAGCGCCTGCGGTTGTATGCATTAACTGTCCGCGACCTGACCAGTGACGAAACAACGCTTTGCATGTCACGATACAATCGTTTGTAGCGTGACACGCGCCCTACTAACGAGACCACCCGCACATCCTTTATACAAGGCGTATCGTGACACAGCCCTGACAAGCCGGGCCCTCGCTCATGTCCGCGATACAAAACCTTGTATCGCGCGACACTCCACACCAGTCGCGTGCGGCTGTCGGCCGTGCAGGCCTCTTGGCGTATCGCCCGACCTTGCCATGTGCCGTGTCGTGGCCCGCTGCTACGCGTCAGCCTTGCACAATCATATCTGATTTTTCTATATTGTGACTCAAAAAAAAAAATAATAATATTTTTTGGGCAGTAGCCCATTCCATGTTTTCCTGCACCCTTTTTTTTTCACATCATTTTTTTTCTCATTCCAGCAACTAGAAAACAACCAAAAAAATATTTATTATTATTTTTTTCATTTTCCAGTAGAACCAAATAAATTTATTAAAATTTATTTTTTTTTCCAGTTTTACACACTGTAAAACCTTAGAAAAAAAATTTCTTTACATCATTTTTTTTTCATTTAATTCTAGACTATTTGCCCAAAATTCCTCAAACAACTTGTTCTCACACTAAACCATAGTGTTCAACATTTTTTTTTTCATATGTGCTATTCACCAAGCACACAAATCACACAATTCATACACAACAAATCATGTTATGCACACCATTCACACATAAAACACCAGCACATGGGTTCTAAATCACATCCCGTGACTTCCTAGCGTCACCTGCAAAACTCTAACATCAAGCTATACTAATTTGTGATGTTCTTAAGCCTTAATGACTGCAAGCACAAGCCCGAAAGTCTCAGACCCTAGGTATTGGTATGCAGCTCTACGATACCAGTTGGCGAGCGCCCGCGGGGTATCTCGTTGACAGCCTTAGTCGACTCGCGGGCCCTTTCGTGGATATGGGGTATCACGGCCTTCACTCACCGTCAGTGGAGTCTCCTTTATGCGTGGAGCTCTACCCAAAATCTATTATCACGAAACGGAGTTTACAATGGCATGCTGCAGAGATTACGTAGGTAAAATAATTAGCCACTTGGGCCCCTTGCATCAATACTACTTAAAATATATATCTTCTTATACCAAATATGAGTTCAGAGTTAATAAAATCACTCTTAATTCCAACATATATTAAAATTTAAAGTTCTAATACATGTTATATAAAAGTAATGCCAAAGCCACAATCCGACTTTCTTTTAAAATCGCGGCCTCTAGTGAGCGTCGTCCTCCTGTACCTCCTCTATACTTGAAATAGTGATCCCTTGACAGGGTGAGCAAAACCCAATAGTGATAATTTCCTGTGAGTTCTCCGCCTAAGTGCACATGTCATGGCAAACAATCACATCAAACAATTACATGAACCTACTCGAATGTCTACTTTAATCCAATCTTGAGTCTCTTGACTCACTCACGTACTAAGCCAAATCTTAGTAAATCCACGATTTTCAAAATAAAAGCTTTTTGTTCTCGAAAACTTACTACCAAGATTCGGTAAATATATTGGACTTTCCTCCGAGGTGAATTACTGGATAACACTCCGAAACAGTCATGGTCCTCATCCGAAGTGATTTTTTGGATGACTCTCCAAGGCAATTCTTCGAAAAATCTTCCTTCGAAATTCCTTTCACAAACATTTTTCCTTGTTATTTTCTTTCATGTCATGCACTCACTCCTAATATTCTAGGGTGCCCTAATGCATATGGAATTCATTATGCCAATCCCAACAACTCATGCTAATATATAAAACATGTATATTCTAACATAATTAATCCATATAAATTATGTTATTCAAATTCACAGTCAATAACACCAAAATTAGCTCACATAGGCTAATTAACAAACACAAGCAATTCATTTTGAATCACTAAACATCATAAAAATTCGCACGAAAAATCACATCACTATTCATATGAACAATGAAACCCTTGGGTTGTAGCATTCCGCAGCCCACGACTAATGAGGATTTTCTCCACTCGGTTAAAATGTTTTGAGATTGAAAACTGGTTAATCAAGCCTTAGAACATCTGACCATTTACATGGCTCTTAGCGAAATAATAACACAAGTAGGAAAGATCCCTACCTCTTGGAGCCGTCGGAACTCCACAAGCGGATGTGTAAAGTGACTCGCGCGTCGAACTTTACTTCTTGGCGAAGTGAGCCAAACCCGGTCACGAGCGTAGAAATCTGAGAGAAGGAGCTCTCTCTCTCTAAAAATCCACAAATACAGCCCTTGCACCTTTTTTTCTCCATTACTGCCGATTTTCCATTTGGAGAAGATGAACATTGCCTTTTTATCTTATTCATTAAACATTCCTATAATTCCATTTGTGTACTTTTTCTTGATTTTGACACTTGGCTTATCTGGCTTGATCCATTTCCATCATCTCTAATCTTGCAACATGTGTCACAAGGTACGTAGTAGGTGACTTTGTCACATCATGTCTCTCAAACCCGTTTACGGCACCGTCTCGGTGCCTCGGCTTGATGAATTCCATTGTCTTGGAATTGATGAAGTCGGCGTGTTAGCTAGATTTCACGAGACGATTCCAATGATGAAGTTTGTTTGATCATCCGAGATCTAAAAAATTTCAGGTTTTAACCGAAATTATGATTTTACCATTTTTTATAAAATTTGAATTTTCTCGGGTCTTACATTCCAACTCCTCAATGATCTCCCAATAACCCTCTAGATCTAGATTTGAAAAACCATAGACATAGAACTCAATAACTGACTTCGATCCACAAATGCTACTTGGAAGACTCTTCAAGTATTTGCAATTTTCCAAATGTAAGAATTTAAGTCCAGTGAGATGAGCTATTGAGTGGGTAGTTCTTTGTCTCAGTCTCTCTTATATAAGAATGATAGGCTCGTATTCCTTTGGATCTCGGGGAGCTTCAGAATTTGGGCAACCGTAATGAAGCCAAGCTCTTTAAAGACCCTCAGTAAATAATGTTATTCGGAGTTCTTTAATAGCGGTATTTTTTATATTAAGATCCTCCAAGCATTTCATATTTACTTTAATCTCTAGAAATTTCTCAGAATTTTGAACAATCCCTCAGTAGTTTCGGAGATTCGACATCCAATCTTACTTAGGAGTTCCTTAACCATGATTACGGTAAAAAAGCTCCTTTAAGCATTTCATATTTCCATGAATCTATGGAAATTTCTCGAATTTTAAACAATAACGAACATCAATAGTTTTCAAAGATTTAAAATATCTAATACTGCTTGAAGTTATGTAGTAGTTCCTTCCAAAACATCTCTATAAAATTCTCAATGTTTAAGCAAAATGAGAAATTCAGAGATATTCAAGAGATTCCAAATATCCAATACTGCTTGGGAATTCTTTGATTTTGAAACATCTCATATAAAGCTCCCTCAATCTTTTCATATATGCAAAAATATCAGGCAATTTTTGAAATTTCCAACACCGAAAAACGAATTTAGAGATGTCAGTACGATATTTGCAAGGTACATCTTTGATTTTGATCATTGAAGCGAAGCTCTTAATAAATTTCATATGAAATATCTTGATAGATGAATGCAATTTGTGAAGACGCGCAACCTCAATATTCAATCTCTCCAAATTTGGCATAGTTGAGAAATTTGGCATTTTGATGTGCTGTTGTGAGTTACTTACATCAACGAACTTCAAATTTTCATGATTCTACAACAAAAAAAAAAAAAACATTTTTTAGAAAAATAAAAATCTTGAATTTAATTGAAATTAATATAAAAACAATAAACTCAATAATGGTTGTACCTTCTTCCCTTTCCAAAGGTTTGTTATATTACTACCCTTCAAGTTGGTGCAACGAGGTTCTGCGAATCAAGTTAGATGGCAAAGACTCCAGACCTTCCTAATGAAGATATCTTAGTCCATGATGAAATTCAAAGCCCTTGGGGAGAGATATTTTATACTCCTTTCTCACAAGACTATGATGATCATTATAATAGACTTTGAGCAACCTAAGTTTCTTCATCTTAGCAAACATTTTCTTCATATCTGCAAACACTACTTCGGTAAACCACATTTCTTTTGATCTAGATAACTCTAAAGATATGGTTTCAACATTTTTCATTCCCTACAAGAAAACAAGAAAAAGAATTAGGGAAAAAAAACTAAAAATCCTAAATGTTAAAGAAAAAAAGATATTAAATCCTTTGTCTCCTAAAAAGTTGGAGTAATTAGATTTAATTTGACCCTCACTTTATAAATGCGGAATATATCATGGATTCCATAACACGCTCCGTTTGCTAGGTTCTCAGATATTGTTGAGCATTTTCCAGCCCATTTTTGTATCCAAATCATGCATATATATTCCATCATGAAATAGTTATAAGACATCTCTCCCATAAATCTTGTTATGTTAATTTACCACATACAACTTGCAATCCACTTGTAGCGCCCCCATTTCCCGAAGTCGTGACAACGATCAACCGCGGAATAGTCGTGGATGTCGGGTAACCCGACACCACTCATGAAAATCGGGGCGAGTCTCAGCTGTGCGGGAGCTCCCAAAATACAACCTGTCCCAACATCTTTAGCGACCACCGGGTCCACATGCGAGTAAAGAAAGGCCACTTAGGCCCTGCATCGATACTCACAAATATGTATATTACCATAGTTCGAGTTAATACATTACTCTTTACGATATATATATCAAAATTTAAGTTCTAATACATGTTGTTACAATACAAAATAAATACCAAAAGCCTGACCGGCTTTCTTCTAAAGCAGACCTCTAGTGGCCTTAGTCCTCCTATACACTCTGTACGAAATAGTGATCCTCGGCGGGGTGAGCAATGCTGATAGTGATAATTTCCTACATGGGTTACTCCGCCTAAGTGCACATGTCATGGCGATCAATGCACTCGAGCAAATACATGATCCTACTTGAATGTCTGCATGCCCAATCCATGTCTAAGTCCTCACAACTCCCTCACACGTACCTAAGCGAATGCGAGCAAAATCACGATTTTCAAAACAAAAGCTTTTGTTATCAAAAAACTTACTAAATTTTACAGTAAATACATTCAGACTGACCCTCAGGGTGAATTGTTGGTAATTAAGGCTGATCGTGGGTCGCCTCGAGATGAAGCTATTGGACAAACTCTCTAAGGCAATTCTTCGGAGACTGTTCCTTGAAATTCCTTTCCACGATCGTTTTTCATTTTCTTTTTATTTTCCTTCATGTCATCCTCACACCTACATCTAGGGTGCCCTAAGTGCCTTATGGAATGCATTATGCCACTTCCAAAATATTCATGCTAATATATTTCTCATGTATATATTAACAAAATTAATTCACACAATTCATGTTATTCAAATTCACAATCAATAACACAAAAAATTAGCTCACATGGGCTAATAACAAATCAAGCAATTCAATTTGAATTACCCAACAACACAAAAATCACACCAAAAATCATGTGAACAGTGAAACCCTCGGGTCGGCACTGTTCACGACCACACAAGTAGGGATTTCTTCACTCGGTTCAAAGATTTTGAGACCGATAACAGAGCCTTCAAGCCTCAACAAATCCCCATCCATAAAATGGCTCTTAGCCAAAGAATAAACCAAGTAGGAAAAGATCCCTACCTCTTGGAGTTGTCGGAACTCCATGAAATTGATGCCACATGGCCCTCGTGTAGGCAACTTTGCTTCTTGCTCAGTGTTCGAGCAGACGGTCGAATCTTAGGGAAATCTAGAGAGAGGTCACTCTTTCTCTCTGCAAATCTCAAAGTGACTCACTGCGTTCTCCAATTTTTGGAGAAGAAAACTATTTCATTTTTGTCTTATACACTTAAACTTTTCAATAATTCCATTTGTGTCCTTAAGTTTTAACTTCTTTGACACATGGCTTAATCTAAGCCATTCATCTCCATCATCACTAATCATGAAACATGTGTCACCTTCGTACATGTAGTAGGTGACTTTTGTCATCACATGTCTCTCACAAGCGGATTTTATGGCACCCGACGCAGTGCCTGAAGCGTGAAATTTTATTTGTCTCGAGGGAAATTCGATGTGGTAGCTAGATTTCGCGAGACAATTCCAACGATGAAGTCTGTTTTGTCATCCGAGATATAGAAACATTTCAGATTTTTACAGAAATTACCATTTTACCCTTTTTCAGAAAAATAAAATTTTCCCGGGTTTTACACCTCCAATATTTTTGTCACAAAGTCTCTATCTTCGCCTTTAAAAAAGCAAGCAATATCAAGGAATACCACCTTTTGTGTATCATCTAATCCATCAAAGCTTATTTTAAGCACTTTTTGAATTTTCACTTTAGGTTCTTTTTCCAATTTATGCAATTCACTTTCCATTCACTAATTGTCTTGTCATAAAGAGCTCAAAACTTTCCAAAGCTAATGGAAGACCTTGACAATATTGTATCACACGACGAAGGAGGCTTTCAAAATCCTCTTTAAAAAGATTTAACCGAAAGGCATATTGACTAAAGAGCTTGAGTGCTTCATTGGAATTTAGTTTTTCAACCTCGTGTAGATAATCAACTTTAAGCATAGTTAGCAAATGCTTATCTCTAATTATGATGATGATTCTACTTCCTTTATCTACTTCCCACATTGGAAAGTGGGAGAAGGAGGGAGGCCTCCATTGCCTATAAAAGGGAGTCTCCAACCCTTGAGAAAATTAGAAAGGGAAACCATGGGCTTCCCCTGTGAATGAGAGGTCCTAATAGTCCTTAATTAAATATTTTTTGGGTGAAAAGTTTTAGGACAGTGGGCCTCTAATTTGAGGCCCAAACTTGTCTATGAGTGTTTTTTTTTAAGGGAGGATAGGTCATCTCTTTAAAAGGAGAGACTTAAAACTCTCATAGTTTAAATGTTTTAATAATTTGGAGTTGAAGGTCCCGATTTTGGGAGGTGATCACGACTTTAGAGATGGTTTCGACCGGGCGGCTCGGCTCGAGGAGCCGACACTCTACGGGTAAGTTCCCTTGACTTTCTTTTTAGTTAAAAAATCTTTTTATATTTTTATATAGTTTATTTATTGTTTATATATATATATCTATATATTATATATATATATATATATATATATATATATATATATATATATATATATATATATATAAAATTTATTGTTGTATTGAATTAGTCATTTAATTTATATTCTTATTATTTTATTCTCTTTGTAAGTATATTGTTGTTTTTGTTTATTTAATTAAATTGGTTGTTGATGTTTTTTAATAATTAATTATTTTCCTTATGAACCATCACCCACCCTTAATTTATTAAAAGCCCCAAATTAAAAAAAAAAAAATCAAGTTCTAAATTTTTATCTCTCAATTTTTAAAATTCAAATGCCCAAATGCCCAAATTTCAAAAATTCAAATTCCCAAGTTCTCATTTCTAAAATTCACATTTTCAATTTTAAAATTCAAGTCCTCCAAATTTCAAAATTTTCAAGTTTTCAATTTCAAAATTGTAAATTCCTAATTTCAAAATTCAAGTGTCGTAATTTCAAAATTTAAGTCCCTCAATTTCTAATTTCAATTTTTCAAGTTCACAATTTCAAAAATCAAATGCCCTAATTTCAAAATTCAAGCCCTCAATTTCTCATTACTATTTTTCAAGTTTCCATTCCTAAATTACCAATTCCCAATTTCAAAATTCAAGTGCCCTAATTTTAAAATTCAATTTCCAAGTTTCTAATTTAAAATTCAAGTTCCCAATTTCCAATTTAAATTTCTCAAATCTCAATTTTCAAAATTAAAAGTCCTCAATTTTAAAATTCAAGTGTCCTAATTTCAAAATTCAAGTTCCTCAATTCATAATTTCAATTTTTACAAAATCCAAATTTCAAAATTAAAGTGTCATAATTTCAAAATTCAAGTCCCTCAATTTATATTGTCAATTTTAAAAATAAAGTCCTAATTTTAAATCAACTCCTTCTAATTCAAATTTCAAAATTTCCACATTTTCTAGTTTCAAAAATTACAAAATTCCTAATTTTAAATCCAAGTACACAATTTCCAATTTCCAATTAGTCGAGTTTTCGATTTCAAAATTCAAGTACCTAATTTTAAAATTGAGAGTCCTAATTTCTAATTTCAAATTTTAAGTTTCCAATTTCAAAATTAAAGTGTCATAATTTCAAAATTTAAATCTCTCAATTTCTAAATTTTCAAATATCAAATTTATAAAATTAAAGTTCTTAATTTCAAAATCCAATTTCCAAAATCCCAATTCAAAATTCTCAAACTTCAATTTCATTTCAAAATTCTCAAGTTTCAAACTTCCAATTTTAAATTTTAATTTAAAATTAGTTTTCAAAATTTCAAACACACGATTAATTCTACAGTTCATATAAAATGGAATCTATGGAGTTAATTTGTGTAAAAGATAAACGGGCTTAGGTGGGGCCCGACATCCCATGTATCCGTTTTATGAATAATTCTGGCATTTAATTTATGACCCAGTTTCTAATCAAATGTGAATATTTTGTATTTTGTTATTGTGCGTTGTTCCTTCATCGATAACCCTTTTGTCATCTTTGAGTTTGAAAATTTAATTTGCTCAAAATTTAGATAAAATTTATTTTTATATTAAAAATAAAATAAATAAAATATTTTAAGAAAATAAAAAAATAACGTTTAATATCGCAAAGAAACAAACATATGTTCCACATAATTTTCTTGAAATTTCCTTTTAAGTGGCAAGAAAACATGATGTTTATGTAAAACTTTCATGAAATTCATTCAAGAAATGACTGTTAAGGCTTAAGACTCATTACAAGTTGAAGAAGTACTTCCTAAAGCACAGTTTTCATAACTCCTAATTAGACGTATAACTTAATAATACATTTAATCTTGGTTGGTGCAAGGTCGAACACTCCCAATTCTTGCTTAGAAGAGGATCAGAAGTGCTTCTTCTAGGTCTAGTCTTGTTCTTCAAACATTGTCATTATCCCCATTCCAAGAAACATCATCTTGTCCTTCAACCATAAGGATATCCTTCAGGGTAAATCGTTTTAAAAAAATTGTCTTGATGTTTTTGTCATTAATTCTAATTAATAAATATTTATCCTTTATAAACCAAAAAAAACGAGTAAGCATACCTTTAAAGTTTATCTTTAACATGATAATATGATAGTACGAGCAGCTATCCACAGAACAAGATTATTTAATAAGAATGTAAAATATTAAAATAAAATACATTTTTATCAAACAAAAATAAAATAAATATGATTTAAATCATCATGCGTGAGTCATTTATAATTATTAACTTAGTTAAAATTTAAACATCTAAACATCTGATAGAGATGAAATGAAATAGAAGATATCCCACAGCTAAAACTATTTACTATAATGTCAGCTATAAAATTATTACCAAGATTTGACAAGTTATTGCCAATCGAGTTTGTGTTGAAAAAGATGAGTTGTAATGACTATTCGGATATTTACAAGCTTATATCATACCTACAAAATTAAAAATGAAATAAATGCATAAATATATATTTTATAGAATCTATTTAGGATCAATGCATTTTTTTTTCTAGCTCGCACAAAGTTATTTTCTCAGGATCTCAAACTTGTGTATGATAGGATCAGGCATCTTATGACTTATATAATCCATTAATTAATACCCATTCATGCAGCTTTGCCTTCTAAATTATGTACTTGTAGAATTAGATACTCCATTATTCAATGAAGCCTTGGATAAAGCATAGGCAGAGACCCACCTTAATGGACTACAGGGAGAAGAAGTGGAGCATGTCTTGATATTTTTGCGATGTGGGTGCGCTATACGTTGGGTGATCATGTCTTTTCTTGTCTGGGGCTTGAGCTTGGGCATATAGAAGATGTATCCCACAACTTTTCACTTTTAAGGTTTTGTCACCACATCGATAAGTAAGGTTACAACGAGCAATGATTCATGTAAAGTCTTCCTAGCTTAGAAAGTTGAATGATGACGGTATGTATGCGACAAATATGGTTTCCACTTGCATCCAAATATGTCAGTGAGGATAGGCACCATAAATCACTGGGGATTTCTCCTTCCATTAGATTGCAACCACTCATATCTAGTAATTGTAAGCAACATTGCAGGCTTCTCAAGCTGTCAGGCAATTTCTGGAGCTTTGGACATTACGAAGACCAAGGATTCCAAGATGTGTCAAATTACCAATGCAGTTTGGAAGAGTCACAAGGTTCTCACAATTGATCAATTCCAGTTTGAAGATCTGCAGACATCGATTGATGATGGCACCTCACATTATAAATGCCATTCACCCAAACAAATATGTATCAAATGTTTCCAACTCCTTAATGATCTCCCAATATCCTAGATCTAGATTTGAACAATCATCAAGATAGAACCATTCAAGGGACTTCAATCCACAAATGCTACTTGGAAAACTCTTCTAGTATTTGCAGTTTTCCAAACCTAAGAATTGAAGTCCAGTGAGATGACCTATTGGGTAGGGTAATTCTTTAATAGCAGTCCCTCTTATAGAAAGATAATATAGGCTCCCCATATCCCTTGGATCTCAAGGAACTTCTCAAGATTTGAGCAACCACTGACATTAAGCATTTAAAAAGGCTCTCCAAACAGCCAATGTTCTTTGGAGTTCCTTAATAGTGGTACTTTGTAAATTAAGATTCCTCAAGCATTTCATATTTTCTTGGATCTTTGGAAATTTCTCAAATTTTAAACAATTACTTAGAGAAATATATTCCAGAGATTCCAAATATCCAATGATGCTTGGGAGTTCCTTTATAGAAGTTTCTTCCAAAAAGAAGCTCCTTCAAGCGTTTTGTCTTCACCATCTCTAGAAAATTCTCAAAGTTTGAGCAATATGAGAGGTCAAGAGACTCAAGAGATTCCAAATATCCAATACTGCTTGGGAGTTCTTTGATTTTGGTCCCATGCATATAAAGCTTCCTCAAGCACCTCATATTCGCAAAACTATCAGGCTATTTTTGGAATTTCCAGCAATTTGAAACATCAAGAATTTCAAGAGATGTCAAGTACCCGATCTTTGCTTGGTATATTCTTTGATTCAGTCCATTGAATGAAGCTCCTTAAAAAAATTTCAAATGAGAAAATGCACCAATAGATGAATGCAATTTGCGAAGACTTGTACAACCTCCAATATTCAATCTCTACAAGTTTGGCATACTTGAGAAATTTGGCAATTTGATGAACTGTTGTAAGTAACTTACATCAATGAACTTCAATTTTTCATGATGGTGTAACAAAAAATATTCATTTTTTAATTAAAAAATCAGTCAGCTTAATTAAATTACTATAAAAAAAAACAATAATAAACTCAATAATGGTTATACCTTCTTCCCTTCCCAAAAGTCTTTCTATATAATACACTTGAGTTGATTGCAACAAGGTTCTCTTCATCAAAGTTCAAAGGCAATGACTCCAAACCTTCCCGATGAAGATATCTTAAATTTGGGGGGAATTCAAAGTCTATTGGAAGACGGATTTTATCCTTCTTTCTTGTTAGACAATGATGATCATTGTAATATACTTTGAGCAATCTAAGGTTCTTTATCTTGGCAAACATTTCTGAAGTGAATTGTATTTCTTTTGATCTAGACAAGTCTACAGATATGGTTTCAATTTTTTTTATCTGGAAAATAAGAATGAAGAATAAGAGAAAATAATAACTAACGGCCAAAAAATGAATCATAAGTAGAGATATGTAATTAAATTAGTATTTAGATACACTACCTTTTCTTTGAGAATGCGTGTCGATATCATTTAGATCCCATAGTCTACTCATTTGGCGGGTCTTTAGGATTATTCTTCTGAAACAATTGCCCAGCACGATTTGTTGTATTAGGTCATGCATTTGTACCTCCAATGTCCTGATAGTAATTGAACCTTCTATCAAGAAGAGCTGACATGCCACATGTTGCATATAAATCACAACTATCTAATATTCTCAACACAAAATCTTTGTCTGTCTCTTTAAAAAAAACAAGCAATGTCAAGAAAAACCTCTTCAAAATAGTTTAGCTTGTCAATGCTTATTCTAAGTAGGTCATTGATTTCCTTCTTAGGGCTATTTTTCAATTTATCCAATTCATTCTCCCATTCATCTATCGATCTTCATAAAGAAGAACCCAATTTAAGAGGATTAAAAGGATGGCCTTGAGCATATTTTACCATGCGGTCTAAGAGGTTTATATGATCTACTTCAGGCACGTCTTGTTTAAAGGCATACTGGCTAAATAGTTTGATAGATTCTTCATTAGATAATGCATTAGCCTCGTATAATAACACCTCAATTTCGGATGATTCATCCATTTGACATATTTCTAGCAAGCGTTTGTCTCTAGTAGTTATAATGATTCTACTTCACGGGCGAGCCATACACAACTCTTAATCAATGTTTGTACTTGGTCCCCCAGCCAGTCCACATCATCAATAACAATGATAAACTTTTGTGACTTAAGTCTATCTTTTATCATATCTACTCCCTCACTGATATTATTCAATTCTAAATTTGCAACCCCTTGGATATCACGAAGAAGCTATTGCAGCAATCGAAGTTTATCACTGTGATATTTTGATCGACTTTTGACATCTTCAAGAAAACTTCCACCATTAAAATGACATAAGATGTCATTATAAACCATTTTAGCAACGGTAGCTTTGCCAATTCCACATATCCCAACCACGCGAATGTCGCACGTGAATATTCAAATTAGGTTTTAGTTTTCTAAGTGAGCTCATTTAACTCGCATGTGCTCCTCAAAGTAGGGTTTGGTTTTGATCTTTTGAAGATGAGTGAATAATTTCCTTGATAGGCTTTGACTCGTACCTACCAAATATAACACACAATGAAACAAGTGGTGAGCTATAGGAAGTTGCAAAAGATAATACATATCAATTAAATTTCATATACTTAATTTTTTCCATACAACTGAATGAAGGGCAAAAAGAAAGTAATGCAATCAAGGAAGATGGCATAAGACAGTTATGAAAGTAGACATATACATATATGTATGTCTGTATGTATAAAATTTTTTCCAGAGCTCAACATTATTTGTTATTATTAGCGAATTTAAGAATTGATCCTATCTCGGATGCTCATAAAATATAAGAATCAAAAGTCTAAAAAAGAAGTTGAAATTACCCATTATCTTTGATAACATGCCAGCCTCCTATATTGGTTGCTTCTATCATGGCAGCCCTCCACCTTTTCACCTTCTCCTCGTCTGTATTTGTCTCATGCTTCACAAATGCCTTCCCAACACTCCCTCTCTGTTTCCGCACATCAGAAGGATCTACATGGTAGAAAACTGGAATGACTATTTGGTCCTTTTCTTTTTTGCACTCCATGATCTTTGTAAGCTCTCCCAAACAACATTTGGAATCAGCATACCTTTCTGAGAAAACAATTATGGAAAATCTTGATCCTTCGATAATTCCCAAAAGTTCTTGCTCAATTTCTTCTCCCCTTTCAAGTTTGTGATCTCTGAAAGTATGAATACCCATCTCTGCCAGACCTACGAATAGATGATCAGTAAAACTGTACCGGGTATCTTCCCCTCTGAAGCTCAAGAAAACGTCCAAGTTACTTTTTGGGGTTGGATCTGAAGAAGAAGATGAAGAGGGTTTTAATAATAATAATAATAATAATAATAATAATAATAATTTTCAAAACACCGTAAATTTTGAAAATAATTCCAACTTTACAGTGGTTTTAGATAAAACAAAAAGAATATTATCTTAAAAGTTTACTTTGTCATATATAATATTAAAGAATTAATTTGTCATAGTGAGGTAGTTTTTTAGAAAAAGCGGATGGACATTGGAGTGATTATATGGAGGAAAGGTAGTATCAAAATCCTGCAAAATATCAATAAATGATAAAATTATTTATTTTCTGCTGTACAAGTGCTTCTACTTATTTATTTATTTATATATATTATTATTATTATTTGGGTTGGGGTCTGCACAGCATCAATTGATCAAATTATTTATTTTCTACTGTACAAATTCTTCTGTTTATTTATTTATTTATATTATTATTATTATTTGGGTGGGTTCAGGCGTTGATCACAACAAATTGTTTAGCAAAGAAATGTATTTGTAATAGGGAGTCAAATATTTGGTCATCTTTGAAAGTTATAACCCCTCTTTGAACCAAATCAGTATAAAGGTGATCCACATGAAATTTTCATTGAGTGTCTTCTCCTCTAAAGCTCAAAAAACCACATCCTTAAAGACATCTCTTAGCATGAAGAGCGAAGAATTAGACGTCATTTGGTGCTTGTGGAAGTATTACCAGATTGATGTAGTGTCAAAACTACAAAATTAGTCTAGATTGATTTTGTTATATATAAGTGGGATGGTAGGGCCCTCGAGACTGGATTAGTGATAAAGGGGTAGGATGGGTATATGGGAGAAACCGAGACTGAGTCCTTGTAAAGAAAAAGTAATACAATATAGTATGCAAAATAAACATAAAGAAGAAAAAAAAAAAAGAAGTGGGATGGTAGGTGTGGAGAGTGCTGGTATTTCTTTGGACATGGTTGGCCGCTCAAGTGTTAAAAATTAATAAAGATAAAGATGACATTTATCCCCACCGACTCCCATGAGTTACTATTTGCTTTTTTGTATGACATTAATTAATTAATTACTAGCTTTATCTTTCCTTTTGTTCAGGACTATCTTAAAAAAAAAAATTATAAGAAAACCTACAAATTAAACATATGTTATGGAGCATGTGAATGAACAAGTTCATTCACATGAATGAATAAGCAACTAAAATGCCTATATAATGGGATCTTTATCCCTTGCATAAATGACCAAGAAATATAACTCTCATTCTCTCTTATTCTCTCCCTTTGCAATTCTAGATTCTCTCATTTTGCAATTCTAAATACAATTCTACAACTATTTTACAATACGTTACCAACACGAATCTGCTCCAACAAAGGTAAAAGTATATTGTGTCAATTTTTTTTTCATCATGTATTAAAAGTATACCAAAATATCAAATCTCACAAAACTTGAGTTTGTGGCACTTGATATTTCTGGTAAAAATAATCTATCATGGATTCTTGATGTTGAAATACATCTGACTTCCATGAATCTTGGAGAAACAATAAAAGAAGGAAATGAAGAGTCCCAGCAAGACTGTGCAAAAGCACTAATTTTCCTTAGGCATCATCTTCCGCGAGGATACGTAGGTATCTCAGCATAAGATCCTTTATGTGAAATGACTTGAAGGATAGATTTGACCACCAAAAAATAGTGATTTTATCAAAAACTTGCTATGACTAGATGCACTTGAGGTTACAAGATTTTAAAACAGTCAGTGAGTATAACTTCGCTCTATTTAAAATAAGCTCCAGATTGAAGCTATGTAGAGAAAAAAAAATCACGGATGAAGACATACTAAAAAAAAACGTTCACAACGTTTCACGCCTCTAATGTGCTCCTGCAGCAACAATATAGAGAGCGCAGATTTATTAAATATTCAGAGTTGATATCATGTCTTCTAGTAGCTGAACAAAATAATGAGTTACTAATGAAAAACCACTAGTCGAATCGATTGGATGCGAGCCATTCCGCAGTGAAAGCAATTTTATCCATAATCATGTGAGTCGTGATCGTGAGGCGAGTGGTTGTGGTAGAATTTCAAAAAACGATATAATAATCTTCCTTCTAACCCCTTCAAAAGGAAAGATCCATTTCACGCTAGAAATTAGATAATGGTGTGACAAAACAAGAAAATGGAGAAAGTGCACATAAAAAACCCTTCAAGGCTCCTAAAGAGACTTGCTATAGATGCGGAATGGAAGGACACTAGTCTTGTACCTGTCGTATGACTAAACATCTAGTAGATTTATATCAAGCATCATTAAAGGATAAAGGAAAAAGGGTAGAAACTAATTTTGTTGATGGAAATGGGCTGGACCTATCTTATTTTGATATGGATTTTTTTGAAGGTCCTAGTGATAATTTCAATTGTTTAGTAGATGATGAAAATGTAAATATTAAATAATTCTATGTATTTTATTTTAAGTTAATAAGAATATCGTCTTGTTATTTATATTTTTATCTTTATCTAAACTTATGTATTATTGAATTTCAAGATGAATGACAATGACATATGTCTTCTTGAAGTAACGCAACCCGCGCATCTGATCCTTCGAGAAAAAACATATTTTTAAAATTTAATAGTAACAAATGCTAGTGTAAGTACCATCTCTGGTACATCAGATTTAATTGAAGGCTTCGGAAGAGCAAATATAATGCTACCAAATGGAATTAGATTCCATATTAATGATACATTGTATTCTAATAAATCAACAAGAAATTTGGTTAGTTTTAAAGATATCGCAAAAATGGATATCATATTGAAACTATGAATGAAGGTAATAAAGAATGTTTATATATTACCTCTATAATTTATGGGAAAAATATTGTTGTGGAAAAGCTCCCATCATTTTCCTTTGAGCTATATCATATGACCATAAAGCCAATTGAGTCATATGTTGTAATGAACCAGAAGTTCAATGACCCAAAGATTTTTACTCTTTGACATAACAGGCTAGGTCACTCTGGATCTTCAATGATACGACAAAGAACAATCACATGAGCATCCATTAAAGAACTAGAAGATTCTTTTACTTGATGAATTTTCTTGTGATTCTTGTTCACAAGGTAAGTTAATAGTCATACCATCATTTAATAAAATCATGTCTGAATCACCAGTCTTTTTAGAAAGAATACATGGGAACATATGTGGACCTATTCATCCACCATGTGGACCTTTTCGTTATTTTTTGGTCCTAATGGAGGCATCTATTATGTGTGTGGGAACATATGTGAACACGTGTGTCTTTCCACGAGAAATGACTGCTTTTTCTAGGCTCCATGCACAAATGACCAAATTAACAACACAATTCCCTAATTATGCAATCAAGACAAAAGACTTGATAATTTTGGTGAATTTACGTCACAAACTCTCAATGACTATTGTATGTCAATTGGGATAAATATTGAGCACCCTATTGCTCATGTTCATACCTAAAATGGTTTAGTGGAGTCCTTGATCAAACATGCCCGATTAATAGCTAGACCTTTGTGATGAAGACCAAATTACCAACATCTACCTAGGGACATGCTATTATGCATGCTGCAAGTCTAATAAAAATTTACAAACGACATCGTACCATGAGTACTCCCCTTCGTAACTTGTACTAGGTAAACAACCAAATATTGGTTATGCAGTCCATGTACCAATTGCACCCCACAACCTACCAAAATGGGTCAACAACGTAGACTTGGGATTTATGTAGGTTTTGATTCCCATCTATCATAAGATATTTGGAACCCTTAACAAGAGATGTTTTTAGAGCCAGATTTGAGAATTGTCATTTTAATGAAACTGTATTCCCACCATTAGGGGGATAAAAGTCGATATAAGGGCGGGAAATTACTTGGAATGCATCCACATTGTCTCATTTTGATCCTCATACAAATCAATGTAAACTGGAAATTCAAAGAATCATTCATTTACAAATTCTTGCAAATCAATTACCAGATGCATTCGTTGATGCAAAGAAAGTGAAAAAGTCACATATCCTAGTTGTGAATGCTCAAGTACGGATAGAGGTCCCTGACAGATAGAAAGCAAATGAATCCAAAGCATGCTTGAAGCGTGGGAGACTAATTGGGTCAAAAGACGTAGCTCCCAGAAAGAGGAGAACAAAAGCAAAGCAAAATGCCCCTGTAGAGGAACATGATGAACAACGAGCCCCTGCAGAGGCACATGGTGAACAACAAGCCCTCGTAGAGGCACATATTGAACAACAAACTCCTGAAGATGTGCAAAACGAATAAATATCTCCAGAAGAGACAAAGGTGCCTGAAAAATGTGAGATTTTAATAAGTTATGTGCAAAAAAGTGAAAAATGGGATCGAAATAATTTTGTTGTGGATAATATTTTTGTTTTCCAAGTGGCCTTAGACAGCATGCAAAATGATGATGATGATGATGATCCCGAACCACAAAATGTGGATGAATGTAAATAAAGAAATTATTGACCAAAATAGAAAGAGGCTATGCGGGCAGAATTTCATTTGTTAATAAAACGAGAAGTGAGAAGTGTTTGGACTTATAGTCCAATTGCCTTCAAGTGTAAAGCCTTTTGGGTACAAATGGATATTTATACGAAAGTGCAATGAAAATAATAATGTCATAAGATATAAAGCGTGATTAGTAGCCTAAGGTTTCTCACAAAGACTTGGCATTGACTAAGAGGAAACATATTCGCCTGTTATGGGCGCAATCACATTTCTCTTTTTGATAAGCTTAGTAGACTAGATATGCGTCTCATGGATGTTATCACTGCATATTTATATGGATCCATAGACTATACACATGAAAATCCCAGAAAAGTTTAAATTTGCACGAAGCACTTAGTGCAAAACCTCGTAGCATGTGCTTTCGATTAAAGGTCTGATGATCTTTGTGGATTAAACAAATGCGAGGCATGTAAGTGCAATGGCACTGCGAATATTTACTAAAGGAAGGGTATGTGAATAACCTATAATCCCATGCATTTTCATTGAAATTATAAATCAGATTTGCAATTATTGTTGTTTATGTTGATGATTTAAATCTTGTTGGGACTCTTGAAGAGTTGACAAAAACACCAAAATATTTTAAATGAAAGATCTTGGAAATTTTTTTTTTGTCTTGGCACCTGCAAATCGAGCATTTTCCAAATGTAGTGTTGGTTCATCAATCAACATATATTAAGAAAATCATGAAGCATTTTAGTATGGATAGCCATCCGTTAAAACTCTACTATGGTTGTTCGATCACTTGATGTGAAAAAAAAACCTATTTCATTATAGTGAAAAGGTGAGAGTGCAGGTCACAGTATCATATCTTAGTGCTATTGGTGCACTTATGTACCTTGCTAATTATACTCGTCCAAATATTGCTTTTTCTGTTAATTTATTAGCTTGGTACAGTTCTGCTTCAACCAGAAGACATTGGAATGGAATCAAACATGTAATGCTGTATCTTCACGGAACTACTGATATGGGACTATTTTACTCAAATGAGCTAAAACAAAAACTACTAAGATATGTAGATGCAGGATATCTTTCAGATCCACATAACCCTAGATCGCAAAGTGAGTATGTTTTTAATTACAATGGAACTGTCATCTCATGGAAATCTATCAAGCAAACAATGATGGCGGCCCTATCATCAATTCATTTAGAGATTCTTGTTCAGGCAAGTCGTGAATGCATATGGTTAAGATCTATGATCCACCATATTCAAGAATCATGTGGACTCTCCTGTCGAATATTGGCAGGCACTTATTCGAATGTCGTACGTGCATTGCCTGAAATCAAAGAGGGTTATATCGAGAGATAGGAGCCGAAGCACGTTCACGAAATTCTTTTATACACCACGAGCTCGAAAGAATGGTGAAATCGGTGTCCAGCAAATACACTCAAGCGATAATTTAGATCTATTCACAAAGTCATTGACCCAAACATTCGAAGTTAATATATAAGATTAGAATCGCCAGCGAGGATATTGACATGAGGAGCATGATTGGATGTTAGTGCACTTTGTACTCCTCTTTTTCCCTTCATTGGGTTTATATCTGCTTTGGGTTTCTTGGCAAGGGGTTTTTAACAATTAGTCTAACAAATTAAGAATATTGTATTCTTCCTTCAATGTTGATGATCATTGAGGAGTGTTATGGGCATGTGAATGAACAAGTTCATTCATGTAAGATATTAGACAACTAAAATGCACCTATCTAATAGGATCTTTATCCACTTATATAGATGACTAGAAATATATCTCATTCTCTCTTATTATACGCGCTTTGCAATTCTAGATTCTCTCTATTTTGCAGTTCTAAATACAGTGCAGCTATTTTACATGGCATCATATTAAGTATTGTGTATAAAAGGTTATAGAACCTTATGAGAATAAGATAATATAAATTATAGTCAAATTCTTTTGTTAATGATGGGGTTTAAAATAATGGGCGCGCAAGCCCAGAACATGGGCCCAAATGTCGGGCTTAAGAGGAAATTAAGAAGCGGGCCCCATACCAGTGCTTGGCCCTTGATGACATCCCCCAAATACGGGCCCAAAGCGAGGACCCAATTCATCCCTTCAAAAGGCAGGAAATATAATCAAGGAATTCATATTAAAGGAAAATACTCAATCTCCACCAATTAGGAAAGTGGGATATTTCTTAATTCTTGCCCATCAATTATCCCTAATTAATCGGTTTACGATAAGGAAAGAAAATCTCTCACCTAATGGGAGAAATATCAGTAATCATCCCGACTAGGAAAGTTATCGTGATCGTCAAATTATAAATACCGAGGGCCGCTAGCAATCGGTGAAGTGCGCCTGAAAAATCATTCCTAGAAGGTTGATCTTCTCTTCCGTCGGAAAGAGCCGGCTTAGGCATCGGAGGAACTGCTTGAGGTGTCCTACTTGGAGTCAATAGCACATTTTCTTATTTTTTGTAGGGAAGCCTGAACATAGGTAAGTGGGCGCGACAGACTCCAGCAAGCTCTAGCCCAGTTTCGATTGAAAAAGCATCCTCAGTTTGGCGCCGTTTGTGGGAACAACAGTTCTTTTACAAATAAAGTTGATCTCTCAGTGATTGATGGTATCAACTCGAACCTGGCGAGGAGCCATGCCTAATCCCCGAGGATCTGGGAATAAGCGACGACGTAGATAGCCGACCTCTCGGGCTGCTGGAAACTCTGCGTAATGCCGATGAGATGGGCGCTCAGTCTCACCGACCAACGTTCTTTGGGGGGTTGGAGCTGACTCACTAGGCGGATACAACACCCGAGAGCGACAGGCCCGAGAAGGCCAAAATGTTACTACCCGAGGATAACAACTCCTCGACCCTCCTCGAGAAGCAGATGGAGAAGGAGAAACTAGCCACGCCAGGGAGAAGGACCCTTACAAACCCCCTGAAGAGGATCGCGACGGGGAGGCATGAAGTAGGAACCTTAGCGGTGGACCCATCCTTTGTGCAAGAGCCCAGAGGAGCGGTCATGGGAGCAGAGGTTCGGGGACATCTAGTGAGAGCTCAGCCACATGAAGGAGTGGTAAAGGGCCCGGGCTGATCCTACATGGATGCCACAGTGCAACAAACCGAATCGTTTCATAGGCTGGGGTGTTTGCACTTCCCTCTTACGGCAAGAGTTCATAATGTCGTAGATCGAGGCGTTTAATGAAGCGGCGGACCCGTAGACCACCTCCAATGTACGAGAACCGGATGGGTACGGGATATCGGACCCCATTACAATCATGGAGCGCCGCTATCACATTGAGACCCCCGACATTGACCTAGTTTAACGAGACTCCCACCGTCTTATCTCGTCATTCCACGAGACTTTCCATAGCATTCATCTCCACTTTATTGGAGCAGGGCGTCACGAGGGAAGCGAGTTATCACTTTACGTGATAAAGCGAGCTGCGAGGGGAAAGCGGGTCATATGTTCAAAGATTCGCGGAATCTTTGAGGTAGATATTCGACGGTTAGCCATCACGACTTTCATCCGCGAGTTGAGTGCGGTCGAAAGATTTAATGTTCTCCGTCACAAAAGAACCCTCTCGGTGAACATGGTCGGTACTAGCGAACGAGAAAATATATCGCGGTGGAAGAAGCCTCTATCCAAGCAAGGAGCTCTTCTACTCAAAGAGAAAACGAGGGGCGACAAAATGTGAGCGAGAAGCCACTAGGAGGCAAGCGGACATAGGCGAATTTGAGGAGGGATCGAAAACAAAGGGGCGGTCCCAGAAAGGCGAGGGAAACGTCGGGAGACCACACAGGACCACCTCGGCAATTTGTAGCGACAGTCACAGCACCTCGATAGTTCACCCCCCTGATGGCCTCAGTGTCAGAGATCTTACGTGAGGTACAACATGAAGATTTGAGAGGCCATCTGACGAAGTCGGACCCGGTGATGAGACGATGCGAATGTTGTGAGGTTCCACAGGGACATGGACGCGACGGAACAGCTACATCACGACTAAGGAAGAAATTGGGTACCTAATCCGGTGGGGCGTCTCGCACTCATTGGCCGCCGAGTCGAGATCAGACCGCGCGCCGCCATCTCATCGGTAGACTCATTTCTGGCTGTACCCTTGGGGAGATCCATGTGATCTCCAAATGATTTATAAGGCGGAGAGTCCAGCTCAGCCACGAAGGCCTACTTGCGTAGCGTCAAGTCAGGGGAAACATTGGAAGTACAAGCCGTATCCAAATTTCCTCGGTTGAACACTACCATAACCTTCTCAGACTCTGACATGGAAGGCTGTCAACATCCCCATGACAATCCACTTGTGATAAAGGCTGTAGTGGCCAATAAAACATTTCATAGGGCCCTTGTCGACAACGAAAGCTCAGCAGACATCATCTTCGCATTAGCTTTCGACAAAATGGGCATTGGAAGAGAAAAGCTAGAGCCAGTTAACGCACCGCTGCGCGGTTCTGAGGAAAGGTGCGCTAGAATTTCATACAACTAGTGCTCACTTTTGGAGATCCTCCATGCCAAACAACAGCGACCGTGAAATTTCTCGTTGTAGATGCCCCCTCGGCCTACAACATGTTACTAGG
Organism: Tetrastigma voinierianum; assembly: GCA_016808115.1. NCBI lineage: Eukaryota > Viridiplantae > Streptophyta > Magnoliopsida > Vitales > Vitaceae > Tetrastigma > Tetrastigma voinierianum. The sequence goes on along the minus strand of JAEQBH010002329.1, from coordinate 379,825 downwards.
TAGGCCTTCTCTCAATACCATGAGGGCCATCCCCTACGCCTATCACATGGTTATAAAATTTCCAAACCCCACAAATTGGAATAAGGAATGGTCAGAGCAGAGCATAGCGAGTGTTACCGGCTTGATTAGAGCAAAAGCGATCGACAATATCTATATGGGCGAGCTTGACATGCGAGATGAGGTAAGCGCCTGACCTGCACCCTCAGAAGAACTAGAGCCAGTACAGCTTGACGACCAACCAAAACACCTTGTCTCTAAGTTGGATAAGGACACTAAAGGCCCTCTCATCCGTTTTCTAAAAGAAAACATAGAGGTATTCGCCTTGAAGTAGGAAGACATGGGTGGAATCGACCCGGCAGTAATCACCCACAGACTGAACGTCAACCCATCCTTTAATCCAGTCAAGCAAAAGAGAAGGAGTTTTGCCCTGGAAAGGTAGAAGGTGATTAATGAAGAGGTTGGCAAGCTCCTCCGAGCAAATGACATACGAGAGGTAGAGTATCTTGAGTGGTTAGCCAACGTTGTTCTCGTCAAAAAAGAAAAAGGCAAGTGGCGCCTTTGCATCGACTTCCATGAGATATTAGCACGTGACCTTCCCGAAGGAAACTGGCTTCCGCACACCAGTTGACCTCATAGTGGGCCTTCTGACCGGTCATGAACTCCTCAGCTTCATGGATGCCTTCTCTGGCAACAATCAGATTCGTATGGCCCCCGCCGACTAGGAAAAGACATCATTCGTCATTGGACAAGTAACCTACTATTATCAAGTAATGCCCTTGAGCGAAGAATCTGGGAGCCACGAAAGGTTGGTGAACAAGATGTTCTAGAAGCAAATCGAAGCATCTATGGAGGTGTATATAGACGACATGCTAGTGAAATAAGTTAAGGTCGAGCTCCACATAACCCACTTGGTAGAGGCGTTCCAGGTCCTGAAAAGCTACAATATGAAATTAAACCCAGCTAAATGCGCCTTCGGAGTCTCGGCAGGGAAGTTCTTGGGCTTTATAGTGAATAGCTGAGGAATAAAAGCAAACCCAGACAAAATCAAAGTTGTGCTCGAAATGCTACCACCTTGACGTCGAGGATCGGTGCCTAACGGGATGAATAAGCTACTAGTAACCGTGTCCAAGGCGCGACAAATGCCGACCTTTCTTCCGAGGTCACGAAAGAGGTGCTGATAGGACACACATGAGAGAGAAGTTCACGGCCTGAAAGCATCCTAGTTTCTCTGCTAGTTCTAGTAAGCCCTTCTAAGGGAGAACTCCTCACTCTCTAATTGGCCGTTTCGGACTTCTCAGCTAAGTGCAGCCAGTGGGAGAATGGGATAGGGTGTGACGGCCGATCTCTGGCCCAGCTGAGCTCACAGAGGAATGGAGAGATATCTAAAGATGGAAAAGCTGATCCTAGCGTTAGTAACCACATCTAGAAAACTTCGACCTTACTTCCAAGCTCATACCATCGAAGTCCCAATTAAGTATTCGATGAAGCAAATACTAAATAAACCAGAAACCTTTGGAAGGCGATAAAATGAGGCTATAAATTTGAGTGAGTTGACATGGTCTGAGCCCGGGACAATTAAAAGGGCAGATACAGTAAGATTTCATCATGGAAATTCCACCCCAATGAAGCCTAAGCCTCAGTGACACCCAGGCCTCCCATTTGGAGACTATACGTGGGCCGGGTGCTAATAATGCCAGACGGTGCGGGTGGTCGATCTCTCAGGACGGGATAGACGTGGAATCCGCGCCCGTTGACTTCTAAGCCTCGAACAACGAGGCCAAATATGGGGTTGTCATAAGTGGACTTACCCTGCGCCCTCTTCATGAGTAGATTAACAGTGGCGGCTCCCGATTGGTGGTAAAATAGATAGAAGACTCCTATGAAGCCCGAGGTGAGAAGATGATCCCATATCTCTAGAAGGTGTGAGAATTGCTTAAAAAGTTCGTACGAGTTCAGGTCAACCATGTGCCAAGAGCATAGAATTCCCGAGCTGATGCCTTGGCCAAACTGGCGACAACCTCACAAGAAGACCTGGGCAGGCTGATACTTGTTGAACACCTCCCAGAACCCTCAATAAGCATCGATAACGGAGAGGTCTCCCCTGTGATGTTCAAGCCAAGCTGGATGGACCCCATCTGGGATTACTTGGTAGAAGGTACAATGCCAAGCGACCCAAAGGAGGCATCCAAACTCAGAGCAAGGTCGGCAAGATTCACCATTCATCGAGGGACCCTTTTTAAACGAGGCTTTTTTACGCCCATCCTTAAGGGCTTAGGAAAGCAGGCCAACCTCAAGTGCTCGGGAGGTGTATAGGTATATGTAGCGGCGCCACATCGAACTCGGACCTAGCGGGGAAAAACCCAGGCGGGGTACTCTTTGGCCCACAATGCTCAAAGGCGAGACAGAACTGGTCAAAAAATGCAAAACTTGTCAAGAGCATGTCAAAATCTATCACCTCCCATCCGAACCGTTGACGTCAATCACAAGCCCCTAGCCCTTTCAGCAATGGGGCCTAGATATATTAGGACCCCTACCCGTTGGAAGAGGCTAATGCAAATTTGTCATTGTGGCCATGGAGTATTTTACCAAGTGAGTGAGCCAGAACCTGTCATAGCGAGTATGGCTTCATTTTGGTAATTATAATATGCTACAGTTCGGGATCTGAGGGTCCCTCCCCTCGTCGATATTAGAAAACATTTCGTCATTCTAATTCGGGATTTGCAGCCGAGGCTCGGAATTAAGAACTATTACTGTCCCACTGGCTAAATGCGATCAGTGTCTGAAGCGAGAGGTCACTTTATCAGGACTCTGAGACATTTGAGACTAAGCTTGAAGATCTAAAATGGGTGGAATACCTCCCCGAGGTGTTGTGGGCATACAAAACTATGTGCAAGTCAGCAACTCAGGAGACCCCATTCGCTCTGGCCTTTGGCACAGAAGCAGTAGCTCAATCTTTAGAGCATAATTGCCTAGAAAGGGTCTTAGAGCCCCGGAGCCTAGTAGCTTAGTCTTTGGAGCATAACCACTCAGAAAGGGTCTTAGAGCCCCGAAGCCCAGTAGCTCAATTTTTAGAGCATAACTGCTCAAGGAAGGCTAAAGAGCCATGAAGCCCAGTAGCTCAGTCTTTGGAGCATAATTGCTCGGAAAGGGTCTTGGAGCCCCGGAGCCCAGTAGCTCAGTTTTTAGAGCATAACTGCTCAAGGAAGGCCAAAAATCCACGGAGCCCAGTAGCTTAGTCTTTGGAGCATAACTACTCGGAAAGGGTCTTGGAGCCCCGAAGCCTAGCAGCTCAAATTATAAAGCATAACTGCTCAATGAAGGCCCCATAGCCGAGAAGCCATTATCATCGCAAAACATTGGATGGCGACAGAGTCCTAATCAAACCCTCCCTAAGTAGCCACGTGGAAGTCAAGAAACAATACAGCCCTTGCCTATGCTGAAACTTGTGAAAGTTTGGGGCGGCATGTGGGGTTTAAAATAATGGTAGCGTGACCCCGGAACATGGGCCCAATGTGGGATAGAGGAAATTAAGAAGCAGGCCCCATACCAGTGCTTAGCCCTTGATGACATCCCCCAAATATGGGCCCAAAGCGAGGGCCCAATTCATCCCTTCAAAAGGCAGGAAATATAATCAAGGAATTCATATTAAAGGAAAATACCCAATCTCCACCAATTAGGAAAGTGGGATATTTCTTAATTCTTGCCCATCAATTATCCCTAGTTAATCGGTTTACGATAAGGAAAGAAAATCTCTCACCCAATGGGAGAAATATCTGTATCATCATCCAACTAGGAAAGTTATCATGATCACTCATTATAAATACCAGGCCACCCCATCGGTGAAAGGTACGCCAAAAAATCCATTCCCTGAGTAGTTGATCTTCTCTTCCGTCGGAAAGAACTGACTTAGGCATTGGAGAGGCAACGGGCAGTCCTCGCCGATCCTTCTTGTTTCTTATTTTTATAGGGGAGCTAGACATCCAGAGTAAGCGGACCGGCCTTATTCCATGACTCCGGTGATTTCGATTGAAAAAGCATCATCGAGTTAACATTGCCAGATCCCTGAAAAAATCTATGTCTGTTATCTTGAACTTCTCAAGATAAAATTCAGGTCATTCAACTTTGATATCATCATCGATCATAATTTAGAGTGATAAATATATTTCTTTCTTTTTTCTTATGAAAATCTAATGAAAATTATTAATTATTTTACATTATATTTTAAATGTTTTTAATTTTTACATTTAATAGGAGAGTTTTCAATGGTTTCTCTATTTTATTATAGATGTGCTAAAAATCTTTCATCTATTTTTATTTCATCCTAAAGTTTAAGTTATAAATATAAAAAAAAAATGATATACCACCTTTCTTTCTTACTGTAATAAAAGGGTAATACTAATATTGAAGGGTAACGAAATTAAGTGATCCCCTTAAATCCAACATATTTCACGCTGATAAATTAAATGGAAGTGGGTGTATGTAGTAAAAATAATTCTAGTGTATGCACTTTTTTTTTTCTTAAGGTAAAAATAATTTTATTGATTCAAACTTGCAATATATTGATAGATCCAAGATACAAATTGCTAAAAATCATAAAGGATGAAATAATATCCAAGTTAATAGCATAATAATCAGTATAAATCTTACAAATTTGATAATATAGTGATTAGAATATCTACTACTTCAATTCTTCAACATATCATAATATGATATTTTCAATTAATATAATCTGCTTTAACTCTCTAATAATCTCCACACAAATAAAGCATCGCAATAAGACGATGAAAAACATCATATCGTAACAAGTCGGCGATAAACAAAATGCCACAATAAGACATCGACAACAAGAAAAACAATATAAGACCTAAATCTTTGTGGAATAATCATTTTATTGAGCAAGAAAATGAAAGAAAGAAATGTAAAGTGATGATTTTGGGCCAAAAATGACCAAAATCATAACTTGAGGAAAAGGGACTAGAAGTGAGCAAAATGAGAAAAAAGTGAGGGGAGAGACGGTTATAATAGAAGAGAGAATTGATAAAGAGATTAATATTAATATTGTAACGCCCCCAAATCGAGGGTCTTTTTTTTTACCCTTGTCCCGAAGTCTGTCGTGACAGAAAAATACCTTGTCACGACACAACTATAGGAAAGCTTTGTCACGACTTAAAACATGCTCGACCGTACGGCGATCTTTACAGCATTTCACATCACCTCCAGCTCTTCTCCAAAACCGCAAATAAATTCAATCACGGTAGCCTTTGCATAATAAAGACAGCGAAAATACGGAAAAACTAGCCAAACTGTTTTGAACCAATCAAAATGAGTTTCATTACAACTCTTTTCTCTTACATAAATAGAAATTAGAAAAACTGTCCAGAATTTTACAAAATACATAATAAAGCCATAATCCGGCCTTCTTCACCACTAAGATCTCAAATGGGTTTCATCTCTTGGTATACCTCCAGTACCTGAAATATTTTCCCACGACGGGGTGAGCAATGCAAAATAGAGGTATTCTCCCAGAAGGGCTTACTCCCCTCCTAAGTGCACATGCAATGCCATGATTTAACATTCGCCGCTTTATTGAGTAAAAGCCTTATACATTTCCACATGAATAATACATATGTCATGCGATATCTGACCTCATTGACTCCCTCACACATGCATATGCCATGTATGAAGCGTATTACCAAAACAAAAGATTTTTGTTTTATAATTCAACTCATTGGACAACCTCCGATAAACTGCTTTATTCAAAAGGCATGTGTCTTTTGTGGAGTACTTGAACTTCGGTGTCTCACCATGAGGCGTCGTTGCCTTGAGCACTTCGCGGGCTTTCACCGCTGGATACATATGTCTAACCAAGGATGAAGGCTTTCCACCTAAGGGGGGTGTCTATCCCTTCTTGTTACTACTCGACACATAATTAAACCGTGCGACTCTAGGACGTTGTTGTAGCGCTGACTTGGCACCCGATGGGGTGTGACGAGGTGTCACACTTGGGCAGGACTCTTTAACATTTTCTTTCCCGGAGGCGACTATTTTGTTTTCTCATTCATATGCACAATTTACACGTAATAAAAAAATTCTTTTACATATACCTTATACATACCTACCATAGTGGCATTCATTATATTCTATACATATACTTGAGTCCTTTACTTGTACTATTACAATTTCACTATTCTGAAACTTTACATATGCACATCGATGAAAATCGGAGATTGTGGAGCAGTCTTGGTGGTACCTATCTACGAGATGGCACGTGCTCTTTGATGTGGGATGTCCTATCCTCTTGCCTCCGCTTTTGTACCTACGGTTAAAACTAGTGCTTTCGACTTTCAGCTTAGTGGGAAAACATATACATGAATGACAATAACATTGATCGTCGCGAAGCTTATATTGAATGCTTTCCTTATGTCTTTTACTGTTTCTAGTCTTTTTCATCTTCAGTTCCTGACATTACATTCTATGTACTAGTACATATATCATTTCTTATCTGTGTACCTATATCCCATGCCTCCTTTCATGTAGTGGCTACGCCCATGCTATACTATCTATTTCTTACATATTGTTTCTCATCTCTTTTCTTATACGATCTTGTATTGTCATATACTTTGCATTTGCGTTTTTCCTCTAGTATAGAATTCTGACATTCCTGGCAGTTAAGGGAGGGAATCGTCATGTTTGTCATTCAGTAGCAATGTGATTTCATGTACTTGCATATTTTGTCATATACTTTCATTTCATCTTATACTGTCATATTGTACTTCCCTATATTTTCATCTTGTACTTTTCATATACTATACTTTCCTATGATTTTTATATACATGCTTTCATATCTTGCCTTTCATATGCTTTCATATACTTTATATGTCATATACATTTCGTGTCATTGACCTTGCTATTTCTTAATACTTGTATACTTGTCATCACACAACAATGCTATGCTTCTCATATCATGTCATGTACTTTTATCATTTTCGAATCATGTGCATATACTTGTCATTTGTTTTATGTTTCATGCCTGCATAAACCTTAGAAGTGGATAAAGGAAACTATAAGGGCTGAAAGTGTGTACTCATGCGAAGCAATTGGTCTATAAGGGCCCGAAGCGCTGTTATCGTGTCTGAGACAATGACCATCCTATAAGAATTTCGAAGTGTTGTAATGACCAGCCTTGAGACCCAGTGATCCCGATTATCTTCTTTATTTTCCCTAATAGGCATGCCCGATCTATCCTACGGGTTCTAAGCGGACAATCCATTTTATTACATTTTACATTACATATCATCTACATGAATCTTCTTGTTATCATGTGTGCTGATGAGATATACACTATTATTTATTTCGTCTGTAATACCTTCACATATTTCTTAGCTTCGTATTGTTGTTCTCATATTTCTTTACAACATGTATATTCATATCTTTTTCTATCATTTAGTTTTGTCTTGGAAATCATATATGTAATCCTATCATATGTCATGAGCCATCTATGCACTCTTATATTCATATATTCATATATATATATATATATATATATATATATATATATATATATATATATATATATATATATATATATATATATATATCTTTATCTATTCATATCCCTTTATATCATTTATGCATCATATCCTTTATGCGTTTCTATCATGATTTAGCTATTCATGTACTTTCTATATTTCTATCATGTATGCTTTTACTCATTCATGTGTTCCTATCCCATGTTCCCATCCTTCGTTTATGTATGACAATCATATATTCATATCATATACTCTTATATTCATATCATGTCCTCTACTTGTAACATCTTATATCTTGTTAACTTATATCTTCATGTACTTTATCGGACTATCATATCTTAGACCTATACCTATACATTCCTATACTTGTATGTTTTCTTGTTAACATCATTTGTCCTATCTCAGAGTAGAATCTGAACCAGAGACTCTTCCTTTGATTGATTCGGACTTGCGATAGGCCAGATAGATCGAGATCTAATTGCTAAAAATCATAAAGAATGAAACAATATCCAAGTTAATGGCATAATGTCAATTATAATCTCTTATAAATTTGATAATATAATGATTAGAATTTCTACTACTTCAATTCTTCAACATATCATAATCTAATATTTTCAATTGATCTAATCTGCTTTAACTCTCTTATCACCTCCACATAAATAAAGCATCGTAATAAGACGATGAAAAACATCATATTGTAACAAGTCGACGATAAACAAAATGCCATAAATAAGACATCGACAACAAGAAAAACAATATAAGATCTAAATCTTTATAGAATAATCATTTTATTGAGCAAGAAAATGAAAGAAAGAAACATAAAGTGATGATTTCAAGCCAAAAACGACCAAAATCATTGCTTGAGGAAAAGGGACTAGAAATAAGCAAGATGAGAAAATGAGGGGAGAGACGGTTAGAATAGAGAAGAGAAGAGAATTGAATATTAGTTACAGCCCTAATATTAATAATGACAGCTAGATGCACTTATCCTCCTAATAAATTAAATTGAAAATAGAGTCTTGCTCATCGACCCCCAAAATGCCAAAAATAAAATTTAAAACCCAAATGAAAATGGGTGTATATGCCAAGAATAGTCTAGCTGGATCCACATGTCACTGATGCAACCTTCCACTCATGTCCAACTTCCAATAAATTATATTGAAAATGAGTGCATATGCCAAAAATAAGATTTAAAAATTAGTATAGTCCACTTAAGCCAGCTACATTTCCCAATTCATGTAAATTCATGTCTTCCTTCCAATTAATCAAACTAAGCCATAAAACAAATATGCATTTCAATGATATTTTCATTCTGGTTCACCACAGAAATCTTTGCTACCACTTACCACTTCCAACTAGATTAGATCCTGTGTAATTGTTAGTTAGGTTGAATACAATTTTTTTTTTCTAAATTCAATAATTCATTTCAAATATGAGGTCCCGGGTAGGCCTACAATATTTATAAAAAGAAAAAAATAAAGAAAAAAAAGGTTTAAACTTGAGCCAAGGATTGGAGATTTCTGAATTCTATAAAATTTTGGGATAATTAAAAAAAAAAATTGAAGAACAATACAATAAAATAAAATAAAAACCCTTTTTAAATGATTTAGCCATATCTACCACCATCTCGAACTCCTTATTCTTTCAAGCATGCTTGATCATTTAAAAGTTATCCAAATGTTTTTCACCCCTAATTCTAGTAAATATTTTTGACCTTCAATAAAACAAAAGCGGGAAAATATACCTTATTAAAAAAATGTAAGCATAAAATGAAGTACATAAATTTACATATTTCAAAGGATATATATATATATATATATATATATATATATATTTGAGGATAATAAGCTTATTATTGCTTAAAGAGTGAATACATACAAGAATAAGTAAACACGATGGGACTAGCATGGAAATGTGAAGCCCTCGCTATAGTGTGAGCTACGACATTAGCTTGTCTCCTAACATAACAAATTTTGAAACCACTACTCTCATAAAGTAAATCGTGATGATGCCTGAGAGAGCCCAAACTTTGAGATATCTTCAATACTTTGGTGCATCCAACTACACCCTTTGCATATAATTCAAAAAGCACTTAAGATAACCCGTGGAAAGAACCTAGTGTATAAGCTTCATGAACCGATTATTCGACCTCACCAGCAACTCGAGTATTGAAATAATTTGACCTAATGACAAAGGAACCAGTATCATCTGTAATATCATACCAACACTAATAAATTACTATTTTTGGAATGGCCCCATCAATGTTTCATTTAGCATTCTAGTAAGTGGGTTGCCATCTTGAATTATCCACAATCGAAGCATGAGGTAAAACTGGTCTTGGCATTGTATACAGCATGTAAGCAGTCAAACAGATAGTCTATAGCAAGAAGAACAACTTTTGTTGATGAGATATGCTCACCTTTCCACATCTGTACATTTCTCCAACACCAAATACCCTAAATAACCATGAAAAATTTACCATGATCCTCCTCATTTAGACTGCCACCTAGTTAAAAAAACCAATCATTAAAGCATTCACAAGTTCTAGTGAAGAAGTCATTCTTGTACAACAAATTTTCTGCCACCCAACATTGTCTTGCAAATGGGCAAGCAACAAACATGTGCCAACAATTTTCTACATCACTTTCACATAGCACACAAATTAATGGAACCAATACCCCTTTTGTTTGCAATATGCACCTCATAGGTAGAGCATCCCTACAAGCTTTCCACAAGCAAAACTTAATTTTGGAAGGGACTTTTGCAATCCAAATCATCTCCCATTACCCAGGTACATGCATGTCAGCATTGGAAGTCAAGGAATTCACCAATAGCCTATATCCCGATTTCATGGAATAATGTCGGTTCTTTGAGAAATGCCATAATAGACAATCAGTACAAGCAAGACTTAAGAAGATGTCCTGAAATAGCTTTCCAGCATCCGCTTTCCACAAACATATCTTCAATCCAGCTTTGTCCCATTCGCTGCCGGTTAGGAACCATCAAATCATGAACATAAGTGTCCACCAAGTGAACTTGCAAGGGAGTAATGTTCCTACCATACGTAATTTTTCCATCACTACCTCATTAAATGATACTCTTGAACTAAAAATCTTCTCCATGTGACTAGGATTATGTCTAAGCTTCAAAAGTCCCAGCAGGTAATATCTAGCTTTGTAAATACGAGAAATTAGAGCATCGGGGTCAGAAAGCAACTTCCAACCTTGTAATGTTAGTACATAAAATTATTAATAAAAGTACATAAAATTCATTAATAAAATAAATAATTATTAATAAAAGTACATAATTTGAAAGACCCGAGAAATTCCAATTTATGGAATAAGGGCAAAATCGTAATTTTGATTATAAAATTGTAACTTCGGTTAAAAAAATTCCGGAATTTATTCTCTAGAGCTCGGATGATGAAACGGATTTCCACTTAGATTTGGAATTAATACCAAAATCTTAGCACGTAAAATTTCGTGAATTAGAGACGATCGGGTTGTACGTTTTCGAGGCATCGCGTTTGATTCTTAGTAAAAGCGATTTTTGATTGGATGAAAATCACATATAACAAGCACTCATGTGCCATAAGTGGTATAAGTAGATAAATGGTGAAAAGGGACGGCCGAGATAGTGCCGAATGTCAAAACTGGAGAAAGAAGGGAATTAATTGATTTAATTTGATTAAATGGCATTAAAGGACGATGAATAGTGGAAGTCTTCTTCTCCAAATGATAAAGGCAAAAAACAGGCGAAACGAGGGCGGGACACAGAGAGGCTTGAATTGAGAGAGTTTTAGAGAGAGAACTTCTCTCTAGAATAACGGGCGATCCGATCGTCGGAACTCGTCGAGACAGAAGAAAGGCGTTCTCACAGCGGGCTGAGCTACAGCGTGGACACTAAAAAGTTGGGTTTCGACAAACTCAAGAGGTAGAGTTTCTCCCTCGCTTGGTTTATTATTCCCATTTAAGTGTTTCACGAATGTTTCCCCGGTTGAATGAGGCCGTGAGGGGGCACGTTGCGATCAGTCCCAGGCCTTGTGACCCGAATTTATACAAATTTTGAATCAAATGGAGCGGTAGTGGCTGCTCCGACTAATTTTTGGTGTAAAATTGTGTAATTTTCTTTCATTAATCATGTATTGATTGGATAGAGAGGTGGAGAATGGCGGGTGAAACCAGTTCACAAAGTAGGCCCCGTGAACTTTGGGTTGCCGTGAGCAGTAAAGCCCGAGGTTTCTTGTTCATGTAATGAATGAGTGTTTTCCAAAAAAATATATTTTTGGGAATTAATGCATTTTGGTCTAGTAATTCAAGTAAATTGCTCGTGTTTGATCATTAGCCCAAGTGAGCTAATTTTGATGTGATGAAATGTATAACTACATAACATGATTGTGTGATTTGAATTATGCGAGTATATTCATGTTTATATATTTGTATGTAGTTAAATTGTATTGGGCGCATACATGCATTCCATATGCCTTTGGAACACCCCTAGGACTATAGGGTGAGTGCATGAGATGATCTAGAAAATGGTTCGGAGGGTTGTCTAAAAATATTAATTATCGGAGGGTAGTCCAAATTAAAATATCAATCGTCGGAGACGGCCCAATTGATATACATCGGAGGGTAGTCCACAATTAAATAATATATCAATCGTCGGAGACGGCCCAATTGATATATATACATCGGAGGGTTGTCTACAAACAAACAAAAAATATAAATTCTCATACGAGGCATAGGCGGGTGTAAGGAGTCGATGAGGACTCGGGATCCCGAGTTAGTCATGTAGACATTCAAGTAGGATCATGTATTTGTTTGAATGTGTGCTTAAGAATTAGAACATTGCCTTGCATAGATGGTGAGTAGCTCCTTAGGGCGATTCCTCTTGAGCATTTAGCTCACCTGGCCAGAGGGATATTTTACGGTACGGGAGCGTGCGGGACGGCTCGATCTAGGGTGGATTGTGAAGCGGGTGTGGCTTTGATGATTTTCCTACATGTATTAGAATTCTCAAATTTTGATATATGTTGTATAAGAGTAATTTATTAACTCTTAGAACTATTGGATATATAGTTGGACTCATGATTGGTATGTATATTGATCGCATTTATGGGCCCAGTGGCCATATTAAGATCTCTCTTATATATTAATTTGTTGGGAGACCCAGGTTTATGCAGTGTATTTAATTAGAGCTCCTCGTCTGAAGGAGACTCTGCCCGATTTCATCGAAAAAATGTCTGATTTGCCCAGGCATTCCGCAGTATTCAGCGAATTGTGGGTGAGTCAAACGGTTTGGGGGTGAATCACATAATTATTACTATCTAGCTTTGTAAATATGAGAAATATGAGAAATTAGAGCATAGGGGTCAGAAAGCAACTTCCAACCTTGTAATGTTAGTACATAAAATTGTCTTGTTATAAAAGTACATAAAATTCATTAATAAAATAAAATATTTAATTAATATTAGTAATGAAAGAAATATATTATATTATATTATATCACATTACACAACAAAATAGTTAAAATTTCAGAAATCTGATTAACATTTTAATAAAAATTTAAATAAAAAGAAATTTATGATAAAACGACCACCATTAAAAAAAACAATTTGATAAAATATAAAGTATTAAACAAAATTAGATTTCATAAAAATAGAAAATAGTTTAAATAATTATGTAGCTGTGAAGATGGTAAGGGTTAATTAAATTTAAAAAATCTTAACATTTAATCTAACCTAAGATATACTACCACTACATTGTAACAAAGTGTTTAGTTGTCAAAAAAAAAAAAAAAACTATTACTCCATGTTCTCCCAAATATATAACAGCGGGACCATATATAATAAACGAAAAGAGAGAGAGAAGGCGTTTGTTGGTGGAGAGTGGAGAGTGGAGAGAGTAGGGAAGGAACTAGAAGACATGTTGTCTTGATCTTTTGTGGTGTGACTGTGACTCCTCTTCTGCTACTGGCTTATCATTCCTTTATCTCTTCGTATGATCATCTTAGGCTTGGGGCGTAGATGCATCCCACAACTTTTTACTTTAAAGGCTTTGTAATCACAATATGGAGTTGAGAGTCGAGTTGTAATCCTGATATGGAGTAGTTGAGTGAGAGTTCTGATCAAGCTAGCCTTAAGTTGTTCCACCTTCTGGATTAATACTCATTCGAAATGCACATTTGAGGGAAAAAGGACACCCCTAATGCTTCTAAACACTATTCTTTAAAGTAGTTATCAAAATTGAAAGTCTCCCAAATATAAGTCACTCACCGGTATAGATTGATCACCACAGGATATGCTCAATTCACATTCAGGATGATAATCTCGTCTTATCATCATCAGGAGGAAGATGAACAAAATGGAAGAATAAAGCAGATCCCAAGAAGTTGTTATCTTTATACCATTTCTTTGGGAGCTCTATACTTCACATCCCATTCTCTTATCACTCACCCTCACGGTATTAATCCAGTCACACCCCATGTGACAGCAACATGATTACGAAGTCCATGTACCAGTCTTTGTGTCTAAGATTACGCATAGAAGTAGCGGTAGTAACAAGTGGTCTTAAGTGGGTGTTCAGTTATGAAGATTGTAAAGTGTTGAGGTGAGTTGATTGACGTCTAACTCTAATTTGGTGACCAGTATCAATTTTGGCATGATGTTGGCTTTCAATACCATCTTTTGTTTTCTTGCAAAGTAATATTTTCTTTTAAGAGATAATGTAAATACATGAAATGAAAAGGGGCATTTTTGTCCAAAAATAGTTATTTTTCAAGAAAAAGCATGGGATAGGTTAGATTCACAATTCTTGAATTATTTGATTTATATTAACCAAGTATTTCTAATTTTCAAAGGTCAGGTGTAGAATTCAATTCCACGATTACCTCGATATATAATTTGAAGGAGTTGAGGAGAGAATACCAGAGTATATCTGTTGTTGAAGCTTTGAGACATGGACAATGGTGTGTTTGTATTAGTCTTAGGCTTGACGGAAGCTTTGGGATTTCTTCAAGCACTGGGCTATGATTCATGTAAAGGCTTTCCAGCCTAGAAAGTTGAATGATGCCAGTAGGTATGAGACGAATATGGTTTCCACTCACATCCAAAGACCGTAGTGAGGATAGGCACCATAAATCACTGTGGATTTCTCCTTCCATCATATTGCTACCACCTATTTCTAGTACCTCTAAGCAAAATTGCAGGCTTTTCAAGCTGTCAGGCAATTTCTAGAGTTTTACAGACGATTCTGAACATGAAACTTCAGGCAGTGTCAAATTACCAATGCTGTTTGGAAGAGTCAGGAGGTTCTCACAATTGATCAATTCCAAAGTATAAAGATCTTTTAGATGTCCAATTGATGATGGCACCTGTGTTATAGCTGCCATTCTACCCACACAGAACTACCGCCATTCCACCCAAACAAAGTTCTGTCAAATGTTCCAACTCCTCAATCATCTCCTAATAACCCCCTATATCTAGATTTGAACAACCATCGAGCGGGGTGATGAAGGACACAATCCACAAATGCTACCTCGAAGACTCTTCAAGTATGTGCGAGTTTCCAAACCTAAGAATTGGAAATGCGATGAGATCTGAGCCTGACTGAGTATGTTAATTCTTTAATGGCAGTCCCACTTATAAAAATAGCATATAGGCTCACCATATTCCTTTGGATCTTAAGGAAATTCTCAAGATTTGAGCAACCACTGACATCAAGCTCTCGAAGAGCCTCCAAAAAACCTATGTTATTGATGAGTATCTTAAATACTCATTTTATCCCTATGTTTTTCTTAGTTTTTTAGTGTTTTTATGTTAAGTGTCATAATGCTCTAAATGTTCATATTTATGACTAGGTCAATCATTTGGTGGAATTGTGCGAAATTGGAGAGAAAACAAAGCGAAAAAAAATGGAAAATCAGCAAACAATGCTACAACATACAGCAGCAACTACTGTATTTTGACATTTTCAGCTATAAGATGAGCTCAACTGGCATCAAGCTTTATATGGATGGATTTTACACTTCAAGAGCTTTCCAACGTCACTAAGATCGCATGATTTGGAGTCCGGATGAAGAAATTATGAAGGATACCAAGCGGGAAAATGCATTGCAGGCGTGGTAATTCACGTTGAGGGCGTGAGCCACTCACTCTACAGCGCGTTCTATCACGCTACGATTGTGAGAGCTTTCTCACGCTCTAAACGTGATCTTCCCAAACTTTGTTTTGAGGCATTCATTCCATGGGTGGGCTCCCCCAAGGTTTTGTGGGTTTTTGAACTTTACTTCCATTATTCACTTCAAAATACATTGAAGAGTCGAAGTGAGCCATTAATGAAAATTTCTAGAAAAATAATAATTACATGTACAATTAAGCTAAGATTTCTCTCGTGAATAAATTGATATAAACCTAACCTTGACTAATGAATAAAAAAAATATAAGTGAATATGTAAGAATTATTCTTGTTTTTTTCTTTTGAAAGAATGATTCTTGTTATATACTATGAAAACTCGATTATTGAATTTATATGTATTTTGATATTAACTATTCTCTATGTTGACAAGAGTCATAAATATATATTCAACCTAATCATATTTATCATAATTTAAAATTTTTTTTTTTACAAAAATAACTCGATAAAAAGTTTAGTAAAAATTAAAATAGATAAAATTTAGACTGATTCGGACCATTGAATAAAAGTAAACATATATTATAAAACAATGATGACTAAGAATAAAATAAAAACATGTTTAGCTCAAAACGTAAAACGGTTACCGTTTCAAACAAGCAAAGGATATAAAAAAGGAAATGGATTGAAAGGAATCATAACATTTATTTTTAAGAATTTGGAAAAGTAGAAAATGAAAATTGAATGAAAATAAAATATAAGTTTAAAAATTAAAATTAATTTTAATTAGGTAAACTCATTTAATTTGTTATCTCTACTACTATAGAACTAAACATGAAAATATAGTAAAACTTTAATGAATTTACTGATTATATTTTATATTTTGATATTTTACATAATGAGAAATTAAATATAAGAAATCATTTTCTTACTATTAATTTTCCTAATAAATTTTCTCAAAATAAGAAATGTTCAAAAATGAGTATCAAATGGTAAAAGAAATAATGAATGGAAAATTAGGAGGATTTTTTTTTAAAAACAATAGAAAAAAGGAGCCACCAAATAATTCCAAAAATAACTTTTGTTTCTTATGATTGTAAGTGTAGCACCAATCTCAGGTAAGGTAGACTAGGATAGAATTTCCATACCCACCAGTTAAACTTTTTAAATTTATTTTATTTAAAAAAAATTGTTTAATTTTAATTACATTGAAATATTTCATAAATAGATCAAAAATTATTTTTATGAATTTTGACAACTAAGCACTTTAGTTACAATGTACTATACTATCCCAAACTTGAACTGGAACCCATTCCATCCTTGATGTCTGCATTTTTAAACTTTGATCTTCTGGATTGAACAGTAGGCGACTATGACTTATTTTATTTAAAAGTATTTACTATTATTATTTAAGAGGTGAAAGCGAGCCCAGGTTAGATTCTAATCGGGCCAATGTTTGGCTAACCTATGTTTATACGGATTACGGACCAAAATAGGTTGAATAATAATAATATAAAATTTAATTTCACTAATTTTAAATATTTTATATGAAATAAGTTTTTAAAAAATATACTTATATTTTGTTTTATGTTGTTAAATTACTATATGCTAAATTATTTTTAATATTATTTTTATTTTAATTAATTTCCTTATGAGTATTATCTTATTTTATTAAAACAATTGAAATTATTAAACTAATTTGTTCTTTTTATTTAAACAATATTTTAATAAATAAAAAACATATATTTTCATAACTGAAATATTTTAACTACCCCTCATTTTCTCCCATATGTTCTCTCTTAGCTCTTTTCCATTAGCAAGTGAGGATGAATTTTGTCATTCATAACATGAAATCCACTCATCCCAGTACTTTTTATCATTTCTTTCTCAATAAAGTGTTCTTTCACAAATATATGAGTTTCTAATTTGTTTTTCTGTGATTTTGTCTCCGACTTGTTACGGCGTGTGGTTGTGTCACCGATTTGTTACAACATGTGATTGTGTCGTCTTAGTACGACGGTTGCTTTTTCGTCATCTTGTTCCGGCGTTTACTAATATGTGGACGATTCATATGGCAAAGCATGTTCGATCTGATTGAGACAACAAGTCAAATCATGGTTACCAATATGTTGCATAAGTCATAGATATTCTAGTTATTATAGGATTATCAAATATGTTGGCTTTAAACCGATTCACTATTAACCTAAATTCTGTGTCATCATGTTAGAATTGGATTATGTATTTCTATCAAATACCATTCTTTAGTTTGAATTAATAAAATTATCTATTTTCAAAAAAAAATTTAACCTTTTATTTCTAAGTTAAATAATTGTTCCAAATACAAAGCTTTAAGTATGTGTCAAACCCGTGAAAAAATTAAATTTAAAATTTTCAAAAAAAGGGCAAAACGGTAATTTGTCAGAATAGTCCCGGAGGAAAAGCTAGGATTTTTTTTTTATCTTGGATGATGAAACTGATTTCACTATTGGAATCGTCTTGCGAAATTTAGCACCCCAGTCGAATTTCATGGTCGAGACTATCAATTTAATATTTTCAAAAATTCTTGGAATCAGAGGTACACAGTGTCCCACATGTGGTAGGCTGCATAAAGGCAATCTTCTTTGGCTTTGCATAAATGGGCGGGGTGAGGATGGGGACTCACCCCCACACAGTTCAAATATATATATATATATATATATAATGAAAGAAAGAGGAGATAAGAAGAAAGAAGAAAAGCCAAATAGAAAGTGAGAAAGGAGGTCACGAGAAATCAAGAGAGAAGGCCCAGAAAGGAGAGAGGAGGAAATCGAAACTGTGAGAGAGGAAAAATAGAAGCAGAGAAAAAAAAAAAAGAAAAAAAAGAAAAAAAGAAAGAAAGAAAGGAAGAAGGAAGAAAGGAAGGATAGGGGGAAGGGAGCCAGAGCCAAGCGTCGCTCGAGACGGGATCGGACTATGCCAAGGACTCGGGCGTACTCACAGGTGAGGTCGGTTTCCTTCCTTTCACTCGTTAATTTTTCGTCTAGGGGCCACGTGTGGCCTAATGGTTTCGCCATTTCGAGGCGAATTTAAGATGTGTGGTTTGGTTGTTGGTGTGTGACGGAGTCAGACCGGTTTCATAATTAATTTTTGAGTTGTCGAGACCCAGGCTCTTGTGTTAAGGCGGCGAAATCGAGTAGAATGGTGAACGGGGGTGTGCCTAAATTTCTGCACATCCTTGCGAATCGGCCACGTTAACTTCGGACGACCATAACTGTCTCATCCAAACTCCGATTCACTCGTTCTTGGACTCTACGGAAAGCTCGTTGAGTCTAGAATTTAATAAGATGATGTTCTCAGCCAAAACATGGGCTGAACATTAGGCTGGGTCACGGACAATTGAGGAATGGTCCGTTCTGGTTTCCGGAACTTCTATTTTTGGAACTGGTTTGCATCTGAAATGCTTAGGGTTGTGTATGGCCTGAGCAGGGAATTGCATGTTGGATGTTTTATGTGATATATGTGTGATAAAAATGGAAAGAATTATATGTATTAAATATAATTTATCCATGACACTTGACATGTAGTGTAATAGATATGTTGCATGTGATACGTGGCGTACATGTAAGCATGAAATGGCATCTGATGACATTTACATTGCATTTATGCATGGGATATCACGTTGAGTCGGGTGGTGAGTGCATGGTTGGGGTCAACACTGTGTTTGGTGTTCGACGGTATGGTAAATCGACATTGTGTTTGGTGTTCGATGTATGTCGTGAGGACATGGTAAATCAACATTGTGTTGGTGTTCAATGTATGTCGTGAGGACATGGCTAATCAACACTGTGTTTGGTGTTCGATGGTGAGCTCAATAAAATGGGACAACGTCCAAATTGATGCTCATTGTTACATGGCATGAAAAGTATGTGTGTAAATGGGTGAAGCAAGTAGGGATAGACACCCTCTCAAGTGAAAGACCTGGTATATGGTTTAGACATGGCTTAGTAGGTGCAACCTAAGAAAAAAAATATTGTGAGCATATGGTGTCCTTTGGAACAGACTCCAATCCATGGCCCACAAATGCATAACACACAGTACTTGGTAAGGAAATAAGTAGGCATTGGGGGTATCCAATGTTTCTAGAATTTCAAAACAAAAAGATTTTGTTTTGGAGAAAGGATCAGGGGTGGGACGCCCTTGACGGTTTTTCACACTTGGCATATGCAAGTATGAGGGAGTCAGTGAGGACTCGGGAGTGAGTCGAAGTCTTTGCATTCATGACATGTAAACATTCCACTGCGGAGTATAGGTACTTAAAGGCGTGTGTGATTGTATGTATTGGCATTGCATGTTGCCCTTGGGTGGGGAGTAGCCTTGGTAGGAGATATATCTACTGGGCTTTGCTCACCCCGTCGTGGGACCACCCTTTCAGGTACGTGAGAAGACGGTGCTCCTTCGAGGCCGTGAGTATGAAGAAGGCCGAGTTGTGTCCTTAAGAAGTATTTTTGTAAAATATATTAAGGGCAATCTGGTGTAATACTTTTTTTCTATTTTGGCGCCTTAAAAAATAGACGGCCTCAGGCTCTTGTAAAATATTATAAGAGCTTTGTATATTTACATAAGAAAAATATAGAAAGGCAACCAGATATTAAGCCCGGGTTGGCCAGGTTGTCGGCCAGGACCCACCAAGCTTTTAGAGGTGTCACGACATGGTATCTGAGTAAACTAAACCTCAGTTTTGGGGCGTCACGGTATGTGCTAAGATATTTATTTAGAAAAAATGCTTTGAACAATGAAGGAGTTTAATTTTAGATAGGGCTTCAATCATCAAGGATCTTCAAATTCCATAAAATGTATTTCTTTTTTTTTTTAAGAGAAAAATATTTTCATTGATTGACTAGTAATACCGCCGATAGAAACATATAATCAAAATAGAAATAAAAACTCATAAAGAATGAAACAACATCTAGGTTATTATCATAATAAAAGCGACTCAAGCTATACATTTGATAGTTAGTCACCACATATTGATATTACTATTATGACAAGAATACCTTTGACTCCAGTTCTACAGCATATTAACGACCATTGATTTGATTTCTTATCTCTATTAATATATACTTTGCTTGTTCGAATCGCCCCAAACACAAATAAACGATGAAGAAAGAACCGACTATTGTACTAAGGCATTGACCGCCCGTTGCACCAAGGCAGCGACAACCACACACCACGAGTGTGACAATAACAAGACACACCGGGAGACTACCTAAATCACAAAAAAACATATAAAACCTATCTTTGTAGAGAACCATACATTGAGAAAAAGATAGAAAAGAGGTGTGTAGATTAGATTTCGGGCCTAGGAATGACCAAAAATATCACCTCCTTACTTAAGAAAAGAGTTTAAACAAAAAAGTTGAGAGAATGAGAAGCTAGGGTTTGAGATATATTCCATAAAATGTCAGGATAATTAAGCAGATATTAAAATAAGAAAGCATGAAAAAAAAAAAAAAACTAACCTATTCAAATTCATTTGACATTATCCATTATCATATTCCTCTATATTGTTTCAAGCATTTACTGTTAAAATATTAAAATGTTATTCTACTCAAATATGACTCATTTAGTAATCATATGAAAATAAAATTGAAATATAAATACAACATTATCCTTATAGATAATACAATGTCATTGGTTTCAAATACTTATTAATAACACATGGATTAAAATGAATTATACATAAATCGATATGAATTAACCTATATATTAAACATGATTCTAGTGCGAGTATCAGACTTGAATTAACATGATTATAACCTATTTAAAATTTTAAATATATAAAAATATTGACTTGTTAAAATGCTTTATTCCTATTGCTTTAACTTTCAAGTTATATTTTAAAATTCACATTAACTTATTTAGTCATGATAAAAGAGTGGAGATGTAGAAAATTTTAAAAAATCAGGGTTAAGAGAAAATATGTTTCTAGTAAGTTGTCTTACAAGTAAACTTTTGAGAAGAAAAGACAAATTAAATATATCAATGTGATAAATAATAAAAATCGTTCATGCTTTAAAACATACTAATTAGGAGTTCCATAATTGAACGAAGAGCCTTTTTTAATGGTTTTTCTCATGTTCTTTCACCACAGTGTGACTTCCCAAATCAGGGGTCTCGGTGGCAGCCACGTCAATAAGCATCATTCTGGTTGGTGGGGCCCGATACGAGCTGTTGTGTCCATTTGACCCAGGATCATATTTTCTAAAAAAACCAGGGGCGAGTCTCAGCACATTCGGAAGCTCGCGACATACAACCTGTATATTAGTATAATCATAACCCATCTAGGGTCTCATCAGAAGTAGTATTGACCCCACAAGGTCCATATATGTCCTATCCCTAGCCTCATCCTTTACGGGATCCATTCATTTCACATTTAAATCTAAAATTATGAAAATAAAATGCTTAATTAGGTCCATAAGAGTGATGGAACCAGACTCTCTTACCATAATTACATACCCAGACTAATTTAGACATAGTCCCCGAAGAGATTTAGTTACAATTCTTTTACAAAATACTTTTACAAAGGAAATACAAGACCACCTGACTCCTTTGATCATGGCCCTGATCGGAAGCGCCGATCTCCTATATACCCATTGTACCTAGAGGAATTTGACAGGGTGAGCAATGCCCGATAGAAAAATTCTCCCTACAGGCTACTCCCGCCCTAAATGCACATGCAATGAGTATACATTAAACATCAAATCATTTTCCATATAAATAATGCAGCCTATATGAATGTTTCCGTGTCATCGTGAGATGAGACTCCCTCTTACGCTACCCGGCTTGAGTCCGTCGACTCCCTCCTTTGCAATGCTAAGTGTGAAAAACCATTCATTGGGGTTTCACCTAATGAAAATAACTATTGGACAACCCTCAAATTTGTTGTCAAATCTCGTGTGTTTATTCATGGAATATATACTGAGGTCAAACCGTAGGATACGGCATAACCTTCGACATATTTCTGTTTCCTGTCAGTCATCATGTCTAACCACCTATAAATTTAGGTATTTCACCACCAGGTGGGGGGTGGGGGGGTGGTCAGCCCCATCTTGCTTCACCCAAACACATGAAATTTATTATTATTAATTTTTATGCACATGTGAGTCTCAATTTCGGACGTTGTCCGATTTCAAGCTCACACACATTCACCAAGAATGGTGAATAACGATACCATACTTTGAGCAGGCTCGGCCTTGATGTGACCATGCATATGAAATGCAATCATGTCATTTTGCTGCTATATGTCATACTATACAACATTTATAAATTCAGGATAATTATATTTTTTTACATATAATTCCCGGTAATCCTGTTTCTTTGTTAATACATCACGCAAGCACATATTAACATGGTTTTTACACACAACAACATATTATTTATTTTTTCAACAATACACACAAAATGACCCAAATCTCGGACCCATATAAAACAGGGCACCTCTTGGTCCCTTCACGGTTCGTCACCGAATTACTGTGATACCAAAACACACCATAAAACCTAGAGACATCAGTCCCGGGATCAAAACCAAATCTAAACATAGTCTAGGACTGCCTGAAAATAGTCTTGAAAATTAAGTGAACATGCAAAATAGTCCAAAAATTAGAATCGTTTGTCAGAAAACAGTCCCAAAAATTCAGCCAATTGTCGACGGTCGAAATTCCTAAAAATTTCTACACTTAGTCCCAAAAATTTGCGACTAAAATTTACGGCCTCTCACGGCACGTCTGGGAAACTTCTATAAACACCGAACATTTGGGAATTCAGCCTAATTGTGAAGAGATTTGGATTGGGAGGTCAAGGCGCATTGAATACATGTGAAACTCCTTTTGGACCTCATTTGGGCCTTGGAAGGCAAAAACATTAATTCGAACTTGGAGCGGAAGAACCACGATGTGGAGGCTATATAGTAATTATAGAAAGTTTGCCTTTATTTATTTTACTAAGTTTGCTTTATTTATTTTAAGTTTGCTTTATTTATTTTAGGAAGATTTTCTTTGTTTATTTTAGAAAGTTTGCTTTATTTATTTTAGAAGTTTTCTTTTGGGTTGCTTTTTGTAATTTAGAAAGTTTCTTTTCCTAGTTAAAGTAGAAGTTGCTTTTTTGATTTAGAAAGTATGGGCCTGTCTCCCCATAATGTAGTCTTTTGACAGAGCAGTTCAAGTTTAATAATATTTTCAGATTTCTTTTAAGAGTTCTCTCTTGTTCTCTTATCTCTTAGATTTGGATTCCCTTGGGAGCAGGTTCGCGGCTTCTCATACCTAGGTGGTTCCTTGGTGAGGTGAAGTCTTTGTCGAAGCTTATCAATCAACCGATCCATAGTTGATTGTGGCGCCTTCCTCCATCATATATCTAAGCGTGGATGCGTTTCATTAACCCAGGTAAGTAACCACACTTGTGCAAACTCTACTCCCTCACCATCTCATCTTCTCTCTAAGCTTTCCATAAGCGATTTTTCAACCTCACCTAAAACTTTCATATTTTGTTTCCATACTACTAAAACATTCCTAAATACCCTTTTCCCTTATATATCCACAAATACACATTCCCTAACCCAGAAAATCTCATAAACTTCGACCATAACCTGTTTGGCCCTAAGCCCAAACCCATATTTTGACTTACGAAACTTCTAGATCATCCATCACGGTCTGACACCACACATCAAAAATTAGTATCGAGCTCGAAGGATTGATGGCTGATCATAAGCTAAAGAGTATTCTTGGTTCAGAGGCAGAGTCCTAATCATGGTTCAAGTAGTTCTCAATCCCCATTGCAAAAAAGCGCATTGCGATCTTGAATACGTAGTTTCAACGTCTACAAAGCGAGATGGCTATCAATGATGATCCTATGGCGACAAAGACCTTCATGGAAGGTGAAGGTGATGAAAGTTTTGGCGAGGAGTGTGCCGCCCTAGCCAAGTTAAGGGATTGCAGAGGCGCAAAGCCTAAAGACAAGCATTCAAGAGGGAATATGATTATGGAGGAAGGTATGAAGATCGATACCGCGATGATGATTACTATGAAAAACGTAATAATGATGAAAGTTCAGTTGATCAAAGTTTGATATTAGAATTTGAAGGAAGAATGCATCAGCTGATGACTTCTTGGATTGGCTTAGCTCTGCGTCGAACGTGTCTTTAGATATTATGATCCCCGAGAAGCAAAGGTGGGGGTTGAGGTGGCTATCAAGATGCGCGAGGAATGCTTCTTTTTGGTGGGAAAATTTGAGAGGCAGCGTCGGAGAGATGTGAGAAGAAGGTGAAACTTGGGAAAGATGAAGAAGAACTAAAAGGAAGTATCTTCCCTTACTTCTCGCCAAGATATCTTCCTCAAAATTCGGAATTTAGACGGCGAGAATATGACTATGGAGGAGTATTCGGTGAGTTTAATTGATGATCAAAGGAGATTGCAAGAGGTGAGGGCTTGATCCAAAACTAGCCCATTTACCTTGTTGGTTTGAGGTTCGAAATTTCTAAAAGCTATTCAGTGCTGACCCTTATAATACTCTTCAAGATGTGATAAGAGCTTGCCTTAAAAGTTGAGATAAACAAGTATGGGGGTTTTACTACAAATCGGATTAAAGAAGGATTTATCAAAATTCGGCTTCAAGGGTCTAGTAGTGCTAAACCACCCTTAGAAACCTCAGTAAAGGTAGAAGTGCTGGCTTGCGTGAGGTCTACCTCCCAAGTCAAGGGCGTGCTTTAAATGCCACGGATTTGGGCATATAGCTTCGAATCTCCCTAGCAGACAAGTGGTTGCCCCAATTGAAGAATGAAGATGAGGAAAGAAGATGTCGAAGGCGATTGAATCGACCATGAAGATAGGATAGACACTATGCTGGACCATGGGACTTCCTTAGTTGTTCAAAGGAGTCTTAAGATAGGGGCAGCTGCTAGTGAGGAGAATTGGTTGCGGTCCAATGTCTTTCACACAAAGTGCACATCTAAGGACAGGGTTTGTTTGGTTATTATTGATAGTGGGAGCTCAAGGGTGTGTTTCCTTGGAGATGGTGCAAGCTTGATTTGAAGATGGATCCACATCAAGCCTGCTGACTTAGCATTGAGGAGGGTAGTGATATCAAGGTAAAAACATGGGTGCCTTGTCTCTTTTACAATTGGAAAGCACTCGGAATGAGGTATGGTGTGATGTTGTTGTTCCAATGGATGTTTGTCACTTGCTACTTGGGAGGCCATGGCAATATGATAGGAAGGTCATTTATGATGGCTTGAAACACTTACATTCATGAGGATGGCCCTGTGAGGTGTCTTAGCAGTTGAAGCCGGCGATTGCTCCGACCTCGAGCCAGTGAGCAAAATTCTTTGTTGTCAAAATCCGGAGTTGGAGAAAGAAATCGAGGCTGGTTGGATGTGATGGCCTTGGTTGCCTATTGAAATCGAAAGTGAAGGAGATCCCCAGAAGTAGAGCGGTCACGCGAATTTGTTGATGTAGTACTGAGGATTCCACATGGGTTGCCCCTATGAGATATTCATCATCAAATAGACCTCGTACCAGGTTTGTTTGTGATAAGCGGGCTATAGGATGAGTCTAAAGAACATGAAGAGCTTCTGAAGACAGTTGATGAGTTGCACCCGAAACCAAGGGGGCATTGAGAGTAAGAGCTACTTGTGCGGTTCTATACACTGAGTACGAAGAAGGATGGATCTTGGAGGATCATGTGTTGATAGTAGGACGAGTCAACAGATTACTATTGAATATCGATTTCCCATTCCAAGACTCGATGATTTCTTTGGATCAACTCTATGGGTAAAGTCCATCTTTTAAGATTGATTTGAGGAGTGGACCATCAAATTCGTATGAGGAAGAGATGAAATGGAAGGCGGCCTTTGGCTTCGAGGATGGACTCTATGAGTGGATGGTGATGCCATTTGGACTATCCAATGCCCCTAAGCACTTTTGCTGGGGTTTATGAATCATATCCTTAAGAGCGTGTGGAAATTTTGTGGTGGTATACTTGATGATATTTTGATGTATAGTAGTCGATGGAGCACTTGGAGCATTTGAGGCAATTGTTCTCTATCTAGGGAAGCAGCGATTGTTGTCAACTTGAAGAAGTGTGAGCTTCTATCTTGAAACCAGGAATCATATTTCTTGGTTATGTGGTTACTAAAGATGGAATTGAGATGGACGAAGCAAGATAGAGCGATTCTGAATTGGCGACTCAGCTTCGATCCATGATGTGAGAAGTTTTCATGGGCTAGTCTTTTTATAGGAGATTTATTCGTGGATTTAGCTCTATAATGGCTCCACATGCTTGAATGCTTAAAGGAGACAAATTCAAAGTGGACTAGTGTTGCCCGAAAAAGCTTGAGTTGATTAAGAAAGAAAATGCTTGAAGCCAGTATTTGGTTTACGATTTCAACAAAGTCTTCGAAGTAGAGTGTGATGCATCTCAAAGTTGGGATTAGTCTTTGTCCTTAGTCGAAGGAAGACCCTTCGCTTTCTTTAGTGAAGTTAAATGAAGCAAAAAGGAAGTACTCCACCTATGACAAGGAGTTTTATGCTATCTATAGAGCTTTATTTCATTGGGTCAATACTTGCTTCTGAAACGTTGTCTTTTCTGGGACTTGAAAACAACAAATTCATAAAGCCACGACCTGATTGAATGAAGACATGCGACATGGGTGGAATTCTTACAAGCGTACAACTTCACAATCAAGCATAAAGCGGTGTTCATAACGTTATTTGGATGCCTTGAGTAGGAGACATGCCTAGTGACTTCATGCGAAGTCAGTAGTTGGATTCGATGTGTTGAAAGAACTATATGAGGAGGATCACAGATTTTAATTTGGTATCGCCGATGAGAGCCTTTCAAGGATTTGTAAGGATGGACGGTTTCTCTTTAAAGGAAACACTACAATGCATCCATCTTGTTCCCTTGAGATTGAGTATTTTGGATAGGTTGCATGGTGGAACATTAGGAGGACACTGGTGAAACAAAAACCTTAGCTCTGATGAAGGCAAACTGCTTTTGGCTAAAATTTAGAGAAAGACATTACTAGATTTGTCAAGAAGTGTGTTGTGTGCATGATGGCTAAAACTCCATGGAAGCAGTACGGGACTATATACACCATTGCCAATTCAAATATGCCATGGGAGGAGGTAAGCTTAGTTTTGTTTTGGGATTACTAGAACACAAAACAAAGGTCGATTCGGTGGTCGTTGACGGGTTTTCAAAGATGGCTCACTTTGTACCTTCAACGAGTCCTAATGTGATGCCCGCATGTTGCCGACTTGGCCTTCAAAGAGATTGTGCGTCCTTGGTATTCCCAAGACTATGGTTTCGGATCGAGACTCTAAGTTTCTTAGTCACTTTTGGAGAACTACGTGGAGAGAAGCGGGGACTTCTTTGTTGTTTAGTACCTCTTATCACCCTCGAAATGATGGTCAAGTGATTATAATGGCTTGGGAGATTTGCTAAGGAGCTATGTGGGAAAGAGCATTGAAACAATGGGATTTGATTCTCCCCAAATTGAGTTTGCCTACAATAGGTCCATGCGCATGAAGCGGTGGGGAAAAGCCCATTTGAGGGTAGTCTATGGACTACAGCAGGTGGACCCATGGAATTAGCACCCGATCGAATATTGACAATTTAGTGAGATCACTGAAGTTAGAGCTAAGGGTCAGAAGTTGCATGGAAAAGTTAAACGAAGATTGAGAAGAAAGTACCAATATGGAACAAAACAAATAGGCGTCGCAAGTATGTTGGGTTTAGGTTGGCCAATTGGTTTAGGTACCATATGAGATAAGTTTCCAAGGAAAGTTTGGAAAGCTCAAACCGAGGTAGATAGCCACTTTTCGAATTATAGAAAATTGGAGAAATACACAAATTCATGATTACTGAGGTGAGAATATAAATTTCTCATCATTCTGTCATTAGGACTTGAGGCTTATCACGGTGAAGACTTGAGGCAAGTCTTTTCCAGCTGGGGATTGATGCGAGGAACTACATAAACACAGAACATAGAATTCAACTTTGGTATTGAAGATTTGGATTGGGGAGGTTAAGGCGCGTGAATACATGTAGAAAGCTCCTTTTTTGGACCTCATTGGGCCTTGGAAGGCAAAAAAAACGTGGTCAGACTTGGACAAACCCCTGATGTGGAGCTGCCATATTAATTATAGAAAGTTTGCTTTATTTATTTTAGAAAGTTTGCTTTATTTATTTTAGAAAGTTTGCTTTATTTATTTTAGGAAGATTTGCTTTGTTTATTTTAGAAAGTTTGCTTTATTTATTTTAGAAAGTTTTCTTTTAGGAGTTGCTTTTTGTAATTTAAGTTTCTTTTCCTAGTTAAAGTAAGAAGTTGCTTTTTTGATTTAGAAAGTATGAGGCTATATATACCCAGTAATGTAGTCTTTTGTGATCAGTTCAAGTTTTAATAATATTTTTTCGGATTTCCTCTTTTAAGGACCTCTCTTGTTCTCTTATCTCTTGAGTGGATTCCCTTGGGAACGAGTTCGCGGCTTCTCATACCTAGGTGGATTCCTTGATGGTGAAGTCTTTGTCGACTTTATCAATCAACCAAAGTCCATAGTTGATTGTGCGCCTTCCTCCATCATATATCTAGCGTGGATCGTTTCATTAACCGGTGATAACCACACTTGTGCAAACTCTACTTTCCCTCACCATCTCATGCTTCTCTCTAAACTTTCCATAAGCAATTTTCAACCTCTACCTAAAACTTTCCATATTTTGTTTCCATACTACTAAAACATTCCTAAATACCCTTTTCCCTTATATATCAAATACACATTCCTAACTTAGAAAATCTCATAAACTCGACCATAACCTGTTTATTTAAACTACCCAAACCCATATTTTGACTTACCAAAACTACAGAATGTGCATCACGGTCCCAACCTTGCATACGGCCTCTAAAGGAAAACCATAGAAGTGTTAAATAGCCTTTAGACTATAAATGAACCAAGTAGGAAAATTCCACACCTCGTGGAGTTTAAGTGAAACTCAAGATTTTGGTACCACGCGTAGCTCTTGATACGTGGATAGACTTTGCCCTCTTACTCCGATGAAAGCCCAGTCGGAGTCAATCTCAAGTAGATCTTAGAGATAAAATCATTTTTACCTTTTCTCTCTCTCTCTCTCTTCCCCCGCACACTGCCTCTCCTCCTTTTTTTTTTTCTTTTTTTTTAACTTTTGGACACATGGCTCACATTGCGCCATATGTCCATCACTCATTTGAGTCCGTTTCTACCCCGAAACAATTTTTTTTTCAGTTCAATTTATTTTAACTAAACTTAGCTCAAGTCATTTCCTGCCTTCCGAGATTTTCATAAAAATCTCGTCCCTGAGTCACTGACGACTTATCACCAATCGTAAAATATTCAAGCTATCTCGAGGAATTTGAAAACTTTTACGGGTCACTAGATTTCACGAGGCAGATTTGCGACATAATTACATTTAGTCATCCGAGATCTAGAGAATTTTCTAGGCTACTAAACCATTAATTGTGTATTTTCCATTTTCCTGAAAATTACTAATTTTCTCAAGGTTTTACATTAGGTAACTGACACCCCGAAACCCGAAATTATATACTCGAGATACCATCTTTGTGACACTTCAAAATTCGAGGGACCACTTAACAACTCGTTAACCCACGGAATATTCGTGGTCGCCTTTCTGTATATTTTTCTTACAAATATACAAATTCTTATAATATTTTACAAGAGTTTGATGTACAACTCCTTTACACTTTTACATGCCAAAATATATTAAAAATAGATTGTTCTAATATATTTTACAAAAAATACTTCTCGAGACCCGCAGGCAGAAGCCTTCTTTGTACTCCACGACCTTGAAGGAGCTTTTAAGTCTTCTCACTTGTACCTGAAAAGGGTGGTCCCATGTGAGTTGAGGCAAAGCTGAGTGAAAATTCGCTCAGGGCTCTCCCCACCCTAAGTGCACATGCAATGGCACCACACATTGATAAAAAACATTCACGTTCTATTGAATGTATACATGTCATGGATGAGAATGTGACTCACCCTATCCCATATCCCGAGTCCTAACCGACTCCCTCACACATGCATATGCCAAATGTGAAAACTTGTCATTGGTGTTTCACCCAATTACCATTTATCCAAAACAAAAGGTTTTTTGTTTTTATAAATCAAATCCTTTGGACTGACCTTCGATGCTTAGCTTCATTAGAAGCCCTTGGATAGTCTCAAACGTGGGCCGGTCTCCAACCGTGGACAGTCTTCGAAAGTGGATAGTCTCCGATCGTGGACAGTCTCTGACAGTGGACAATCTCCAACAGTGGACAGTCTCTGACCCTGGACATTCTCCGACCCTGGACAATCTTTGAATCCTAGACAATCTCTGATAATAGCTT
This sequence comes from Tetrastigma voinierianum, assembly GCA_016808115.1. Taxonomy (NCBI): domain Eukaryota; kingdom Viridiplantae; phylum Streptophyta; class Magnoliopsida; order Vitales; family Vitaceae; genus Tetrastigma; species Tetrastigma voinierianum. Next base: position 348,761 of record JAEQBH010002329.1, on the reverse strand, counting down.
TATTTTAAAGTTATGGACAGTCTCGATGTAAAAGCTTTTTATTCATAGAAGCGCTATGGATGAGTCTCCGATACTTGACTTTATTCACAAGCTATGGACGGAGTCTCCGATAACATAACATTTCAAAAGCCTTTGGGCAGTCTCGGTAACCTCAAAACCATACATTTCATTTTGGATGTAGTCCATGTTCACAAGGCCCACCATCAACACCGAAGCAGGTGTCGATCTACCTGTGCCCTGGCCCAATGGCTGTGATTATCGACCCTAAACACACCGTCGACCAACCATACACCTTCACACCCGACCGATCGTGATGTCCCTTACAAGTAGGCTTATGAAATGCAATCATGCCATTTCATGCTATGTCATGCTACATGCAACATTTATAAATTCCGGATAATTATATATTTTTACATATAATTTCCATTCAGCACAATTTCCATGTTAATATATCACTCAAGCACATATTAACATGATTTTTACACACAACAACATATTATTTATTGTTTTTTCCAACAATACACATTACACAATATGACCCAAATCTCGGAACCATATAAACAGGCACCTTCTGGTCCCTTCACTCGCTCACACCGACCATCGTATACCAAAACACACTACAAAACCCAAAGACATCACCTGATCAAAACTAAACTCTCAACATAGCCGGATCGCCTCTGGGGATCTGGTCTCTGGATCGTCTAAAATTGCCCTGTAATCGTAGCTCGAATCGTCCGAAAACAAATTCCGAAAATCTCCTGAAAATTCCTACACTCACCCTAAATTTTGGACTAAAATTTACTTCGGGTCATACTCAAAGAAAACCCTAAGCCATTACATGACCTTTAGGCTAAAAATATTCCAAGTAGGAAAATTCCTTACATCGTGGAAGTTGACAAAACTCCAAAATTTTGGTACCCAAGTGTAGCTCTCGATGCGTGGACCGACTTTGCCTTTTGCTCCGACGAAAACCTACAGTTCGATTTCAGTAGATCTTAGAGAGAAGCGAATTTTTTTTCTCTCTCTTCTCGCTCTCACTCTTTGCCATTTTTGCCTTCCAAAATGGCCTTCTCCCCTCCTTTTTTACTTTTCTCATTTCTTTTTTTTTTCTCCTTATTTTTTTTCCTTGTTTTAACTTTCCCATTATTTTCCACTTGACACTCGGCTCAACGCACTTATTTTCACACAAGCGCTCCACATGCGACATTGCCACCCGATACTCGACGCTCGAAAAACACGAAATTCGACCGGCTCCCGATATTTACTATCACTTACAACTTTCAACTCCAATGGTTCCTCTATAATGGTTAGTCTGGGGTCCATGAGTATTATTATTATCATTAGTATTACAATGACAAATAATTCATGTATTTTCTCACCATAGAGAAAAATAAGTATAAAATATTCATGCTTTGCCTAATGTGATTCATGATATAATTTAATAATTTAAGAAACATAGCAAAACGAATTAAAACAATTGAAATAAAATTTTAACCCACAATTCTATGTGATGGTATTTTCACTTGGTTGATCCATGTACACGTTCCAATTTTGCCTTTTCCTCTCCAAACTTTTAACTTCTAAAATTGAGTATGGTTGAAATCATACTCAATTTGACTTTTAAGAGCATGGATCAACTCATATTAAATTTGAAATAAAATTATATTCTTGTAACAATAAATTTTTTAGGATACATACAAATTTTTTTCTATAGTTACTAAATCTTTATTAAAGAAATCAAGAAAATATCGTATGATTAATACATTTTCTTAAAATAATTTCCTACCCTGTGCAATAGAAAATTATTTTCGAATTTATTAAATATACTATAAAACATTTTTTTTTTTTGGAAATTTTGTTCTAAAAATAATTTATTTTTAATTTTAGACTAAGGACAAGTCTTTTAATTCACAAAATGTGTGTGTGTGTGTATATATATATATATATATGTGTGTGTGTGTGTGTGTGTGTTTGTCTGTGTTTATATATTGTAAACAAATATTTAGTAGCTTCTTATATAAGTAACTGAAAAAAGAAACTTATTTTTATATTTCAATTTTGAAATAAAGTTTTATGAATTGAATAGCATAGTATATAAATCTTTTATAAATAACCTTACTAAAAAAAATGTTTTGATAAGTTTCCTACTATAAAAAGAAATTTATTTAATAATAAATTAATGTATAACTTTCTAAAATTCCTCAAGTAATGAAAGGCAAAGGATGTTTTAAATATTTTATTTTAATTCTTTTATTATTAGGAGGAGAAAGGTGAAGTGGGATTATGTTGATACATTTATAATTAAGTGAAAAATAAATTTAAAAACATTGAAGGAAAAAAAATCATCATATTTAGATTATTTAGTACAACATTTACCTCCATGTTGAACTCCATATTCTTTCAAGCATGTGATCAATTTAAAAGTTATCCAGATATTATTTTGGGGTAACCATTTAAAAGGGACAAAAACCAAAAAAAAAAAATTGCAAATCTAACCCCTTTTCTTAAAACACAAAAAGTAAGGATATTTTTACATCATTTTGACAATTTTACCCTTCTAATCACCATTCAAACCTGGACTTAACCCCCTTCAAGTTTGTTGAAATATAACTTAACGATGGTTAAGTCCAAACTAAATAGCTATCAGACTAAGCATAAACCTAGACTTAACCCCCTTCAAGTTTGTTAAAATATAACTTAACGATGGTTAAGTCGAAGATGTATAGAAGTTGTATTAAAAACTTGGACTTGACACCCTTCAAGTTTGTTCAAATGTTAACTCAATGATGGTTAAGTCCAACATGTATAGAAGTTGTGTTAGAAACCCTGACTCGACACTCTTCAAGTTTGTTCAAATGTTAACTTAATGATGGTTATGTTCAACATGTATAGAAGTTGTGTTAGAAACATGGATCGACAATCTCAAGTTTGTTCAAATGCTAACTTAATGATGTTTAAGTCCAACATGTAAGGGGTTAGATTTGCAATATTTTTTACAATAGAAAGGGGTTAGAAACCTAGACTTGACACCCTTCAAGTTTGTCTAAATGCTAACTTAACGATGGTTAAGTCGAACATGTATACAAAGGGGTTAGATTTGCAATATTTTTTGGGTTTTAACACATTAAGGGGTAATTTAATCTAAAGTGGGGATATTTTAAGGTTATAAAAGTAAGGGGTTAGTTTTGCAAATAACTTTTGTTTTTATCCCTTTTAAACCAATTCCTCCATTATTTTTCCCCACTGATTTTAGTAAATATTTTTAACTTTTAAATTTTAATAGAACCAAAACAGAGAAAGTATTATGAAAGAGACTTAAATATTATTGAGAGGGTTAAGGTATATAAATACACCTATATAAGGGCAAATAAGTAAAAGTACATAGCCAATAAAGGTAACCCTAAATATTCTCTAATGCGCCCCCTCAAGATGGTGTGCTAGAGACAACACCAATCTTATTACAGAGGGAAATGAGGCGAGGCCGAGAAAGGGATTTGGTGAGGGCATCTGCAAGCTGGTCACCAGCAGAGACATAAGAAACACGTAGCTCAGATGTCTAAACTAGGTCATGAACAAAGTGATAATCAATCGCAAGGTGTTTCATGTGAGAATGAAAAACAGGATTAGAAGAGAGATAAGTGGCACCAAGGTTGTCCGAGAATAGAGTGTTTATGACCGCATTGATGTTAAGTTCCAACAACAGTGACTTCATCCATTGTAGTTCGATTGAAGAAGAATAATAATGGCACGATACTCTACTTAGCGGAAGACATAAATAACAATATCGTTGTTTTGTAAAAACTTCAAGAGATTGTATTAGCACCAGGGAATAAGAGAAAAGCACCTGTGGAGGTACAATCATCTGGGTTACCAGCCCAGTCAGAGAAATCGTGCTATGTCTAAGGAGTGTCTGCAAGAAGTTGGATACCAAGGGATCTCGTGCCATTAAGATAACAAAGTTGACGTTTGATCGTTCCCTAATGGTGTTCGAACGGCTCATGCATAAACTAGGAGAGTTTGTTCACAATAAAGGAAATATCAGGCCAAGACATCCAGAGATGTTGAGGTCACTCAATCACCCGACTAAGAATGGTGGCATTAATCTAAGACAATACCATCATTGGGCCGTGGCACCCACCTGCAGTTTTGTGGAGACAAGTCGGAGTCGAGCATGTGATGTTTGCTAAAAAGATCAATGGCATACTTTGTCGAGATAAGTATATGAACGAGGAGGTAAATGTAACCTCAACTCCAGTTAAGTAAGACAATGGCTCGAGATCCTCGTGTGGAGAATCTCTGTATCAAGTTGCCGAATAATAGTGTCAATAAGTGAGGGTCACTACCTGTAATAATCATATCATCAACATAGACCAGAAGTAGATAAAATGTCGTGGAATAGACATTAAAAAGAGAGACAAGTCTACACGGATAACAAAGCTAAGAGAGTATAAGAAATTGTGTAGCTCGTATCAAGCCCGAGGAGCTTGTCTGAGCCCATAAATAGCCTCGTAAATGGATAGACATGACGTGAGATACTGGGCAAGGGCGCATACCTTGCAAACAGGCCATATAGACCTCCTGAGATGCATGTCGAGAAAGGTGTTATTAACATCAAGTCAGAAGACCTACTGGAAATGGACCATGATCTACCGTGAGGAGGAGAGGCATATGTCTTCTCGAGGGTGGTCCACGCAGCCCAAGATGTGGTGGAGGTGGAGAGAAACTGCACGAGCATGGGAGAGACAGATTCGATAATGGCATTGAGAAGCAATTGATCCTAGTGAAGACAAAGAGTAAAAGCCGGATTTGGGGAGGGAGAAGCAACATCCGAAAGAGTTATCGTCACCAGAGGACCTGACTTTGAGCCATTCGATGAACCCGCAGTCATACAAAATAAGCAGAGACGTGATTTGTCGCCACTAACACACAAAGTAATTCTGTATTTGAGTTTGAGTGGTGCTTCAGCAATCGACGTTGAGAACCACAAGTTCTAAGGTGAGCCTGGCTGGTCAGACCGTGGGGCACAGGAGGACACAACCAGAGCGTGGAAAAGAGGTGTCAGCATCGGGGAGAATAAGAGCTAACGAAGGAGGTGGATCATGAGCAGAGTGGTGTTGACGGCGGAGGCTAGGGTTTGTTGTTAAGCTTATTGCTCTGATACCATCTTATGAAAGAGACTTAAATATTATTGAGAGGGTTAAGGTATATAAATATACCAATACAAGGGAAAATAAGTAAAAGTATAAAGCCAATAAAAGTAACCCTAAATAGAAAGTATACCTTATTAGAGTCTAATCGAAGCCTTGTGAAATTGGAAATTAAAGTAGAGATGTCTTCATCGATAAGATAATCCATAAAATGTTACATCTTTCAAAGAAATTTTATGAGGGGGTAAATTTTAAATAAGAAGAAATATAAAAATTATTTAATGAAATATAAAGTATTAAACAAAAAAATTAGATTTCATGAGAATAGAATATGATTTTAAATAATTATGAAGCTATCTAGATCTTTTCGTTGATTGGGCTGGGTTGCTTTATATCGATGTACCCACAACCTTATTCCAAGATCTCTAATGCAAACCTGAAGTATTTCCACCTTTCGATCGATACTATCTTGAATATTAATCGAGGGAAATAACACCGCCGCCTAATGCTTCTAAGTTGTTATTGTAGAGATAGCCATTCGCCATTTAAATTGATCACCTTGGGATATGCTAACTAATAATATGGATAAGGATATGCTCTTTGTCAGATTAAGGAAGAGGAACAACAAATGGATCGAATAAAACCAAATCCCAAGAAGTTGTCATCTTTATACCATTTCTTAGGGAACTCTATACTTACTTCATATCCCTTACTCTGACACATTACCCACTTTAGTATTCCGCCCCGCTCCCGAACAACAAAGATAAATTCTCTCGATGCCCATGTACCTTCCTTTTCACTTAAGATTCAATAAATAAAAGTAGTAGTAGCAGCGTGTAAATTAATAATCTCATGTGAACCTTGATACAAATTGTAAATTATTTTTTAATTTTCATATAGCGTAGAATTTAATTTTCACGTACCTCGATATAAAATTTGAAGGAGTTAAGGAGAGAAGACTGTGAGTATATCCGCTGGCTTGATCGTATGACAAATGTTTTCGAGGCATGGACAATGTATGCTTTTATTACTCTTAGGCTTTATTTAGGCTTCCGGATTTCTTCTGCCATTAGGCAATGATTCAACGTGTGGCTTCAGCTTAGAAAGTTGAATGATGCCGGTAGGTATGCAACGAATATGGTTTCCACTCACACCCAAAGATATCAGTGAGGACAGGCACCATAAATTACTGGGGATTTCTCCTTCTATCAGATTGCAACCACTTATATCTAGTAATCGTAGTTAACATCTATAGATTCCTGTTTAGAAAATTTCGGAGCTGTGGGACAATTACGTAAGACGGCTATTACTAAGATGTGTCAAAAATACCAATGCTATTCGGAAGAGTCACGAGGTTCTCACAATGCTCAATTCCAAAGTCCAAAGATCTTTTAGATGTCCAATTGATGATGACACCTCTCATATCGGGCGCCATTTCACCCAAACAACATGTATCAAATGTTCCAACTTCTCAATGATCTCCCAACAACCCCTCTCTGCATCTATTTGAACAACGAGCCGTAACTGATGAAGGGTCTTCAATTCACAAATGTTACCGGAAGATTTCAAGTATTTGCAGCTATGCAACATAAGGATTGAAGAACTGAGATGACTCTAGTGAGTCGCAATTTTTAATGCAAGTACCCACTTATAGAAAGAAAAGATAGGCTCCCCATATTCCTTGGATCTCAGGGAACTTCAACAATGAGCAACTATCTCCAGATAAAGAACTTTAAGAGTCTCCAAGCAACCAATGTTATCTTAAGAGTTCCTAATGTCGCATATAAATCAAGACTACTCAAGCATTTCATATTTCCTAGGATCTCTAGAAATTTCTCAAATTTTGAACAATTACTCAAAGAAATATTTTTAAAAGATTCCAAATATCCAATGCTGCTTGGGAGTTCCTTAATAGTAGTTTCATCCAAAAGAAGCTCCTTCAAGCATTTCATCTTCACCATCTCTAGAAATTTCTCAAAGTTTGAGCAATATGAGAGGTTAAGAGATTCAAGATGTCTTAGAGACCCGAAATTTCCAATTTCTCGGAAAAGTAAGAAATCGTACTCTCGGGTCAAAATCTGGAAATTTATTCTTCAGACTTCTATGATGAAACGGATTTCACCATCGAATCGTCCCACTGGGAATCTACTTACCACGTCGAATTTCATGAATTTCAGATACGTGAGTTGGCACGTTGTTCGAGGTATCGTCGGTGCCGTAAAACAATCCTGTGATGTGACAAAGTCATAACATGTACACATGTTATACATGTTATACGGAAGAGAAACGATTAAAATCTGACTACCGAGATAACGCATGCCAAACTGGGAAAGAAAGGACATAGAGGTCATTTTGGAATTTATAAATGATAATAAGACAAATTTATGTATAGTATCATCTTCTCAAGTTGAAAAGAGACCAATACATGGGGAGAAGTAGACATTTTGATAGTAGGTTGCCGATTTGTGTTTTAGTGAGAGAGAGAGACTTCTCTCTAAATTCCCAATCCGACCATTCGAATTCTGAGCAAGAAAGAAGGTCGTCGACGCTAGAGGACAAAGCGGACTGCTCAGGAGTTTTCGGCCAAATTCGAGAGGTAAAGGATTTATCCTCTGGGTTTTATGACTTTATCAAGTGTTATATGATGTTTTGCTAGTGAGGCTCAATCTGGGCCAAGTTGATCAGCTCCCAAAACTCGGGACCTAATTATTGAAATTTTTGAACCATGAGCAAATTGCACAATTTATGGGCTGTTTGGGTTGTTAATTGCGAAATTTATGCCAGAAATCATGTATTGGTTTGTATGAGGCCTGAAATGGTCGCGGAAATCGGGGGTTCAAAGTGAACCGATGATTGGTGATTTCCGGGAACAGTAACCTTAGGGTTTCACTGTTCATATGAATAGTGTTCACAAAATATTTTTGTGAAATAATGTGTTTTGTTGGAGTAATTCGAGTTGAATTGCTCTGTGGCTCGAGCACCAGCCCAAGCGAGCTAATTTTGGTGTAATGAATCGGGAAATTACATGACATGTTCAGGTGGATTTAAATTATGTGAATATATTCATGATTATATATTTGCATGTGTTATATAATTATATCGAATCGCATCATGCACTCTATGCAATCAAGCACCCTGTGAGCGATAGGAGGAGTGCATGAGATGGTTCATCGAGAGAGTGGTTTCGAGGGTTGACTAATAATAAATAAATATCTGAGCTCACCCATTTACTCCGAGGGTAGTCCATACAAAAATATCAAATCGTTTGAGCTCCGCATAATTGACATACACCAGGGTAGTCCACTAAATATAACATCGTGAGGTTCATCACTACTAATATCTGAGGGTAGTCCACTATTAAAAACATCTTTGTTTTGAAAATTAATGATTCTCATACGTGGCAGTAAGTGTGAGGAGCTCTGTGAGGACTTTCTGGGTATGAAAGTTCAGTAGACATTCAAGTAGGATCATGCATTTACTTGAATATGTGTTTTCTTTGGAGCATTGCATATGCACTTAGGTGGAGAGTATCCCATGTAGGGTGATTCCACTATTGAGCATTAGCTCACCCTGTCGAGGGATATCATTTTTCAAGTGCAAGGAGCGTACGAGGAGACGGCTCGTCATAGAGGCCGAGTTTGAGAAGAAAGCTCAAGCCAGGGTTGGTTTTATTATGTATTCAAGGTATTAGAATGTTTTTCATTTTAATATATGTTTGTAAGAGTAATTTCTTAACTCTTGAAACTATTGTATATAGTTAAATTATTAGGATGAGTATTGGCTCAGGTGCCTGGCTATTTTACTCATGGATTGTTATATTGGATTGTCGGGATGTTATTATATACAGTGTTAGTGTATACGGGCAGAGCTCCGTACAAAGGAGACTCTACTACTTTCTTGAGAGGGCCTGCCACCCGACATCCACGAGTGTTTCCGCGGTCGACGGTATCAATCCGACACCTGGCTTGGGGCGTCACAGATTCCAAATATTCAATACTGCTTGGGAGTTCTTTGAGTTTGGTCCCGCTCATATAAAGCTTCCTCAAGCACCTCACATTCAGAAACTATCGTGCACTGATGGAATTTTGAATGAATTTGAAACATCAAGAATTTCAAGAGATGTCAAGTACCCGATGCTACTTGGTACTTCTTTGATTCCAGACTCATTCAAAAGAAGCTCCTTCAAAAATTTCATATTAGGAAATGCATCAATAGATGAATGTAATTTATGAAGACTTGTACAACCCCTAATATTAAACTTCCAACTTGGCATATTTGAGTAAATTTATGATTTAGATATTGTAGAGAGTCACAACATCAACTAACTTCAATTTACATGCTATAACAAAAAAAAATTTAATTAATTAAAAAATTAGTCAATTTAATTGAAATTACTATAACAAAACAATAATAACTTAATAATGGTTATACCTTCTTCCCTTTCCAAATTCTTTTTATATTACTACACTTCAAGTTGATTGCAACAAGGTTCTCTGCATCAAAGTTCAAAGGCAAAGATTCCAAACCTTCCCAGTGAAGATATCTTAGTTCACAAGGAAATTCAAAGCCTTCGGGGAGAGATGTTTTATACTCTTTTCTCATAAGACTATTATAATCGTTGTAATAGACTTTGAGCAACCTAAGTTTCTTTATCTTAGCAAATCTTTTCTTCATTTCGGCAAACACTAATCCGGTGAACCATATTTCTTTTGATTTAGATAAGTCCAGACATATAGTTTCGACATTTTTCATCCCCTGAGAAAAAAGATAAAAGAATAAGGGAAAAAATATAAGAGGCAAACGCCCTAATTCAAAAAGTATATATATATATATATATATATATATATATATATATATATATATATATATATATATATAGTATATATATATATATATATAATTAATTTCGTATTCTTTTCAAAAGGAAAAAGTAAACTATTAAATTTAGTTGATTCTCACTTTTATCATAAATGCAATGATAAATATCATCCGGACTCACAATCTACCCCATCGGATGTGGTCTTTAAGATGTTGTTCGTGGATAATTTCCCAACCCATTTGTTGTATTAAATCATGCATATATATTTTGTTATCTGAAAAAGTTATGAGACATTTTGCCTTGTGAACCCAATGCCACTCCTCTCAGCATAATCAATATTTTGAAACAAAGTCTCTATCTTCTCCGTTAAAAAAGCAAGCAATGTCTAGGAATATTGCCTGCTTTATAGAATCCAGCCCATCATAGCTTATTTTGAGCACATCTTGGATTTCTGTCTCAGGTTTGTTCTTCAATTTATACAATTCACTTTCCCATTCTCTTGTTCGTTTGCCACGTAAAAGAGAGCCCAAAACTTTCAAAGCCAGAGGAAGACCTTGACAATAACGTATTACATCATCCGAAAGAATTTTATAATCTTCTTCTGGAAATTTTTTTTGAAAGGCATATAGACTAAAGAGCTTGAGAGCATCTTGAGAATTTAATTCTTCAATCTCACATAGGTCATTGACTTTATCCAACAAATGTTGATCTCTAGTTGTTTTCAAGACTCTACTTCCTTTCCCAAACCAATGATGTTTTCCAACTAGATACTCTAATTGTTTCAAGTCATCATCAATATCATCAAAAAAAAATAAGAGCCTTTTGAAACCAAAGAGTATTTTGTTTTACATGGGCTCCTTGACTAATATTGCATCTTTTTAATCATATGCATCTTTTTATAAGGGATAAGGTGCACATATACCCTACCCTAGAGGTATTTGCATATGTCCCAATTTGCTATAAAACTTTTGTTTTTTGTCCTAAAAAACCTTGATGTATATTATTGTGGTTCACTCATGCTCTTCTTATTAAAAAAGTTACAATCAAACTGAAAACTCTAACATGTGCCAAATGTTTATTGGGCGTTTAAATGAACAATTTTCTATACATGCCCTTTTCTAATGGGAGGGGATGAGTGAGATACAATAATAAGCTTCAAGGATATCTTAGGATAAAAATGGTTACGAGGTAGAGTGAGCCATACACAAAAACCTCGGGGCATTCATGCACCTTATCCCCTTCTTATACATCATATGTTATTCTTGGCAACTCTTTAAGATTGTAAAAGATTTAACTTAAAAATTTTCTGCGGTTACCACGAAGGGCTCTTGTTTTTTAGCATGGCTTCCCTACTTGAAACCTAATGCCCTTGATCCTTTTTGAGGTCTTTCTAGAGTCTCCATTTTAGGAAGCACGAAGAATGCCCAGAAAGGAGAATAAATCTATTTGAAAAACCCCCTTCTCTTGGTTTACCATTTGGAATTTTGATGGGACAAGGTGCATAAATGCCCTCGAGTTTTGAGTGTATGTCTATTTTGCTCCTAAACTTTTTTCCGGTCCAAATATATCTCTAACGTTTACTCTTATAGCTTAGTCATGTCCATGCCATTAAAAAAGATCACAATGGAAAAACACTCGTAAAACCCCCTGTTAAAACGCTCGTTAAACTTGCCGAGTTTAGAGTTTCCTAGCGGTGTGACTTTTTTAACATGATGGGCATGTGTTAACTACGGAAGTAAACGTCAGGGGTATCTTGAGACTGAAAAAAAGTTCATGGACAAAGTGAGACATTTCGGGGTATTTGTGCACCTCATCCCTTAGGACTAAGGGGTATGGATTTCATGATCGGTTTCACACAGTCACCGACTATGGGAGTTAGGGTTTGAACTAGAAACTGAAAGTTTCTAGGTGTTATGGTTGTTTTATGTGATGGAACCCGATTGATTCATGTTTGAAGGACGGTGTGCCATTGAATGGTCCTGAAGTTTGTGGCCCTGGTTGTGTGTTATGGCTTGTTTGAATAACAAGCGGTGTGTGAAATATGTTATGTTGATACATGCTATTTGATGTATATGAACATAGTTTTTCATAATTAGATTATATGTATAAATTATAATTGTCCATGGTTTGTGAATGTTCATGTAGTTCTCATTCATGCATGTAACATGAAGGAAAATGCATTGGCATCATGCATTTCATATGCACAGTCACATCGCGTTAAGTCGGGTGTGGGTGCAGGGTATGGTTTATTCACCAGTGTTGGTGAATGGGTCGTGAAGCAGGAAAAATGGAACAAGTACAGGTAGAGATTCACGAGTGTAATAAAATGATCAAAATGATAAACTACATGTTTGGGCGAAATAGGTGGAGTAAGATCCACTTTAAAGGTGTGACACTGAATCCCGGTGATGTAAGTTCGCGAAAATGTTGAAAAGGCGTGCGGCGTCCTGCGGTGTAAACCCGGAAATCTGTGGCCCACAAAAGAAGGAAGAGTAGGAAAATCAGGTTTTGATAAATAAAATTGGAGAGTTGTCCAATGGGTTAGTCATGGTGTTCCACAGATGGTAGTTTGTCACCTTGGTATTCGGGTGTGAGGAGTCGATTAGGACTCAAGTCGTGAGCATATTGGGTCGCATCTCATGCATGATATAGACATTTCATATAATAGTGAATAATTGTATGGAATGTGATTGATTGTTTATATATGCCATTACATATGCATTTTAGGTGGAGAGTAACCATCGTAGGAGATTATCACTACTGGGCTTTGCTCACCCCGTCGTGGGACCCCCCTTTCAGGTATAGGGAGTATCCAAGGAGACGACACTCACTAGAGGCGCTTTTGAGACAAAAGTCAAAATGTGTGAAGCTTTGAGTAAATATTTTTGTAAACATGTATAAATATTTTTTATGCATGAGGCATAAGAGCATAAAATATAGTTGATTATTTTCTGATGAGTATGGATGTATGGGCTGACGTGGCCATTTTTACTCATGTATGGGTCTCATGGTATGAGACACACAAGATTTCCGCAGGTTGACGGTGGTCAACGGGACCCCCGGGATAGGGGCGTCACATTAAATCTCTTGAAAATGTGGGTAGTGATTTCCTTGATATACTTCGATTTATACCTAGCATTATGAAGTATATGAGAGAGTAAATGGTAAGTCAAAAAATGAGCAGCACTAATAAGAACCAGGTTGATTCCCAGCTAAAATTTAAATCCTCTATAGTATATCATGACAATTAAAAGAAAATTCAATCTAAGACATAAAATGTAATTATTTGTGTTGAATGCAAACATATTTAGCCATCTCATAAATTTGAGATTGAGTGTTCACATCATTAGAAGAAAATTTTTGTGCTTTTTTATCATTCATGTCTCATCATATCTGATAGGGAAAGTTTACGGCACTATATAAGTATGGACTCCTTTCAACCTAATAGATGCGTTTTAAAGCCGTGAAGGCTCTTTGGCCCCAAAATGAACAATATCTACAATATTGGGCCGGGTTGTTACAATTCATTGGTGTGTTTTCTAATGATCCCATCAGAGAACTTTAATTATTGTAAACTTATATATCTAATGATCCCATAGAAGCCTAAATGTTACACACTTAATGTTGGACTTATTTGATTAACTACAATTTAATTATTGCATAATAAGACCTAACCACTGAAGTAATTTTTAGCTTTGATGAATTGGTAACACTTGGTTCCAAGCTCGTATCAAGGTTACTTTGTCCGACCTTCCTGACCATGTCCTTTTATTGACGTGGGGCGTTAAATCATATCAGCAAAATCCTTATTTTTGTTGTTTTGAGATATTATCTTTATTTTTTGGGATATTATTTTCTTTTCTATTATTGTTTTGGGTATTATTTTATTTTCTATTATTGTTTTGGGATATTATTTTATTTCCTATTATACCTAAATTATGCCTAAGGTATAAATAGATGTTTTAGAGTTTGTTTTAGGGATTTTTATCTCTTTTATCAATTTATCAGAAAATTCAAAGTTTTTGTTTTACTTCTCTGGATTGAGAATTGGTCTCTAGATTGAGGCGTGTTATTCTTGTTGATCAATGGAGTACTACTGCTGCATTGGAGTGGTATAAAGCGGGTTTCTCCGATCGATGGCTAATACTAGTGCTAGTGATGGCGTGATCGAAGGCATTGTCAAAGATTTCAAGTTATTTGAAGGTCGATTAAACGAGTAGCAACAATCAATCCAAAATTTAACTCAATAGTTGGAAATAATATAAGCACAATTACTGGCGTTATTGAGTATTGATGAACAAGGGCATAGGAATGATGAGAACAAGGGCAAGAATTGGCCCCTCTAGGCCTACTTTTAGTCCCATTCCAAATATACATATCAAAGAAGGCGGTCATGGATTTGATGACACTTGGATGAGGAGGCCAACTTGGGTGGTGCAAATTACATAGTAGACAAAGAGGTGGAAGATAATGGCAACCAAACTATAGAGACGATGAATACAAACTAAGGTAGATATCCTTAACCGGTGATGATCTTAATATGGAGGGTTTTGATTGGTTATTGAAGTAGACAAGTTCTTTGACTATCTTAGAGTTGCCCAAGGATAGGAAGGTTAAATTTATTTGCTTATAGGTTAAAGAGAGCATCGTGTGGAGGGACAGATTGAGGAGATGAGAATGAGAGAGAGGGGTGTGGTCGATTCAAACATGGCATAGGGAAACAATTATTGCAATTAGTTTTACCTCCAATAGTATAGACAATATATTTTTTATGCCCATCGAGATGTACACGGGGTAGCAAGAGTGTGAATGAGATGTGTTGCTGAGATTTTTTAGATTGATTGAGAGGAATCAATTATCGAAATTGAACCAACGGGAGGTGAGATATTTAAATTAGGTTGAAGTAGACTATTAGAGATAAAATTGGGGTGCATATGGTTTTCAATGCGAGGCTAGAAATTTAGGTATGAAAGTTGGGTTACTCATTCTTGAGCAAACTCATGTTCGTGTAGAAGATATGAAGGGTAGACAATAAGGCTCAAGTGACAAGGGAAAAACACCTTAGTCGCGTCATTTGTGGAAGGCCCACTTGATGTTGGTGTAGGAAAGGGGAAAAGTGTAGCAGTGGATGAAGGTAAGGGTAATACTTCTATGCCTGCTAAAAATAGTAACCCTTATGCAAGGCCTTTTGGTGTTAAGTGCTACAGATGTGGAGAGGTTAGACATTGTTCCCATGAATGTCCTAAACGGAAGGCAATGAATGTAGTGGAGAAGGATGATGATGTTGTAGAGAATGAGATGTGCAGACCTGATGGGGATGATGATTATGAGGAATATGAGTAGAAAGTGCATTGTGTGGTGAGAAAGCTCATGTTATCTCTAAAATGAGGTGATGAGACCCAACACCATAAGCTCTTTTGCACTAGGTGTATTGTGCAAGGGAGTTTGTGTGATCTTATTATTGATAGTGGGAATTAGGAGAACATAATAAGTAAAGATGTTGTGGAGGGAATGAACTTTCTAACTTTTATGCATGACCCATCTTCACTTTTGGGCAAGTGTAAGGAGACCCGGGAAGTGCATTTGATGGCTATGAAGGGAGAAGTAGAAAGTAGAGATTTAGTTGCGGCTCCAATTCCGATGGTGTAGACTTTGTTAAAGGAGTTTGATGATGTGATTCTTGAGAATTTCTGAGATTACCTCTATCATAACATATAACACCATATATATTTGATTCAGGTGCTTCTCTTTGAATCAGCCTCATTATAGGATGAGTCCCGAGGAGAATGAGAAATCTTAAGGAGAAGGTAGAAGAGTTGTTAAGCAAGGATATCAGAACTCAGCATGAGCTCGTATGCGGTTCTAACTGTTTGGCCTTATAGAAATATGGGAGTTGACGGATGTGTAGACTGATGAGGCGTCGACAAAATTCTATTGGATATAGATTTCCTATTCCGGTTGGATGGTACTGCTTGATCAGTTGAGTAGAAGCGGTTCATGTTTAAATAGATTGACTTGAGGGTGGCTATGTCATCGATCAATCGGGTGATGAGTGGAAGGCGACATTCAAAATGAAAGGATGAAACTGCATAGAATGATTCAATCATGCCTTTTGGGCTAACAAATTCTCCTAGTATATGCAGATTATAAATCAGGTATTACAACCTTTCATGGAAAAATTTGTAGTTGTTTATTTTAATGATATTTGATTCATAGTAAGTCAAGGAGGGGCATATTTGGACACCTTAAGGGAAGTGTTTAAGGTTTTGAGGAAAATAAATTATATCTGGAATTTGAAAAGAAGTGTTTTTTATGGCCCGATGGTTTCTATTTCATGGTACATGTCATTGAGTGGTGAAGGAACAAAGTAGATGAGGAAAGTAAAGACTATTAGAATGTCTACCCCAAAGAATGTCAGTAGTCATAAGGAGCTTCATGGGTTAGCAACCTTTTATAGGTTCATTAACATTCAGGTAACATGTAGCACCTGTTACTAAATTAATACGAGAAGAAATGAGGGGTTCCATTGGAAATGAGAATACAAAGTAGTTTGCTGATTAAGAAAAGTTGAGCCTGACACCTGTCTTCTTGACATTACCAAATTTTAAGAAGTTATTTGAGTAGAGTGTGATGCAGTGGAATTGGTATAGGATATTTTTGTAGCACCAAAATCTGGGGTCACGTGTAATCCAGGTCGACTCACGGAATGCCTTGTGAACACCCAGTAACCCTGATATCACTTCAACGCATCGCATTTCTGGGATTATAACTACGGCGGACATATATTAACCTACATACCCTTCTGGGCATAGGCAATCATTTCCATATAAAATAAACTAGACTATCTCACAAACAGTCTATACAGGTTTGATTACAATTCTTGTATACAAAAATATATACATGTCATAAGTGTGCTCAAAATAAAATACATTTATCAAAGCCACATCCTGGCTTCCTTCAAAATCATGGCCTCAAAGGAGAGTCGTCCTCCAGTGTACCACCTACACTTGAAAGGGGGTCCCACGACGAGGTGAGCAAAGCCTAGTAGAGTAAACTCCTACAAGGGTTACTCCGCTAAGTGCACATACAGTACCGACATTCATAATATTACACGCGTTCGAAGTAAAACATGCAAGTCCGTACGAAGTGCATGCCTGAATGAGATGTGACTCATCATGCCTGTATCCCGAGTCTTCCACGAGACTCCCTCACATGCATATGCCAAATGTGAAAACTCGTCATTGGTGTTTCATCCAATGACCCTTTTTTTTAAACAAAACCCATTGGATATACCTCCAGTGTCAATTTGATTTAATCAAATCACGTGTGTTTATGCATTTGTGGGCCACCCAATTTTCGGGTTCTCGTATGGGGATGTCGCGCGCCTTTCAAACGGCTTTGGACTTTCACGTCGATTTTGCTCCCGAACCGGTCAGGGTTTTTCACTCGAGAAGTATCTATCTCTTCTTCCTATACCCGACACATGCTTATTTTTCATGCTATGCAACCGAGGAGACTCATTTTGGACGTTGTCCCATTGCAGCTCACCACCGTTCACGAGAATAATGAATGATATAACCATGTACACACCCAGGCTCGTCCAGTGCATATGCAATGCAAAATGCCAATGCATGTATCTCATGTTACATGTACAATGAACACTACATAGAACAATTTATAAACGTATTTCATACTTGAAGTACCATGGATGTCGAAAACATATAATTTTACATCTATTCATGCTGTATATATAACACACATATATCAACATATTTACCTGACACATTCAACATATTTAATTTCTAGCAATAACATAAAAAATAAAAAAAAACAGTCTACACAAACTAGCCATTCCTGGCCATACTCGGCCTTGGAAATAATCTAGACTCAGTCCAGAAATTTCATCTTTTGTTCCGTTTTATTTATTTATTTATTTTCAACTTTAAGCTTGTCATTGCTGATTATAAATTCAGCCATTAAGCAGTCCTGAAACTCGACTCGAAAATTGTTCCAAAAAACAGTTCACAACAAAAATCCCTGCATTTCTAGCAATCCCGGAACCAAGACCGGCCCCGGAATGACCTTGAAGCCTAGTCTGGATTGTCCAAAAAAAAGTCCCAATGTCTAAAAATTCAGTCCCGTGTTTGGGCTGAACCACACGACCATTTATGACTCTTAAATAAAGAGGAACCAGTATAGGAGAAAACCCCTACCTCTTGTAGCTTCGATGAAAATTTAGGATTTCGGTCCCCATAGGTAGCTCTCATTGCATGGATCAACTTTAGTTCTCATAATATCGAGCTCTGACCATTGGAACACCGGGAAAATCTTCTCTTTCCCTCTCTCCCTTTTCCTTTTTCTCTCCCACGCACTGTTTTTTTTTTTTTTCCTTCTCTTTTATTTTCCTTTCTTTTCTCTTTCTTTTCTTTCTCCTTTTCTTTTCTCCTCCTCCTCCACCTGAATTGGTTCTCTACAAAGTTGGTCTTCCTCTTCCCTTAAGATATTTCTCACTCTCTCATTATTAACTCGACACATGGGCTAAGATGAGCCATGTGTTTTAATCCCACAAATCAAGTGCCATGTGTCACATGGACACATGAACTAAGTTTCATTTGCTACACCACATGGCTATCAGGCCATGTGTCCATCCCCTATGGTTCCATGTGGCATCCACATGGTCATGACATGTGGCACCATTCCATGTGTCACTCGACACCTGGTGCCTCGAAAAACATTAAATTTTGACTATCTCGAAATCCGACGAAATTCAACTGGGTAACTAGATTTTGCGAGACAAATTTAACGGTGAAGTCCGTTTAGTCATCAGAGATCTAGAAAAATTCTAGGTTTTCCACCTGCACTATTGCGGAGAAGTGCAGTTTGCCTTTTTAGAAAAATTGAATTTTTTAGTTTTACATTCTCCCCCTTCATGAAATTTTGTTCCCGAAAAATTCACACACGCATACACATTTAAACCACATGCATATGCAACAGTCATTTTGATATCAAATGACTAAGAAAACACACCTCCATCCTCAAACAAGAATGATAACCGACACGTATTGTGTCCTTGCATTCCCATGTTGCCTCTTTCACTCCACGGTCCTGCTATAACACTTTTATCAGCCTCACAATTTTGCCTCGCAACACCTAGTCCCGGCTATCCATTATACGCATTGGCCCTCCTCGAAGGTCCATCGCATCCAACAACCAGCTTCAGCCCCCGATCCACTCACGTAGGTTGGATGCAGAGTCAGTACTTAGGAAACATGGAGACATGGAATACCTCATGGACACCCAATAAACTTGGTGGTAATCTCAATCGATACACGACTATGCCCACCCTCTTGAGTATCTTGAAGGGCCTTGTAAACCTCGGCGATAGCTTTCCGCTTGCCTGCCTCGAACTACAGGGTCGGCGTCGTCTGACCGGTTTAGTTAACTAGCCCAGGCTCGAGCCATGAGGAAAGGCGGCTTAGTATCGATTCCGCTTCTTAGAGGTGTCTCTAATAAAATCCAGACCCATGATGGATCTCTCTCCCACCTCTATCCTACAAATCGGAGACTGACACAACCTCCCATATAAAGCCTCATAGGGTGCCATACATGCTTGCACGATGGTTATTTGTTGTAGGCAAACTCTACCAGAGTAAATGCTCTCCAGTACCCTTAAGATCCAGAACTTATATACTCCTGACATGTCCTCTAAAACCTGTATAGTCCCTCTTCGACTAACCCCGTCTGTTTGTGGATGGCTTGAGTGCTCATCATCAAGCTGTGTTCCCACGAAACCTTTGGAAACTCTTCCAAAAAGTGGCGGGAAAACCTAGGATCCCGGTCAGACATAAGTTGAACTCCATGTAATCGGACAATCTCTCAAATGTATAACCTGCAGAATTCCTCGGTGTGAAGGTCACCATACGATAAGAAAATGTCTTGAAACTTAGTGAGCTAGTCCACAATCACCCACACCGCATCACGCTTGGTGATGTCAGGTAGCAAGTAAGTCACCAAAATCCGTCGTGATATGTTCCCACTTCACTCTACTACTTGATGGCTAGGAAGTAGCCATCGGCCTCCTAGTGCTTTCGGCCTTACCTCTTGACATGAGACATCGTCGAGCAAGTTTTAAAGTGTCTCTTCCAATAAAGCTCGATAATGCGTGCCAAGATCATGGTACATCTTCGTGCCACTAGATGCATCATAAATCGAAGCGATGGAACTCGTGAGGATCTTCTTTCTCGGATGTCAATTTAGGAACCTGACCCGGAGTCCTATGCAGACTACCATATGTGTGAGATGGCTCTGACCTTCGTCCTCGCACCTCGCGTACCCAGTTCACGATGGACACTATCTCTGCGTGTGCCCCTGGGGACTTCGATCACTCTGCTGTTAGGGAAGGCATGGCCCATTAAGCTCCTAAGACACCACAGGCTTAATCTACGTACTATAGCCCCGAATGTCCACCTGGCCTCGAGCATACGCTGCTCAGGGAAGCTACACTAGCGGTACTCCGTGACTTTCATTGGCGTCAGCCACCGCATTTGCCTTACCCGGGATGGTAATGCAAAGTGAAGTCATAATGCTCCGGATACTCCATCCATACAACGTTGCCTCATGTTAAGGTCCGTGTGAGATATACTTCATACTTTGTGGTCACGAAAACACCTCGGCTTGCTCACCGTATAAGTAGTGGTCTTCAAATCTTGCGAAGACTATGGCTTTCAACTCCATGTCATGTGTGGGAGTAATTAAACTTTTGATTCTTTAACTTAAGAGAACCATAAGCTACACTCTCTCTGATTTGCATCAGCATGCCAATTAACCGAGGCATGTAATGCAACTATGTGCCTTTGTCACAGCTCTGGACTATCAGAAGAGGAGTTGTAGTAAGCCTCCTTTTCAATTCCTGGAATGCCTTCTCACCACGGGTCATTGACTTGGGTGACCACCCGCTGGTCGATCTCGTCATAGGTGCAGTTAATCGGGAGAAGTACTCAATGAATCTCCTATAATACCCTACCAGTCCTAGGAAGCTGTGTATCTCAAAGACTGACTTCAGCCTCTCCCAACTCATAACTGCCTCGACCTTCTCTGGGTCCACTGATACACCAGAAACTAACACTACATGTCCTAAGAATCTCACCTCAGTAAGCCAAAACTCACACTTATTGCACTTGGCGTACAATTGATGTTCTCTGAGGGCCTGGAGAACAATCCTCAAGTGATCCTCATGCTCCTCCTCAGACTGGGAATAGATCAAAATGTCGTCCACAATGACTACGACGAACTAATGTAAGTAGGGTTGGAATACCATATGCATGAGATCCATGAATGCCGGCCCAGGCATTTGTCGAAGCCAAATGGCATCCTTTGTGAAGAACTCAAAATGCCCATACCGCGTCTTTAAATGTTGTCTTAGGATATATCTTGCCTCCTAACTCTCAAGCGATGATGCTTAGGTCTGAAGTTCTATCTTGAATTAGACCCGTGCTCCTCTCAGTTGATCAAACAAATCATCAGTCATTGGTAAAGGATACCGATTCTTGATCGTAACCCTGTTCAACTGTCGATAATCAATGCAAAGTCGAAGGGTCTTGTCCTTCTTCTTAGCAAACAGAACCAGAGCGCCCCAAAGTGAAGTGCTCGATCTAATGAAACCCTTGTCCAAAAACTCCTATATCTGGACCTTGAGTTCCTGCCCATTTCAATGGCGCCCGGCACCATGCGAGTCACGAAATGGGTGATGTACCGGGGATGTAACTTCGATAAAGAAAGTCTACATCCCTCTACGGAGGTAATCCTGGTAGCTCTTTCGGAAAAACATCCCGCCATTACTCATGAAACCACGAGGTAGATCCAAATTCTGTCTCACCTCATCTCACAGGGTAAGCCTTGCTAATGTAGATCATTTGCCGTCTTGTCCCCAAGTCACACATGGTATGGGGTAAAGCATCATGCTTGTCCTCCTGAAACGTAACACGAATACTGTCTTATGTGTAGGCGGTAACCCTCCTACGGTCATAATCAATGACAACTCGGTGTGCCATCAACCAGTACATCCTAAGGATGACATCAAACTATAACATGTCCTTGACCCTCAGGTCCATATTAAGAAGAATCGAAGATCTCCTTCCGCGATCCCGAGCACATCAAATCGAGCTCTCACCTAGTCTGGGGAGAACTCACATATACTTGGCTTTCAGAGGTCTCAGCCTCTAAGCCCAATTCTTTCCTTAGTGGTGGATGTGCGAACACTAGTAATTATCGATTCTTGAACTAACATGTTCATTTATTTTCAAACCCCTAGGTTATGTTCTCCCAACCTAGTGTTCATCCTTTACTATATACATCTGTGTCATACATATATTTCCGCAATTTGTAACACACAAACATTGAGCATGTTAGAACACAAAACATATGATGCACCCCATGTAGTTGTTACACCCCCGAATCCACAGGGGGTCCCGGGTTGGCAAACCCGTTAACTGCAATGGAATACCTTGACTGGGTAACCGTGTCACATCACTGCATTCCATTTCTTAGGATTGTAATTTGAGCAGACATATATTAACCTACATACCCTTTCGCGCATAGACAATCATTTCCATATAAAATACACTAGACTATCTCACAAACAGTCTATTCGGGTTTGATTACAACTCTTTTATAAAAATATATATATACATGTCATAAGTGTGATCAAAATAAAATACATTTACTCAAGCTTGAGATCCTAGCTTCCATGGAAATCAAGTCCTCGAATAGGCCTCGTCTCAGGTGTACCACTGCTACGTGAGAATGAAGCGAAAGCCCGAGTAAGGTAAACTCACAAGGGTTACTCCCACCTAAAAGTGTAACTACCCTATAAGTTTCACATGCAATGCATGTTCACCTGATAATACCGCATTCCAGTAAAACATGCAGTCATACCCTGGAAATTCTACCACATGCTATAGATAAGTGTGTTCGGCATGCCCATGTCTGCTAGTCTCAGAACTCCTCACACATGCATATGCCAAATGTGAAAACTTCGTCATTGGTGTTCACCCGACAATAACCTCAAAAAACAAATTCGTTTTGTTTATAAAACAAAACATTGGACTCACCTCGATGTTCATTTGATTTAATCAAATCCGTGTGTTTATGCATTTTGGGCGCGGATTTTCGAGTTCATACCTTAGGATCTGAGTCTCTCTCGCCTTTCAAGCAGCTTTTGGGACTTTCACTTAGTCGATTCGCGTATGAACCCAGTGCAGGTTTTTCACTGAGGGGGTATCACATCCGCTTCTTCCTATACCCCGACACGTATTTTCATGCTATGCAACCAAGAGACTTATTTTGGACGCTATCCAATTACCGAGCTCACCACCCATTCACCAAGAATGATGAATGACTATAACTATGCACACACAACCGAATCAATGCGACGACTCCGTGTATATGCAATGCAAAATGCCCGATGCATGTATCGTATTACATATCGATAGATACATGGAACAAATTTATAAACCATACTTCATGCCAAGAGTACCATGGATAATTATATAAAACATATAATTTACATCTATTCATGCTAATATATATAACACACATATATCGACATATTTTTAACACATTCGACATGTTATTTAATTTCCATCAATAACCTGAAAAAAAGCGTCACACAAACTAGCCATTCTGACCATAATCAGGCCATACTCGACCTTGGAAATAATTTGGACTCGGTCCAGAAATTTAAGCTTTTGTTCCATTTTACTTATTTATTTATTTATTTTCAACATTCAAGATTATCATTAACGGCTATAAATTCATCCATTAAGCGTCCTGGAACTAGAGCGAAGCGTTCAGAAAAACAATTCACTTAACAAAAATTCTGCATTTCAGTCACCGGAACCAAAATCGGCCGGATACTAACCTTCTAAAACCCGAGTTCTGGATTGTCGAAAAATAGTCGATGTCAGAAAATTCGAGTCTCGTATTTGAAATTTGAACCATACGACCATTTACGACTCTTAAATAAAAGAGGAACATTATAGGAGAAAACCTACCTCTTGGAGGTTAGAGGCTAAAATTTAGTTTCGGTACCTGCGTAGCTCTCGTCGTGTGGATCAGCTTTGGATTCTTGAACTGCTCGAGCTCATTGTTAGGCTCTTGGAAAATCTTCTCTTTCCCTCTCTCCATTTTCCTTTTTCTCTCCCACGCACTGTTTTTTTTCCTTCTCTTTTCTTTTTCTTTCTTTCCTCTTTCTTTTCTTTCTCCTTTTCTTTTCTCCTCCTCCTCCATCGAATTGGTTCTCTACCAATTTGGTCTTCCTCTTCCCTTCGAGGATGTTTCTCTCCCTCTCATTATTGACTTGACATGGGCTAAGATGAGCCATGTGTTTAATCCCAAAATCAAGTGCCATGTGTCATGGACACATGAACTAAGTGTCATTTGCTACATGGCTATCATGCCATGTGTGCTCACTAAGGTGCCATGTGGCACCACTTACATGACAACCCGGTATCGATGCCACTTGAAAAATGTGAAATTTTGATGTCTCGAGTCAGTAATTAATGAGGTTACTAGATTCGTGAGGCGAATTCAACGGTGAAGTCGCTTGTCATCAAGAGATCTATAAAAATTCCCGGGTTTTCCACTTGCACTATTCTGAAAAATTAATGTTTTGCCCTTTTCAAGAAATATTTAATTTTCGGGTTTATAGTTTTGTCCCCAGAAGAGGCCAATAGCTTTCTTTAGTGAAAATTTGTGCGAAGCAAGGCGTAAATGGGCTACCTATTACAAAGAATTTTATGTTGTTGTGAGGGCTTTGAAAACTTAGGAGCATTATCTCATAGGCAAGGATTTCATTCTCTATACTAATCATCAGGCTTTGAAGTACTTAAGTACACATAAACAAATTAGAAGTGATATGCATGCTCAATGGTCATCTTACATAGAGAAATTCCCTTATAAGCTTGTCCATAAATTAGGACAACAAAATAGGGTGGCGAATGAATTAAATAGACAAGTGGCTTTGATGAGAACCTTGAGTTTAGAGATAGTAGGCTTTGAGACATTAAGCAGGTGTATGCAAATGATAATGACTTCAAAGGTTTAGGCTACTTATGTGCTTAAAACGACCTTGTGATGATTTTTATATTCGCTTGATGGGTTTCTCGTGAAGGGTGAAGCTTGCCTTCCTCGCACTTTTCTTCGATGAGAATGTAATTAAAGACTTGCATGGTGGTGGTTAATGAGTCATCTTAGAGATAGAACCATTGAAACCATGAGGATAGAGTACTATTAGCTGGAGTGAGAAGGGATGCTGACCCCTCTTGTGTGTCGAGGTGCTATGTATGTCAAAGGGTGAAGGGTTAGACTCAAAACACGGGGTTATACATGCTATTACCCGTTCCTGATGCTATATGGGAGGATCTTTCTATGGACTTTGTGTTTGGTTTGCTGCGAACTCAACGAGGTATGAATACTATTTTGTTGTGGTTGATAGGTTTTCTAAGATGGCGCATGTCTTCCTTGTAAGAGAGCTGCCGTCATCTTCTACAACCAAACTATTCTTTATGGAGGAGTTGTGAGTGTCATGGGTGCCAAAAACTATTACATCGATCTTAACACTAAGTTCCTTAGTCACTTTTGGATATTTCTTTGGAGCCATTTGACTCGTCATTGAACCCCGATAAAAAAACACATCCCACGCAAGCAGACCCAGTGAGACGAGAGGGGTTGTTAATAGGACTTTGGGTAGTCTTATTCGAAGTATTTGCATGGATATACCAAAGTAATGGAATTTTTCCATAGCACAAGTGGAGTTTGCCTATAACAACGTCATTCATAGTGCAATAGGTAGATCCCTGTTTTCCATTCTATACATGAAGTGTCCTAATCATGGTTTAGATTTGGTGAAGCTTTAAAAAGTCTCGAGTCTTAGTGTAGTAGCTGATGATTTGGCAAAGTAAGTTCAAGAGGTGCAAGCAAATGTCAAGAACAAGTTAGAGAAGGTTAATGCAAAATACATAGAGGCGTATTAAACATAGTCAAGCTAGATGTTGGTTATAAGGTGATGGTTTTCATTAGCAAAGCTCGAATGCAAGGTGGCCATAGAAAGCTTCAACAAAAAAGGTATGGACCATACCAAATTGTTAAGAAGATCAACAACAATGCTTATGCGGTTGACTTACCATGTTTGATGGGAATTTCCAAAGACCTTCAATGTTGTTTCGATCTTACCTCGTTTCTAGCCATACATGAATCTGATATCCAACTCAACCAAAATCTTTATTTTTGCTTGTTTTGAGATATACATTCCTTTATTTCCCATTATTGTTTTGGGAGTATTATTTTCTTTCCTATTAATGTTTTGGGTATTATTTTCTTCATATTATTGTTTTGAGATATTATTTCATTTCCTATTATACCCAAATTATACATAGGGTATAAATAGATGTTTTAAGAACTTTTATCACTTTTATCAAGATATTAGAAAATTCAAAGCTTTTGCTTTACTTTGTTCTCTGAATTGAGAATTGGTCTTTGGATTGAGACGTGTTATTCTTGTTGATCAATTGTGTGTTGATTAATCGCGCCACATCAAGGCCATTTATTCCATTTCGTTTTTAGCTTTATTTTTAATGCCTTGAGCAAGGAGACCTTTTTTTTTTCATATATTCTCAGAATGCATTGGCTTTATTTGGACCTTGTTCATATTTGTTAGTTTTTAAATTAAGTTGCCATTATTAAACGAGCAAAGGATACTGTAATCGACATCTTGTTCTAAGATAAGGGCTATTTTAGATATTTTAATACGATTAATGGGATTATACTAAACGACCAGAAAAACCTAAAGAAGTGGACATTCAATTTCATATATATATATATATATTTCACGTCTAAATTAATTTAATGAAAATTTGTGTTATATTTTATTTCAAAACTTGAAATTCACTTTAACAACTGACTCTCAAATCAATTTAAATTAGAGTTGGTGATTAATTACTAAAAAATTGCCAATAAATTCTGTTCAAATTGAAATAATCCATGGTAATCGACATTTCTTCAACACAAATTAGAGAAATTTACAACAATATCAACAAAAATGACAGTAGCAAAAATACCAATAAAAATAACATAGCGGATGAATAATTATATCGCAAAAAGTTTAAATTCTAGAATTTATGTTTGTTCTTGATGCATAAAATAAGTTGTTTACTTAATGTGGATCGATAAAAATCTTAAGAATGGTGGGATCACTATTTTTTTCAATTTATGATGAAATGTTTTTAAATAATTAATTTTTTTATTCTGTCATTTTGGTATTAATTACATTATAGTATTCTAGCTTTGCAAGACTGACCTAGAACCCGCATTTCCAACCCGCTTTACTCCTCTCGAGTCATGCCTTAATGGCTTTAAATGAATTTCCTTTTAAAATTGTAAATTTCAAGTGACTATTTATTTTTTTATGCAATTTATAAAGTTATAAAGTTAAATGGTAAGGAACATAATACTACATGTAAATGTAATGAAAAGTTATTAGTTTTCAAAAAAAGAAATACTCATAAATGAAAGCTACTCATAATTAACAAAAGCTAAAAATTAAGTTATTGAACATTACCCCACTTCTATATGCCATCCATAAATATTGCCTGCTTCAGTCAAGACCTCTCTCCATCTCTCTACTTTGTTCTTCCAATTTTTTTCATGGTTGTCAACGCTTCCTCCAAAAGCTCCCGCTTGCTTACGAACATCCGTCTGATCCACATGGTGAAAAACCGACCGTACGCATTTGCCCGTAAGATTCTATATCTCAGACCCAGCATGATTCTTGCAAGTCTCTAAACACCTCACCTTGAATCAAAGATAATTTTGAGAGAAAACAACAATGGAAGATCTTGATTTTTCAACAGCTTTGAGAAGCTTGCTGATCTCTTCTCCTTTGGAAAGTCACTATCTCAAAGTTGTAATGCCTTCTTCAACTAATTTTTAGAAATAAAAATACAACTTCAAATTGAAATGAAAAAGAACATAGAGATTACATCACATGATGTTTTGCGCGCCATCACGTTTTAACCAATGTATTTGAGCTACAAGAAACATTGTTGCAATATTTTTCCATAAATGCTCAATTAATGCATTTCCAAGTACATACAAGCTTCTTTACTATTAATTTGTTTATGACGGAGCAAGAAACTACGAAACAGCAGGTTTTATCTACTAACATATCAATATTCTGGATAGACATCACATTAAATCATAATGATGGTAATTTTAATGAATACATGTGTTGGAAATTATGGAGGTGATATACTCCCTCATTAGTTTTTAGATTGTATTTTTTTATCATTTGGTTAATATAATTTTATTATGTAGTTTTTATTAATATTGTTTTGCTTTTCTAATGTAATAAGATGCTCTTATAATATAATTTTTATTATTAAAGTGTGTATTTTAAGGTTTTTAATATATTTTTATTTATTTAATATAATTTCATATTTACGTTTAAATATGGTAAAAATATTTCATACATCATATTCCTAAAAATATTCTAGATAAATAAATATTTGAAGAATGAACAGTGATTTGGACTTTTCTAAAATGGAGAGATTATTTGTTTAGCTGGAACTCCATAAAATGGATCACACCATCTCCAAATACGGGAGAAGATGTCAATAGAGATGCTTTTTTTTTTTTTTTTTGGTCAGGCCACGAGAATTCGAAGTTCTCGATTTATGTATAAAGATTTGAATATTAGAAATGATCCACATAGTCAAACCTAAGCAAGCCACTAGGATTTTGTTTGCAGTATGATCCAATAGCTTCTTTCACATATAAAATTCGTAGTCTCCTATTTTTCGACATAAATTCAGAGCCTTTAGTTTATCATATATATATATATATATATATATATATATATATATATATTATCTCTTTCGTATCTTTTCCATCGATGACGTGTAGGAACTTACTCATAGAGGACTGATTTATTATCGTTCAAGATGATACAAACAATCTTAGGGAAATTTTTATTTCTCCCAGAATAAAATACCTCCCGCTTCTCAATTTGAACAAACCTATCAAGAGAGTAAGATTAAGTATAAAAAATTCGTGTTCACCAATTAAACTAATAAATAACATAATTACAATTTACAAATATCACAACTATATAAAAGAAAAATTCATATAAAATTTTGACAACAAAATCAATTGCCATAGCTTCTATGACAAGATGTCACCCTTGATTGATCTATATACACATTCCAATATTTTGCCTTTTAAAGTTGATACATCTAAAATCTCGAGTATGGTTTCACTTCTAAATTTAATATATAATTTATTTTAAGAACAAGTCACCATCCGGACAGACCCACCCGATACCCTCCCCCTGATTTCCCGGTGGTCCCGCCCAGCGAAGTCCTACCATATAATCCCTAGGGGAAGATACTGGTGGGAACTCACCCAAGGTGCTGAGTAACACTGCATATTGATCAACACCCTGCTATACAAACAGGTTATAAAACCCGCAATGTAAATGAGGTAAATTGAGTCCCTGCAAGTCCCACACTAACATCAGAATGTCAAGAAGATTTCATCATAAAGAAAAGAGAAACTATGTCTATGATAACAAACCCATAATAGATAAGAGATATCTTATTAGTTTGAAGAGAGGAAGATTCAAACTTATATTTATAATCTCACTTGAACTGTCTGACCCAGGAACAAGATTTAGAACAATAATGAGATAACAAATCCTCAGCTTGAGTATACATTATAATAAAAACATTATTCAATTGTCTTCCCAAAACTCCATCACTTTAAGAAATCGTTATAATGATTTAGACAAAACCCAATTTCATCCTGTCTAATGATATGATCACATGTCAACAACTAGTCGTCCAACGTTAAGAAACACATCCGGAATCATCACGCCACAGCCGGCCGTCACAAGAGTCAACGGGAACAACGCACTCAACAATCGAACCACGGAGATCCGGAAAACTATACCACATTTAGAAAATCAACAACGTCCATACCATAAACCACGCTATACCGCACCGCGTACTCATCCTAAACCGTTTAAACCACTTCACGCCACCGCGGCAAACCCAAAATACCAAACCGCCTGTCAAACCACCTCACGTTTCACCGTGGCAAACCCAGAATACCAAACTCGTCGGTCAAACCGACCACGTCATTCGGCAACCCGTAATACCAAACCGCTTCGGGTCAAACCGACTCACGTCAACGCGGTAAAACCCGAATACCCAACCGTCGATCGGAACCGACCACGCCGAACGCGGTAAAACCCGTATCACTCCAACCGCCGGTCAAACCACTCACGCCAACGCGGGTAAAAACCTGTATCGCCAAACCGCCGATCAAACCGACCTCACGCCACCGGTAAAACCCGTAATACCCAACCGTCGGATCGTCCGACCTCACGCCAACGTGGTAAAAACCCGTAATACCCAACCGTCGGGTCAAAACCGACTCACGTCAACGCGGGTAAACCCGTATCACCCAACCGTCGAGATCAAACCGACCTCACGCCAACGCGGGTAAACCCGCATCACCCAACCGTCTGGATCAAACCCAACCTCACGCCAACGTGGAAACTACTAAACCCCTCCCAACCCCCGCCACCACGTGGCACCAATATAACCGCTCTTTCACATGTACTTTTCCCAACAATACCGTGATAGAGTCGGGCTTCACAAAATCTCACGATCCACCTTTAAAACAATAGTTTTTCAAGATAGTTTACAACTTCAATCTATGTATCCAAAATAGCCAAACACCACCGACTCATCCACAAACACAGTAAAACTTTCAAATATTTAAAATGATGACAAAACTCACATGAAATAATAACTTGTTTTATATGAAACCGAAAATCATGTTTGAATGCAACCTAACCATCTTATCAAAACAATATATATGTAAAGTATTTAATCACAATAGATATATCAACACAATACCCCAAATCATTTAAAAGCATATAAACCACTCACTGACTATAGACGCTCAGTCCTGTTCCCCTGCAGGGTCGTCCCCCGGCCCGGCGTGAGTGCCTGTAATATAAATAAAACACCATTTAGGCTCCAATAACTGAACCAACAACATTGGAATACCCCGAAGGCCTTTGGGACAATTTTTTAGAAC
The DNA here is from genome assembly GCA_016808115.1 of Tetrastigma voinierianum. Classification (NCBI taxonomy): domain Eukaryota; kingdom Viridiplantae; phylum Streptophyta; class Magnoliopsida; order Vitales; family Vitaceae; genus Tetrastigma; species Tetrastigma voinierianum. The sequence continues at coordinate 317,636 of JAEQBH010002329.1, read as the reverse complement.
TATGAAACCATCCCACCTGACCGACAGGCCCAATTACACAGCCAAGGCCTCTATGTTCGACATACCCAAAATTTGTAGCTTTTCAAATTCGAGAGCTAATTTCGAAACTGGAACTATCCACAATTCCTAAAAACATCCAATTTCACTAATACAACTTCAATTTTTCCAAATTTGACCAATCGGTACTCTATTTCAGTCCCGACTTCTCGGTAATTACCCGAAACAACCTAAAAATGGAAACCCAACCAAACGATGTCCAAAATTTACAAACCACATATCAATGGAAAGCCCAAGAGACCAGGAACTCATTGGTACTCCATTACCTCGTCCAACATGTGGTGGCCTAAAACCCGATCTAAGCTTCTACGATTTGCTTTCAACGTAATTCCAAACTGCGAAATCTGCAAAAGGGACCACGAGATGAGTTTGGAAGGTCCAAAAATGGTGGAAAAGAGCTATGGTGGCTCGAGGTGGCCGGAAATGGCCTGGAATCACAAAACTTAGGTGAAAAATCTGCAGGTACCGCCGTCGTTCGCTGCCGCGTGCGTGCACGCCAGATCCCGCTGGCCCAGAGGCGGTTAGTCGTGAAATTTACTGGCGCCTGGCATCGTCCCGGCAGGGCACCTGGTAGTCCGCGCGTACGCGAACTCCGGCCGGTGGTGCCTCATCTCGGTCCGACATTTCCTACTACACTGCAGTGGCTACTCTGCCAAAAGGTGTTCCTGGCTTCGAGAGTTTTCTCTTTAGGGTTTTGGAGCTCAAGTGTTGTTTTGGGCTGTGTGGTTTTCATTCGGGTATCACAAGCTATGTTTATATAGGGTCTGTGGTCACTTTCGTAAAAATCCCGTACATAACTTGGACACTGATAAAGTGCTACTGCTGAACTTCTAATGGGCCGTAACTTTTTATCCGTAAGTCAGATTGTGACGCTCCGCCTCGGCCTATGAACTCAGACGACGAGGCCTGGCGAAATGGTGTCTTAGTTAACTTAAAACTATTCCTCCGAAAAGTCAAACTTGGTCAACTTGGTCAAACTTGGTCAACTTGGTCAAACTTGGTCAAACTCGTATTATTTGGTACGGGTCATTACACCATCAATGCTCATATATTAGAAAAGAAACCTTTTTACACGATTAATAATAAATAGTAAAAATAAAATAATGAAAAGAAAAAAGGAAAATTACGTGATGGGTCCTTATTTCACCTCATTTGAAAAATAAGATTAAAAGGACCTCAAAACCATGCGTATTCCCTTATTTTTGCATATTTGATAGCATTTACAAAATATTCGATATAAGCATTACTTTAGTAAACCTTAGGTACCAGAATATACCTAACACATATGGTAATACCCAAGATTTATTGAAGTTTTACCTAATGTTTGTTAGACTTTTTATTAAATATTTTGTCATTTTCATCAATTATTTTTTAAATCAATAAACCTAGTACAAAATTTTCAAATAAATTGAAATGGAGAATTTCCTTTACAAATTATTAGAATTAACGTCAAAAGGCTAATCATGACAACAACAGGAAATAATGAAGGCAACGCCTGGTGAGAGGAAGTGGCAACTCTCCATGTCCACGCCTCATAAATGGTGGATGAGTCGTTATTATCACCGTGGCAATTCTTTGCTTGCTTCATTCACATTAGTATTGACTCAAGTCGATCCTCAACTCTCTTACAAAGATTTTTAGCCTCCCACAAACCCTCGTCTTAAAATGGTTTCTTCTTCAAATTCTCCAAACCCTAACCTGAGCTTCGTTTTCGAGCCGTAGGGGAAGATACTCCGCTGGCGCTTTACGTATCATCTATTTGTTAGTCCGAAGCGGAGGGGTATTCACTCTTCGTAGACCACATGTTTGAAAGAGGGAGAGGAAATCAATGCTAACTTATGGGAACCATAGAAGGATCAAGATTTTCATTGCTTCGTTTTCTCATAAAGGTATGCCGATTCCGTATTTGTGTCTGACGAGCTTCTTTACAAAGATCATGGAGTGCAGAGAAGAAAAGGGTCAAATGATCCTACCAGTTTTCCACCATGTGGATCCTTCTGATGTGCGGAAACAAACAAGAGAGAAGGTGCTAAGATGGAGGGTTGCCATTGTAAGACCCGAGAAATTCCAATTTCTGGAAAAATGACAAAATCGTAATTTGGGCTACATAAAATTGTAAATTTCGCTAAAATCCGAAATTTATTCTCTGATCTTTGATGAAGAAACTATTTCACCATTGGAATCGCCCCACAAATTTAGCTAGCACGTCGACCTCGGTATTAACTTTGTGCTGGCACGTTTTTTCAAGGCATCGTACTCGTGCCAGAAAACGATATTCGATGTGACAAAAAGTCACAATAACACATACCATGTGCCATAAGTGATATGAGTAGAGAATGATGAAAATTGACTACCGAGATAGTGCCGAGTGTCAAAACTGGGAAAAGAAGGACATAAAGGTTATTTTTGAATTGTTTGTTAGAAAAAAGACAAACAATGAATGTTGTCATTCTCTCAAATGCAAAAGTGGGAGCAAAACGCGGAAAGGGGGAGAAATGACAAAGGAGCCGAAAATGGAGGTTTAGAGAGAGAACATCTGACTTCTCTCTAGAATATCAGGCAATCCGACCGTCGGAAGTCTTCGGAGCAAGAAGGAAAGCTGCTCTACGCGGAGAGGTCTACACGTGGACTCCAGTTTTGAGAGCTTTCGACAAACTCCGAGAGGTAGGGGTTTCTCCCTACTTGGGTTTTATTCTTTATTTAAGTACTTTGTTAATGTTTGAGTTGAATGAGGCCGTGAGGGGTTGCTTTCTTTGATCAGCTCCAAATTCGAACTCGAGGTGTGTTGGATTTTTGAAACCCATGTGACAAGCCCGCGGACTGCTTCACGTTGAATTGGGTTGCTAGTTGTGCAATCATGTGTTAATGTGTGCTTTGATGTGAAAAAGGTCGGGAATGGACGTGAAATTCGGGTTCACAAAGTAAACCGATGATTGGTTATCACGAATAGTAATCGAGGGGTTTCACTATTCCCAGAATAGTGTTCATAAATAATTTTTGTGAAATAATGTTTCGTCGTAGTGATTCAAGTCGAATTGCTCGTGTTTGATAATTGAACTAAGCGAGCTAATTTTTGGTGTATGAAATGGAAAATATCGGACATAAGATTGTGTGATTTAAATTTATGCAAAATATATGCATGATTATATATTTGCATGTGTGATAGATCAGAATTCCGACCAGACACACATTCCATATGCACCGGGCAACTTAGGATGATAGAGCAGAAAGTGCAACAGGTGAGTCCGTAAAGAATGGTTTCTGAGGGTTGTCTAAAATGATAATTATCTGAGAGGGTAGTCCATACTAAAAATATCAATCGTCTGGAGACAAACTTCCAATTGAGAGTATATATACGTCGGAGGGTTGTCCAGCTAAAATAAACATAATACCTCTCATCCGAGGCTTAGGCAAGTATAAGGAGTTCGCGCAGGACTCTGGTACGCAGATGCTGTTAGACATTCAAGTAGGATCATGCATTTGCTTGAATGTGTGTTTATTTTGGAGCATTGCATATGCACTTAGGTGGAGTAGCCCACTTAGGGTGATTCCACTCATGGTAGCATTAGCTCACCCTCGCTGGTGGAGTTATTATTTTGCTGTGCAATGTGGAGCGTGCGAGAGACTCCGCCATCATGGGAGGCCACAAGAAAGTCGAGTTGTGGCTTTGGGTTCATTTTGTATACATGTATTAGAATCCTAAAATTTTAATATGTGTTGTATAAGAGTAGACTTTTAACTCTTGAACCATGTGAGATATACTATTGATTGGGATATATTTTGATGAGTGCTGATGCAGGGGCCCAAGAGGCCATGTTTTACTTCTTCCTCATTCGACCCCGCGTGGTCACAGGCTGTGATCGGGACAGTTTTGTATTCTGCAGAGCTCTCATACAAAGGAGACTCGCCCGATTTTCCCGAGAGATGTCCGTCACCCGACATTCACGAAAGTGGTTCTCATGAGTTGACTCCGATAGTCAATCTTAATTTCGAATGGGCATAAAATGGTGGCTGAAGCAACCAATATAGGAGGCTGGCATGTGATCAAGGATAAGGAGTAATTTCAACTTCTTTTAGACTTTTGGCTTTATTAATTTATGGGCATCTGAATTTGGAATTCTTAAATTCGCTACTAGCTAGTCACCACTCATTTAGAGCTTTGAAAAAGGTATAGGTTATGTTTGGTTTCTGAAAATTACTAAAGAAAGGAAAATATAGTAAGAAAAATTATTTTTCTTATATTTAGTTGTCCAATGAAAAATATTAAAGAAAATCAAATATAAATAAAATTATTTGGAAACTTACTTATTTTTAATTATTTGATCTTTATATTGATGACCTAAAATAAATAAAATTGGTTTGAAGCATCAAATATAAATAATATATTAGATTTAACTCTATTTTTATTCTATTTTTTCATATACTTTTCCTCTCTGCTTTCTTTTCTTTACATTTCTCAAATTTTAAAGAACCGCGTATGTTTGTCCTCGTAATAATATGATTATGTTTGGTAAGTATTTGTCCTTACATTAAAGTATGCTTATACATGAGATTTTTGGACTCAGTATTAGTGCCTCGATCTGCATAAACTTTATCATTATAAGAATTTTCATACATTTCCCATGCCATGCGTAGTTTTATCTCCCCTTTTCTAGTGTTAGACAAATCTCTCCTTCCTTGTTTTGCAAAGTTATCTGTAGTCATTTTGTTCGATTCACCTTTTAACTAGTATTTGGTTTGTGTGATAAAGTGTGCTTTTGTGATTACTCATGCATTTTCTATATCTTAGAATGCGAGACACACATTGACCTTGTTGTTCACATTATGTGTAAATGGATTAGTATATTAGTTTTCTAGCTAATCAAGTTAGGTGGTCTAATTTGACAATATAGCTTACGTTTTTGAATATAATGCTTAATTTTTTATCAACTTGCAGAGCAGTAGAAAATTTCCCGCATGCTGGCACCTATCTCCGCTTTTTGGAAAAATGAGGATATGATCACAATTGGACGGTGGAATAATGCGAACCAATAGACTTGAAAGTGAATCGGGTGAAATTTATTGGCGTGTTAAAATAAGCAGGTGAAATAGTGTCATGACCATAGGAATGAGTAATAAGATTACTACGATTAAATTTTTAAAAAGAAAAAAAGCTCTACTAGATTAGGGGCTCAATCAGTTGGCATTATCATCATGTATAATTAATACTATTCTAGAGATATTGCTTTAGTATATAACCTTTCAAACATTGAATAAGCTAACACAAGCCATACATTATCTCTCTACTTTGTTTCCCTCTTTCTCATTTATGCTTGATCTTACGTTATTGAAATGGTACTTAGATATGTAATTTAATAAATGTCAATTTACTTTCTTTATGCCCGTGGTTAGTTGTGTATATAAAAAGTTAAATATATGAAATTTACTTCATATTTATCATCTTTATCAACCATTATTCACCCGTGTTTCCTTGTGTTTTCGAGTTGGTAGGTATGAGTCGAAGCCTAATAAAGTATCAAGCGAATCCTCAAAGATTGAAACCTAAACTTACATATTAAGGAGCATATGGTTGAATAAAGTTTAAGCAGAAAGAACCCCAAATCATTACTACAAATTCGTATGGATGACATTTGTGTGGTTGGGATCCCTTATGGATGACATTGGTGGAGTTGGTAAAATTACCATTGCTAAGATGGTTCATAATGATCTCTTATGTCACTTTAATGGTGGTGGTTTTTCTTAGAATGTCAAAACTAGATCTAAATATCACAATGATAGACTTCGATTACTAAAGAACTTCTTCATGATATTCGAGGAATCTGAAGTAAATTGAATAATATTTAGTGATGGAGTAGATGATAAAGTATAGACTTAACTCGAAAAATTTTCGATTATTTATTGATGATATGGACCACTGAGACCAAGTCAAGACATTGATTAAAAGTTGCATTTGATTTGCACCGGGAAGTAGGATCATTATTACTCTGAGAGATAAACATTTGATACATATGTGTCGACTAAATGCATCGTCGATGAAGTCGAGGTGTTATTATACGAGAATTTGAAATCATTGTGATGAAGAAGCTATTGAACTCTTTAGTTATTGCATGCTAAACAAAATGTGCCTAAAGAAGATTACATAAACCTCTCAAAGCGCATGGTGAATTGGTCGAAGACCATCCTTTAGCCATAAAGTTACAGGTTCTTACATTTGTGGCAAGGCGATAGATGAATGGAAAAATGAATTGGATGAATTAAAAAAAAGCCCTAGAAGGAAATTAATGATCTATTTAGAGTTTGCTTTGATGGGCTTGATATTTTAGAAAAGGGTTTCTAGACATCGCTTGTTTTAAAGACAAAGATTTTGTGTTGAGAATATTAGATAGCTAAAAATTTATATGCAACATGTGGCATATCGGTTCTTCCATAATAGGTGCCTAATAACTCTGCGTAGACGGAATATACAAATGCATGACAGTAAGCAAATGGGTTGGACAATTGTTCATGAAGAGTTAAATGCAAGTTAGTTACTTAGTCACTTCTTTGTGGCGCCCCGAATCCAGAGTCTTTTTTCCGTGCTCAGGAAGGTCGGTATAAAACTGACCTTTTGTGAGGGCATATGAGCACAGTGAAACCTAGTGAACCCTTACCAGAACTGCATTCATTATACAAAATGAGTTTAATTACAACTCTGTTCTTTTTCTACCCAAAATTTACAGGATACAGAACAAAGCCAAATCTGGCCTTTTTCTCAACTAATTTCTTGGACCTGTTTCATCTCCCGGTGTACCTCCGGTGCACGAAATATTTTCCCATGGCCGTTGGCTTGATGCCGATAGAGAAAATCTTCTACAAAGGGCTACTCCCACCTAAGTCCATACAATGCCATGTTCACACATCCACACACATTCAAGTAAGAAACACATTTCTACATGAATGTCCACATGCCATGCCCCATGTCTCGAGTCCTCAGGCTTTCTCACACTAGAAACTCATTGGACATTCTCGATATCAAATTTATTGGACAACTCTCTGATTTTATTTAGTTTATTGGACATACTCGGAATTAATATTGTTGGAATGACCACAGATATGATTTATTGGACATACCAGATAATATTTGGTAGACTGACCCTCGAGATAAAGCGGCTTTGTTCAAAAGCATGTGTACACTCACCGATTCATGTGATATCCTATGCACATGCAATGTTAAATATCTATTACATGGTATTTACATATTACATGCCTCTGAAGGAACTACATGCGGTATTTGAATCATGCTTCATACCCAGAAACCTCATGGGTAAGTACATCTCTGACGTGTAATTCCTACCCCGCATAATCCATGTTAATATATTCGGCATGCATATACAACATTATTTTCACACAAACTGCATATTATTGAATAAAGAAATCAACATGCAAAAATTTGGATTTTTTTTCCAGTTTTCATTTCGGAAAGACAACATGCATATCTTGACATCATTCACCAAAAAAAAAGCATGTTATTCAAACCAAGAAATCAACATGCAAACTAGGATTTTTTTTTTTTCCAATTTTCCAGCTCAGAAAAATAGCATACACACAGTCCAGGTTCTTCATGTTCAAACCTGATACAAAGTATACTTAACTGTTATAGGCGCAAGTGCGGAACCCAATCTGACTAGAAAACATGTCACCGATTGAGTCTATTGTCATCTGGCGGCTTCACTTATTTGACTAAACCCATGGCCATTGAATGGCCCTTAGCGAAATGTCGTAATAGGAGAAAGGACCTACCTTGGAGTGCAGACCAGCCCCCTTCTAGACATGGACTCTCCTTGCTAGAGTGCTGGAAAACCAGTAGAAACTAGACTCCTCTCCTCTTCTCCTTTCCTTTCTTTTATTTTCTTTCTATCTTTCCCTTTCCTTTCTTTCCTTCCATTTTCTTCTTCTTTCTCTTTTTCTTTTTCTTTTCTCCTCTCTTCTCTTTTCCTTTTTTTGTTTTCTCCTTCCTCCCACAGGCTGTTCCCAGTACGGGTGTCTGACTCCCCTACGAAACCACCTTGACACATGGAAATCTATGCCATGTGTTCTTCATCAATTGCTGATCACCACGCCTAATATCATGCATGAGCATGACACTTGGCTTCCCATGTGCCAAGTGTCCACTTGTCTGGTGCCACATGGCACATGCCCTCGTGCCATGTGTCACCGTGTGATTCGTCCATTTGCCTCGAATTATATGAAATTTTGACAGTCTCAGAATTCAATGAAATTCCGAGGTGTGTACTAGATTTCGTAGGGGCGAACTTCTGATATTAATTGTGGTCCCACGTCGTCATCAGGGATCAAATTTTCTAAACTTACGATTATTGTATTGTAGCGATAATCTCGTTTTACATTACCCGAGTTTTCACATACGATGCATTTTTCAGCCATCAATTGCTTTGTTTCCCTTATTCCTTATTCTTGTTTCCATATGAAGAAATACGACTATATCTCTAGACTTATCATATCGAAAATGCAATTTACTTCATAAGGTGTTGTGACACAAAAAATATGTTGGCGAGATGAAGAGCAGGTTGCTGAAGTCTATTACAACGATCATCATAGTGCAGCGAAGAAGGATAAAATTTGTCTTAGATAGACTTTGATTTTCCCAAATTTAAGATATCTTCATTGGGAAGGTTTGGAGTTTTTTCCTTCAAATTTTCATGAAAAAAACCTTGTCGCAATTAACTTGAAGTTAGCAACATAGAAGAACTTTAGGAAGGAGATAAGGTATAATCATTGTTTAATTGCTTTTTTTTTTCTTTCTATTAATTTTCAATTTCATGCAAGTTTCTAATTAAAAAAATACATATATATGTCTTCTATTGCATTGTCTTGAAAACTTGAAGTTCATTGATCTAAGTGACTCAAAACAACTCATGAAAATTCCAAAATTATCAAGCATGCCAAATTTAGAGACATTGAATCTTGGAGGTTGTAGAAGTTTTTATGAATTTCATTCATCCGTTGATGCATTTCCTAAGATGGAATTTCTTAAGGTGATTAATTTTAGTGGGAGTAAAGATCAAAAGAACTCCAAACGTGTGGGTCCCCTTGACATCTCTTGAAATTTCACCGATCTCTCATATTGTTCACGGTTTGAGAAATTCCCAAATATCTTTGCAAATATGAATCATTTAAGGACCCTTAATTTATCTGAGAGTGGTATTAGAGAACTTCCAAACAACATTGGATCTTTGGAATCCCTTGAAACTCTTGAACTCTCAAATTGTTCAAACTTTGAGATATTTCTAGAGACACATGGGAAAATGAAACGCTTAAAGAATCTTTCTTTGTTGACTCTATTAAGGAACTCCTGAACATTATTGGGTTCTTGGGAGCTCTTGAATTTCTCTCTCTCATGAATTGCTCAAATTTGGGGAAGGTTCTTGAGTTCCAAAGGAATATGACGAGTCTCGTTTATCTTATGCAAGTGGGATTGCTATTAAAGAATTACCAAGCTCAATACATCATCTCACTGGACTTGAGGACCTTTTGTCGAAAATTGTGGCCCAGTAAAAATTACCCGGCTCGATAGGTCATCTCACGGAACTGAGCCTTAAATGTAGACCTTGATGCTATTAAAGATTTACCTTGCTCAATAGGTCATCTCACTTAGCTTCAACTATTAAATTTACAAGGCTGTAAAAACTTGACTAGTTTTCCAAGTAGCATTTATAAGTTGAACACCTTAAAATCTTGTTGTCTTAGTAATTGTTTAAATCTTGAGGATTTTTTGGAGTTCACAGAGGATATGGAACATTTAGAATACCTTTATTTAAATGGAATAAGTATGAAAGGGTTTCCATGATCAATTAAACATCTAAAAGGTCTTGAGTTGTTGTCATTGAGCAATTGTAGAAACCTTTAGACTCTTTCAACCAGCATTGGTCATTTGACACAGATTCTTACTCTTTCTCTTTCTAGCGTCCAAGCTCATAAATTACTTGACAATTTGAGAAGCCTCAGTGTTGCTTAGAAGAACTAGACATAAGTGGCTACAATATGATGGAAGGAGCAATCCCCAGTGATTTATGGTGTTTGTTCTCTTTGGTATCATTAAATATCAGTGAAAACAATATTCGTTGCATACCTATTGGCATCATTCAACTTTCTCTGTTGAAAACCCTTCTTATGAATCACTACCCAATGCTTGAAGAAATTCCAAAGCTTCTATCGAGTCTAAGAACATGTTGCTCACGTGCGATAATCTGAACCTCATGACTTGTGAGGGCACGTGATCAGTAACTCGGGCTCTAAGCGCTCGGCTTGGATGGATGACTATGACAATTGCTTATAGAGAAGCGAAACCTTAGTATAGGAGGACGACATAATCAGTAATGGAGATTCGATTGATAAGTGCTTGATGAGCGCGTAGATGCCGATAAGCTTGAAGAGTTAACGAACCAAGAAAGCCCCAAACTAAAATTTTCATTAATCCATAAGCGGAGAAAACGGGGATAACATGCCACAATGTAGGCCCGAAAAATATGAAGAACAAACAAAATTCAGCCACCGAAAAGAAACTAAATATTGAATTTAAACTAGAAAGGAAACTAACTTATTTTTCACAAACCACACACACCAGCGTTTACAAAAGAAGGAAACTAAATAATTTAGGACAAGACTTGGTAATTCGAATCAACCACAAATCAGAACAACTCGACACCAAAATCGGGAACATCGGCAACAAAGCGGCTCTAAAATAGCGTAATCAAGAACAAATCATTGGCAAATCGACACGAATGCGTAGCAAACCAACTACAGATAGTATGAAATCAGAGTCAAATGCCTTGGCTCTTGGTCCAAATCCGGATTTCCTTTGATGACGTGGATCGTCTTTGTTTCCTCTTTGGAGTTGAACCGTAAGCTTAACTTCCCACTTGAGCATTTAATTAAAACATTAAAGGCTTCTTTAGATCTCTTGGCTCCCAACCCATGTCATTAGGACAAGTGGGATTCAATGAGTCCTCATTCACTTATCCATTACCTCCATCACCATCCCTAAACAAAATTATGTAATAAAAATAGAAAATATTAAAATAAAATTCATTTTAGAAAGAAAAAAGAAAATAAAATAAATGGAATAGAGTTTAAATATTATGTAGTCATTTACTACTGAATAAAATTTAAAATTCTAAATATTTAAAGAATCTTAAAATCAAGTTGAAGATATTACATAACTAAAAATGATATTTATATTAATCTCAACTATAAAATTAAAGTGGAATGTACATTAGAAGTTAAATAAAATTAGTTTTTACAAACATGAATTAAAATTAAAACTACATAAATAAATATCTTTATAAATCATATTTAGTACTTATTCATTATTTACACTCATTTCCCAGCCCACTAACTTATATTAGGAAATGTAATTAAATTTTCATATTAGGTTTTAAAAAAACATTTCATGTGTTATTTTACCTTAACAAATGTATGACATGTGACTTAGAGTAAATCAAGTACTAAAATTTATACTTCATATGTTTAATTGAGAAAGTAATTAAGTGACTTAAGAAACATGTCGGGATGAGAATTTTCAAATACTCCTTATGTTTGACCATATGTATGGACAGAATTCCAATTTACGAAAAATGGCAAAATCGTAAATTTAGGTTTTAAAATTGTAATTCGGTTAAAATCCGAATTTATTCTACAGATCTCGGATGAAAGCAGTTTTACCATTAGATCGTCTCGCGAGGAAATCCTAGCTACGTCAATTTCGTAGAATTAGAGGATAGAGTTGGCCCACGTTTTGAGCATCGCGGTTCGGAGTCTTTGTAAAACTATTTTCGATCACGACAGAGAAAGTCAGCGTCTATATCTTTACATCAATGCGTAGCCAAGTGGCGTAGTAGATAAAGTATGAAAATGGATGGTCGAGATAGTCTTAGAATGTTAAAGCTTGGGAAAGAAGGGTAAATGTCATTTTGGAATTGTTTAAGTTAAGAAAAGGCAAAGGAATAGTGGTTGTCTTCTTCAAATCTGAAGCAAGCGTGGGTGGAGGCAGCGGTAGCTGCGAAATTGAAAAATGGAGGTTTAAGAAGGACCTCCTTCTCTGCAGAATTTTAGGAGATCATAGTCGAATTCGTCGGGACAAGCGAAGGCTGCTCTGTGAGAGAGCTGCATGTGGACTCAGGTTTGGGGAGTTTAATTAAAATCCAGAGAGGTAGGATTTATCCTACTTGGGTTTTACCCTTTATTTAAGTGTGTTATAATGTTTCGGTTGTTTTGAGGCCGTGAGGGGCCGTTTGGTCGATCCGAATCTTGGGGTGAAATAATAAATTTTAGAACCAGACGACCGTAACACTCTTATGGGCTGTTTGGGTTGTAAATTATGAAATTGTGAAACAAATCTTGTGTTGGTTTGTGTGGTAGGAAATGGTAGGTAGAGTCGAGTTCACTAAGTGAGCCAGATGATTGTGATTTGTCGGGAGCGATGTAGGGTTTCACTTATTCAGGAATAGTGTTAAAATAATTTTGTGAAATAATGTGTTTGGGTGAGTAATTCAAATAGAGTTGCTCGTGTTTGATCATTAGCCCATGCGCTAATTTTGATGTAATTGATGGTGAAATTACATGACACGATTAATAATGATTTAATTTTATGTGAATATATGCATGTTTATATATTTGCATGTGTGCCAAGTACATGTGGGAGTGGCATCATGCATTCCATATGCGCGGGAGAGTATGGAATGCATGATGCCAGCCAATCCAGCCTCTTCCTGCAGTAAACATGCATATGTCACATAAGTAAATCACCTGTCATGCTATTTCACCGTAAATACATCAAAGTGCTAGCACAGTAAACTGTGTCAGTAGTACCACTTGGCTACATATTTCACAAAATTGGCTGTTAACACTATTCTCGAATAGTGAAACCCTCGATTGCTGTTCGACAAATCGCCGATAAATCATTCACCAAATCATGGATACGATAGGGTAAGTGCATGAGGTGAGTGCAGAAAATGGTTTGGGGAGGGTTGTCTAAAGCGATAGTATCGGAGGTAGTCGGACTAAAAAATATCAATCGTCGAGGCGCGATTGATATACATCGGAGGGTAGTCCATCAAATAATATCAATGTCGTCGGAGGCAGCCAAATTATTATATATACATCGAGGGTTGTCCAGCAAAAAAACATAATAATTCTCATCTGAGAAGCAAGCGGTGTGAGGAGTCGGTGAGACTAGGGTATGAGATAGGAGTTAGATATCTAAGTAGGATCATGCATTTGCTTCAATGTGTTTACTTTGGGCATTGCATATGCACTTAGGTGGAGTAGCCCACTTGGGATGATTCCTTCTTAGCATTAGCTCACCTGTCGGGGATGCTATTTTCTGAATTACGGGGGCGTGCGAGAGCGACTCGTCCTAGAGACTGAGTTTTAGAAGAAAGCCGGAATGTGGCTTTAATGGTTCTACATGTATTAAATTGTTTTTAATTTTAATATACGTTATATAAGAGTAAAAACAATTGAACTCTAGAAACTATTGGATATAGTTGGATATATATATATATTGATGAGTAGTATTGTATTGGGCCCAAGCAGCTGTTTGTACTCATGATATTGATGTTTGGGATAGGTTATATACAGGTTTTGTATTTGGGTAGAGCTCCCCGTACAAATGAGACTCTGCCCGATTTTCGTGAAAAATGTCGGGTCACCCGACATTCCACGAAGTGTCCGTGAGTTGTGGTGGTGTGAACGAGTTTTAAGTGTCACAATATGTCTATACCAGCAAAGCGTTTTTTTTTAGTCAAATGCTACCCTTAACGTTTGTTCTGTAGCTCAAATATAGTCCTATCATCAACAAAGTGAACAGATGTACAAAAAGGTGTCTAATGTCATTGATGTGTTACCCATTCATGACATAATTGTTGACATGCCAAGCCGTTGATGGGTGACACGATATCGACTTTAGATGCCCATTTACCCATCTGTTCACTATATTGACAATAAAGACATATTAGAGCTTCAGAACAAACATTAAGGGCAACATTTGATCCAAAAAAAGTTTAATGCCCAAGTTGGATATATGGTCAAACATTATGGGCATTATTGTACCTTATGCATAAACATGTCATACCGCCCTTGAGGCATTAGGTAAAGGAGATAGGTATACGGGAGGTACCAACCTTGAGTCCTTAGAGCAATTTTCACAATAAAAGCATGACCAGCAACAACCATCGAACTTCTATCAAACTAAGCATATGGTAGCTATTACCATTTACTAAATTATGATAATCGTTTCCAAAATGCTAGAAATTAAATTATTTTACTAAAATAGCATGAAATCAATTTGAAAGAAAAAAAAAAGAAAAGAAGCACACATCTCCTGTGAGAGTCGATATATATACATATAAGAGCACCCACTCCTTAAAGTCTAAACATCAGAATCAACGCGCGATGCTTTCGAGAAGAAATTACGGCTATCTAGTCTAAGAAGGATAAAAGCACGCCAGATTTGTCCATGCGAAGCATTAGCCAAGTGATTCAACACGGGTTAACTTTGGTCATACCTTCTCGACGCCTCAAATCACAAATTCGGTATGAATATTATGACACTTTACCTTAATTTTTTTTTGAATGCATGAAATTTACCTTACCACTTTTTGTAGGATTTTGTAAAGAAAATCTTTTTCAGATACAGAAACGATCTCCTTCATGTGAGCTATGAAACCAATATTGGTATTCCAGGAAGTTGTGGAATGCCTAAATGGGTAAGTCATAAGAGTATGGGACATGAAATAAGAGTAGAGCTTCCAAAGAATTGGTCTGAAGATAACTACTTCTTGGGATTTGCTTTATTCTTCCATCATGTTCCTCTTGATGATGATATAAGCAAGACAATATATGATTCTACTCATATGCATGATTCTTTTTCTCATTTTTGTATTCCAGAACTTCAATTTGGGATATCCCATGGTGATCAATTTGAACACATGAAAACTATCTGGTTTGAACCGAAATGTAAACCATACTCGATTAATGGTTTAGGCTATGGAAATTTTACCACATCATCTCTCGATCCAACATTGAGGATGGTTTATTTTCCTCAAATTGCCATTACAAGAAAGTATCGATCCAATTGGTGAAACAAGTTTAAGGCTCACTTTGTTGGCCCCTTCAAGTGCGGTGGCAAGGCAGCTTTCAAAGTGGAAAGTTGTGGGATTCATCTCATATATCATGAAGATGCTCAAGATCATCACCAACGAGTCATCAGTATTCAATGTCAAAGAAACAATCGAATCTGGAGGATCACCCAAAACATAAAAATGAGGGCGAGTCTAGTTTCCAAACTCCCAATCAAGTCTTGTCTTCTATTTTTGAATTTACTTAATATTCAAATATTTATTAGAATCAGTGGAAAAAAAGTATCAAGCAACTTGTTATATTGTTATTTGATTTGGGAGTTGAATGTGGCATTAGATATATTAGTGATTTGACCTTATTTTTTCTCAAAACTATGTTATGTGTCCTCATTTCAATTTATTCAAAAAATTATGACCAAATATCTTAAACTAAAACCAAGATTCTGGAGTTTCAAAAAATATTTGATAAAGAGGCAAAATATTTGATAAAGTCAATAACGTTAGGTAAATCTTAATAAACCATGTATACTACCATATGTGTTAGACCTTCGTACCTTGAGTTTGTTAAACTTTTATCAAATATTTTGTCATCTTTATCAAACTGTACGAAGTTAAGGGACCTAACCTTGGTTTTAGGTCTTTTGATCATATTTTTTTCAAATAAATTGCATGGGATCCATAACACAATTTTCCCTATTTGTAAAATTACTTAAAATAATTTTGTGTTATTATTATGTTTCTATTTTCCCTTAGAAAATCTATTTGATGTTGAACTTTTAACTACAGAATAAGAGATAATTACACTCCTAACCATAGAATAAATACACTAACGGTAGTGGATGATTAACCAAGGTTTGTGTTGGGAAAAAATCCCGAGATCAACCTTGGCAAAATAACAACTAGAATAGAGAAATAAACCGGGGACAATAAAATACACAACAGTTTGTGAAAACTCCCATATCGGAGAAGCTGCCTGGAGCGAAACGAAGGCCGAAATCCAGCACCGTAATGATGTTTTATGTCCTCGAAAACAAGGAGAGGAAGGAAAACATAAAGAACATGAGCTTTGGTTCCCAATTTTTAATTGTTTGAAAAAAACCTGAGAGAACATAGAAGACACGAATTCGACAAACAATAGCAGTTTTTTAGAAAATAGAGGGCTGTTTGATTCTATTTTTTTTGAAAATTGTTTTTGAGAACACATTTTGAAAACACAAAGAAACCATTTTTGTGTTTTTTGAAAATTGTTCTTGTAAATTGGATTTAGTCTTTTTGTGATCTTTGTATTTGTTGGAAACGAAAAAATGGGAGCGAGCATGTTTATTTTCCTTGTTCTCCTTGTTTTTGAGAACAAAATTGTTTCAAACCGCAAGGAATCAACAACTTTAATATTCCTTGTGTTTGTATGCTTGTGAGCTGATTCTAAAGCTCAAATAAAGTTATTAACATATACTTGCACATCATACCTTGCTCATGTGGTAGAGCGTGATGTTTGAGCGGGACATAGTGACGGGACAGGCTTCGGATACCCCTCGGGGTTCCGGGTGGTCTCGCTAGTGGAATTCCATTGTACGATCCCTAGGGAATCACATAAAGGACCCCACCTAAAGAGTAAACCTGGCTTGAGTACCTGGCCTCGATTATATAGAAAAACCCACGATGGCTATCAAATGTAGGTCATAACCCTGTATATACATAATAGGGACCCATATGAGTTTAATACTAATATCAGAGCATTCTAAGAGTATTTGCGAATTTAGGGTTACAAGATAAAAATAAATAGATCCAACAAATCAAAGACAGATGGATGGGGTAGAGTACTGCAGCTATAGCAGAAAGAGCGGTGTTGAATCAGTGCCAGGTAGACCTCTGTTTCGGACCCTAGGAACTGATTTAAAACGATAAGCGTGAAATAAATCTCAATGAGTGGCATAATTTATCTGAAAAATAATACTTTTATTTTGAAAATTTCTTCTCCCAAGACCTCACTTCCACTCTTTTGTAATGTTCCCCATTTAGCAAACATTTCACAAACTGACTTTGCAAAGCCCCGATACATATAAATCAATATTTCCAGCCAATTTAAGCGACCTTGATATCGAAAACTATGTCGAGCGCACCGACATAAAGTCAATCATAAAGCATGTATCACCACCATGTAATAAAGTAACCGCGGCCTTGCACCACAACCATAAGTATTAAAATGGTTATACCATATTCGGAAAATCAACGTACCATCCATACCCATCATAAGCCAGTACGATAACGACCTGCGACCTTTGTAACTAATAAACTTGTGGATTTTACGACCATCGCGTGGCGGCTAATAAACCTCGGTGGGCCGGTCATCACGTGGCAACTAACAAGCCTCGGTGGAACCGGCCATCCAAGTAGCGATAACAAACCTCGGATAGACTGCCATCACGTGGCGACTAGCATTCGGAGTAAGCAGGCCATCACGTGGCTTTAATAAACCTCCCGGGTAAACGCACAGCGCGTCACGTGGCACCTAATAAACCTCCAGTTAAACCTGACCATCACGTGGCACCTAATAAACCTCCGGGTAAACTTGGCCATCACGTGGCACCTAATAACCTCCGGGTGAACCTGTCAATCACGTAGTGACTAATGATAGTTCACCTCACATGTACTTTCCCATTGTCTGCAGAGTACCGGAGTCGTTTCAAATCTAGAATCATTTTAAAACAATAGTTTTCCAAGGTGGTTTTACAACCTCAATCCACGTACCCGAAAATATTCAAATACCACGGAATCATCGAGAACTTCGTCTGACTTCAGCGGTTAAATGTTGACAAAATACACATGAAATGATAACTTGTTTTATATGAGATGATAATCACATTTGTATCACGACTGACCATTTTGATCGAGCAACATACATAAAATATTTAATCTATTAGATATATCAATATAATAACCCAAATCATTTAAAACATATTAATATCAGACTGAGCTCAGTCCACCGATGATTCTGACCGTCCGACGGCGATCGATCGCCTATAATATCGTCAAATATATTAAAACCGAATATGGGTAATAACATATTAGAGTTGATGAATCATGAATAATTTTAGGTGCGAACCGTCAAATTTAGTTTCAAGTCCACGATGTGCCTCGTGTTAATCAAGTGATACCTCCTTGATGTTCTAATTAGTCAGATAATTCACAAAACATCAATTTCACTAATCCGAGCTTGATTTTGTCCAATTTGACCAATTGGTACTCTATTTAGTCCCAACTTCTAGAGTAATTACACAACGACCTAAAATTGAAAATAACAAGCGGCGTCCAAAATTTACAAACCACATATCAATGGAAAGCCCGAGAGACCGGGAACTCATCGAGTACCATTACCTTGATCAGCGATCGCTGTGGTGGCGAAAAACTTCGATCCGATCGTCGTGACTTTGTTTTTCGTCGTAACTCAAGCGGTGAGGAATCTGCGAAAGGATGGAAGTAGTTGAGGTCTAAGTAAATTGGAAAGAGCTATGGTGGCTTTGAAGTGAAAGGAAATAATAGAAATATCGAAAAACGGGTGTCCCACGGTGGCGCCACACTGCAGCCGTAGGCCGTCACGACGCGTCCGGGTGGTTGGCGCGGGACTTCAGCAGCGTATTACGGGGTGTCCCTCCTCCTTTGTCGGCGCGTGTTGGGTGGCGTAGGTGGTGCCCTCTTTGGTCCCGAACTCCCACGGCTCATGGATGGTGCGAAATGACCTGCGGGGTGTTCATGATTTGGAGGTTCTTATAGGGTTTTGGGCTTCGAAGATGGTGCTTTGGGGCTAGGTTTCATTTGGCATCAAAGTTATGTTTATATAGGGCCTAGGGTGCTTTCGGGTAAAATTTGAAGGCAGTTGGACCTTTGTTAAAACACTGCCATTTGAAATTACCAGGGTTATAACTTTTTATCCGTAGGTCGGATTTGGACGTTCGACTAGTCTATGAACTTCATGTCAGGCCCTATGAAATGGTGTCTTAGTCATCCCAAAATTATTCATCCTTGAAAAAGTCAACTTTGGTCAACCTACTAAGTGTTGGTCAAACCTAGTCAAATTTGGTCAAACTTAGTCAAACTTGGTCAAACGTGTTGCAAACTTGTATTATTTGGTACGGGTCATTACACATAGGGAGGGGAGGGGTCTCGGATTCAAGTCCCAGTAGGGACAGTTTACTATACTGTAACTAAAGTATTTAGTTGTAAAAAAACAATAACAGATTTCAAAAAACACCAAAATGGTGTTCTTTGTGTTTTTCAAAAACTTTATCGAAACGATTTTCCAAAAAGTAACCAAACAAGCTCATAACATTTGCTTTCTTAGAAAACAAACGATGTTCAAAAGTATCCACATGCTAAAAGCTAGGTTGGTTAATTCAACATTTAAAAGCAGGACATGGGAAGAGGAGGGTTTGGGTAGAGGACAGGCTACATAAGCAAATAACTTTAAAAAAATAATGTTCAAAAGTTAAAGGGCTGGTAAAAAAGTAATGAGTAGAACGGTGGGAGTGGGAGTCTTTTAAAGCAATAGAAGAAAAGAGCCATCAAATAATTCAAAAGTAACTTTGTTTTTTTCTTATGATTGTACTTGTAGCAGAGCCCCCAACATTATCTTTTTACTTTATTCCTTCATGCTTACGACTTTATGTGCCAACTTCATCCGTCTTTTCATCGTCATGACACTTTCTTGGACAAAACTGATCATTAAGCAATACTGCTGTGGATGCCACCTGGCTAACTACTTTTGGGACCACCCTTTTAACCCAAAAAAATCAATTTTGCCTTAATTTTTCCCCAAATTGAGATCAAAATGAAAAGGGGTTCTCCTCAACCCTAATCCTCTTCTAATTTCATCTCCACATCAATCCTCTTCATTGCCCACATCAATTTAGAAATCAAATTGACCCTGCAGGTCAGTTTTCTTGCCACGAATTCCCCGTAATCTAACACCCAAATCAAGTTCTTCTCTAAACTTCGATTGTTTTTCTCATTTCAGTAAGCTATGCTTTATATATTTATATGTATTAGCAATTGAAGTTTTGCTCGAGTGCGTGAAGAACGATTTATTAGAATCGATGAGTGTTTGTTGAAGTTGCTAGGAATTTGGAAAATAGGCTTTTCATCAACAAAAGCCATTGAAGAGGGAGCTCAAGGAACTATATCTCAACAAGGCTCTCCTAAATTCAAGTAAGGCAAATAATTAAGTTCATACACAATACATTTTCTACAAAATGGGGAAGAAAACATAGCCCTTAATAAAGAATTTTGCAAAATCATGGCCTTATGCATATTGATGTCAAACATTTGGAAACTCTAGAACATCCTTTGAAGCAATCATTTCCAATGATTTGATACCGTTTTCTTGAAGCAAAAAAAAAGTATGCAAGAAAAACAATTTATATTAAAACGTGAATCAAGGAAAAATCACGAGGAGAGGAGGAGAAATTCACTTTTCCAATATATGTACAATATTAGAGTATTTTGGCTATTAGGGGAAAACCCACTATACCCTATATTTCATCTACTCCATCTACCAATAGAAGAATTATGGTTATAGGTGATGGTGGTCATGTTAACATGGCTAACATGCCATTCACCACCTCAAAGGACATGGAGGGATAGACCATGCTTGGGAAGAAGCCAACTTCTTCAGAAGTGGAGGAATTTGGAAGAGACTCCATCAACTGATTCACCACCCAAATCAAGATTTTAGGAATATAACTTTGTTGTTGATAAGTTATACTTTTTGTAAGTTGTTTTGATTGTAAAAATGTACACATCAACCATACATATGTTGTTTTGGTTGTTTGGCTTCTTTTGAAGGGTACTTTGATAGCTTGTTTTTTGATTTTAGTCATTTTTTTAAGCTAAAAATGTAAACAACAGCTTCATTTACAAATAATCATTTTGGTTGTAAAGAACATAACCTTGGTTGATGTATATGACAAGCTTATTGTTCATTGTTTGAAATGCATTTTTATTTGGTCATTTACCGATTGTAAGAACATGACCTCGGGTCATGTATATGGCATCTGATATTTAGTTCGCAAATAGGCTTATTTTCATTCTTAGGATGCCTTTTTGTAAATAGGATATAGAACTTGGCTCAGGTGACATTGAATTTGTCTAGGATATATTAATCAATCTCCTTATCAATACGGAATAACATACATTCAAAATGTAATCAGAATACATTGAACTTGGAAATTTGGACACAGTTAAGTGAACTTCAACGAGACAACATACAACTCAAAAATACTCCCGGCTATCACATTAACTCGACTGGCTCGATTATTCATCTCTTTAGCCTATGATAATAACAAAGAAAAATTTTCCTACAAAAAACATAGCAATACAAATAATTTTCCTCAAACTAAATTGATCATGTTCATAATGACGAATTTTCTTCATATCCTTGATTTCCTCTTTTACTGGCCCACATATTATACATCCAAGTTGTTGATCACCACCTTTGTCCCCTAACACAATTCAGGATCACACCATAGAAAGAACTAAGCGGTTATCATGCAGGCTCAAATCCACGATCAAATGTAACATTGTAATTACCACTAATAAATTAACAAAAATACAAATAGAAACACTTGCTTTGAATTAGGACATGCAAAAGTGCAGAGTTTGATTTAGAATCAAAATTAGGGAAGAACAAATTCTAGGTTTTGATTTCAACAGTAGAAATTAGGGAGAACGGAAATTAGAGAAGAACAAATTCTAAATTCATTAATTTATTTTTAGTATAAGTTAGAATAAATACTCATATATATGTTTAAAAAAAATTTCAGAATGATTAAGAATAAATAATTAATTAAAATAAAATCTTAAAAATTAAGAAAAAGAAAAACAAGGTCGTTTTAATAGCTAGATATATCAGTACCACATTGACCTCCCGAACATATAACAACATTAGAAGTTGTCTTAATACTTTATTATATATTATTAAAATTGATCATCAAGTAAATGAAAAATGAAAAAGAGAGAAGATGTACCTTGGTAATCAATCCTCCGTATCATCATCATGGCCTCTTTTGACATTGAATAGCTGATAGATCCGTATTGAATCTTAGGCATTATCATATGAGATGTATCACGAGAGAAAAATTAAGAACAAAAATCCATGCATGGTTTACCGACCAAATAGACTCATAACATAACTAAACAATTTACAATAATAATAATAATAATCATAACACAACTATATAAATGAAAAATATTCAAATAAAAATTTGTCCACAAAATCAATATCCATACCTTTATGTTGATCTATATGCACAATATTCCAATTTTACCTTCTAAGTTGGATACTTTTAACTTATAAAATTTGAGTATGGTTCATCCTTCTAAATTCATTAATATATTTGTAGGATAAGTTAGAATAAATACTCAAATCTTGTAAGAAAATTATTTTGGGATGGTTAAGAATAAATAATTAAAATAAAGTGAGGTCATTTTAAATTACTCAATCGAATGTATCTAATACCACATTCAACCTCCCAAGGATACAAAAATAGTAGAAGTTGTCTCTATACTTTATTTTTCACTAATTATCATAAATATTTGATAGAGTAAATGAAAAAAAAGAGATGTACCTTGGTGGAGGGACTAGATATGTCTTGAATTTGTTTGATGTGAGTAATCAATCCTCCGTATCATCATGGCCTCTTTTGACATTGAATAGTTGAAGGCCCTGGCATCGTCATACATGAGATGGATCCCACAGCTTTCCACTTTGAAAGCTACCTTCTCGCCACACTCAGAAGGACCTTAATGAACCTTAAGTTGTTCCACCCACTAGATCGATACTTGCTTGGAATCTGAATCTTAGGGAAATATGCCACCCTTAATGCTGGATTTGAAGATGATGCGCTACTCTTGATGTAGTAACGACCACCATCGGGTAATAAATTAAAGTATATGTATGATTTACAATTTTGATTAAACGGTATATTAGTTATGTGTTCAAATTGATCACCATGGGATATCAACAAATAGAAATTTGGAGAATCAAAATCAGGTGGAAGAGTATCACCATCTATTGTCTCGCATATATAATCATCGAGTGGAACATGATGGCAGAATAAAGCAAATCCCAAGAAGTTGTTATCTTTATACCAATTCCTGGGAAGCTCTATCCTTATTTCATGTCCTATACTCTTATGACTTGCAGCATGGTACTCCGTAGCGATCTGGAATAAATAACATTGGTGTCACAATATAAATAGTGATGTCCTTTTGTGGATATAACATATATTTCTCTTTACACAAAGTCTGCATAAAGTATAGCTTTGAATCTCATGCCTTCATAAGCCAAATAAAATAAAATAAAAATTAAGTGGCATATGCAAAAAGTCGTACTTGAATTTGTGATTTGACCGATTGAGAAGATATGACCCAGTATTGGACTACTTGATAAGGTTTAAACATAAGACAACATGTGCTTATACATCTTAGACTTTTGGAAGCTACGGAATTTCTTCAAATCTTTAGACAGTGATTCATGGAAAGGGTATTTAGTTGAGAAAGTTGAATGATGCCAACAGGAATGCAACGAATATTGTTTTCACTCACATTTAATGTCAACAATGAGCACAAACACCATAAATCACTGGGGATTGCTCCTTCCATCATATTGCAACCACTTAAATCTAGTGTTTCTAAGCAACATTGCACGCTTCTCAAGCGTGGACAGAATTTTGCAGCATTGGACGGAGTTATAAGCAAGAAGAGCAAGACATGTCAAATTACCAATGATGTTAGGAAGAGTCGATATTCTCACAATTGTTGATACCCGGTAGTTTAAGACCTTTAGATGTTGATTGATGATGGCGACTTTGTTATAACCACGTCATGCGAATGAGCTTTCACGTGTTCCATATCCTCTATGATCTCCTCAAAACACTTTTAGTTTAGACCCATTGGCGAAAGATTTTACTTTAGGGATTTCATCAACAAATATGGCACAAGACTCCTCAAGTTTTGCGGTTATCTACAGACTTAACCCTTTGAAGTTGGGTGAGATGTCTTATTGAATGGGGTAGTTCTTTATAGCCGGTATTTGCGAAGGCGAATCCACGAGTTTTCCATATTCTTTTGGATCTTAGGGACCTCTCAAGGGTGACGACCATTGAGGTAAAGATACATAAGAGCCTCCCAAGCACCAAATCTTCAGTGAGTCCCTAATGGCAGTTCTTTCCAAAGAAGATACTGTATTTCACGTGTCGATCTACGGAAATTTCTTGAAGTTTGAGCAACCTGTGGGAATAAGAGATTGAAAGAGATTCCAAATATCAAAACCTTGGGAGTTCTTTAATACCGCTCCCGGATAACTTTCGAGCCATCTTAAACATCCCATATTCACAAAGATCATATCGGAAATTTCTCAAACTGTACATTGAGATTAAGAGTTTGAAATGTCAAGGACCCGATACTGCTTAGAGGTTCTTTGTAGCCCTGCTTTGTCGGATAAATCAAGCCTCCTTAAACGTCCACGCATTCACAAAAAGATCATATCGGAAATTTCGCGAACCCGACACTTGAGATTAGAGTTTGAGAAATATAAAGGACCAATCTTTTGCTTGGGGTTCTCGATTCCTGCAGCCCAAATTAGCTCCTTCAAAATTGTGTCCCGAAATGTGCCAATAGATGAATGAAGTTCGCAGCTTATACAACCTTCAAGGCGGAGTTTCTCGATCTTGGCATCATAAAAGTCACGGTATTTTGATATTTGTTGTGGGTTCTTAGATCAATGAACTTCAATTACGCAAGACACTATAGCAAAGACATTTAGAAAGAAAAAAAAGATAGCAGACTTGAAAATTACCATAAAAAAATTAATTAAATAATGATTATACGCTTCTCCTATCGAAGTTCTTTTATGTTGCTAGACTTGAGTTGATTGCAGCAGGTTCTACGCATGAAAATTTGAGAAGGCAAAGACTCTAAATTCTCCCAATGAGGTATCTTTAAATTAGAGGAAATTCAAAACCTTTAGGAAGATACATTTTGCTCTCACTGACCTTCCCTAGTGAGCCTAGAGCCTTAATAATCATAATTATAATAGACTTTGTGACACAGGTTTCTTCATCTTAGCGAACACTTTCTTCATTTGATCAAATATTTTTGTGTTGAACCATATTTCTTTTGAAATAGACAAGTTTAGAGATATGGTTTCAACATTTTTCATCCCCTGAAAAACAAGAACTAGAAATTAGGGAGGAAAAAAAAGGTAAACAAAAAAAAATCAATTTAAAGAAAAAAGATGTTATGAAATCCTTTATCTCCCTAATGATGATCAAGCAATTGAATTTGATTCAATCCTCATCTTTTCGCTTATAAAAGCCAAATAGATATCACTTGGACTCCATAGTCTACTCCATTTGCTAGGTTCCTCAGGATATTGTTGTTGAACAATTTTCCAGCCCATTCTCTTTATCAAATCGTGCATATATATACTATTGTACTTTGTGAGATGGATATAAGACATCTCTCCCGCCCAGGCAGGTACTCACATGCTTCTTTCACCATACAAATTGCAACCGTCCAATACTTTTGATACAAAGTCTCTATCTTCACCTTCAAAAAAGCAAGCAATATCAAGGAATACCACCTTTTGTTTAGCTTCTAATCCATCCAAGCTTATTTTAAGCACATTTTGAATTTTCCCTTCAGGTTCTTTTTCCAATTATACAATTCACTTTCCCATTCACGTCTTGTCTTGTCACATAAAAGAGAACCCAAAACTTTCAAAGCTAATGGAAGACCTTTACAATAATATACCACACGATTTAAGAGGTATTCATCAAAATCCTTCTTTGGAATATTTCGTCGAAAGGCATATTGACTAAAGAGCTCAAGTGCTTCATTGGATTTTAGTACTTCAACCTCATATAGGTAATCCACTTCAATCGTATTTAGCAAATGCTTATTTCTAGTTGTGATGATGATTCTACTTCCTTTACCATACTGATCATGTTTTCTGACTAAAGACCTAATTCATCCATATCCTCAATATCATCAAAAACAATAAGAGCCTTTCGAAATTGAAGACTTTTTTTTCACATAAGCTCTTTCTTGAACATTGTAACTTTTTTTTCTTTTCACAGGATATCATTAAGAAGTTGATTTTGTAGACGAAGATGACCTTTTCTTTTGTAAGCATCTCTAACATTTTCAAGGAAGCTACTACATTCAAATCCCCAAAAAATTTGATTATATACATATCTAGCAATGGTTGTCTTGCCTATTCCACCAATTCCACATATCCCAATCATGCGAACATCATTTTACTCCATCCTCAATCCCAAACTTAGGTTTTCAAAATGGGGTATTCGGACAATTATCTCTACAAATTACAATTCATATACTATTGGCAATTATGGTAGTAATTTCCTTGATATGCTTTGATTCATACTTGGTAATTGTAAAGTACGTTAAAGTAGAACATTTGTTAAGTTAGTGAAAACACGTGATGAGATTAATAATAAATGAAAAAAAAAAACACCAAGGTGATTTGATGGCTTTTGGTATCATGATAGTAACTGAAATTAAACATCGTTTTCTTCTATACTATGTACTAGTACATTCACTAGTTATGGTAATACATTCACATACTTGGAGATACATATGTTTATTATTATTGTGTGTGTATTATTATTATTATTATTTATTTTGGGTTAATTGCATAGCGGTATCTCAACTTTTTCATTTTCTATTTTGGTGTCTCAATTTTATTTTTGTTCAGTAAAGTGTCTAAACTTTTAATTTATTTTTGTATTTTGGTGTTTTCAACTTTATTTTATTCAATCAAGTGTCTAAACTTTTATTTTCTATTTTGGTGTCTCAATTTTATTTTGTTCAATCAAATTGTCTTAACTTTTTATTTTTCTATTGTGATGTCACACAACTTTATTTTGTTCAATTAAATTTATTTAAACTTTTCGATTTTTTCTATTTTGATGTTAGAACTTTATTTTTGTCCAATAGAGTGTTTGAACTTTTAATTATTGTTCAATCAAATGCTTCAAGACTAATATTTAAATAAGATTATTAACCTTCTGATTATTTGTTATTTTAAATTCGTATGTGCATCAATTATTCTAAATTATCAACTAAATTATTCTATTTTCTGAAAACATAATTAGTATTGCAAGCTACTTAGATTTATTTATAATTTCCTTTTCAAATTAAATATTGAAAAAAAAATTTTAAAACATATTAAATTTATATTTAGGAAAATTTAAGATTATATTTGGTTCTTAGAAAGTATAAAAGAAAAAAAATTTCAAATGGGCTTGGTTTTACCATATAAAATAGAAAGGAAAACAGAAATATAACGGTAATATTAAAAAAAAAAACTTGCATTTTTTTAAAAATTATTTAATTTATATAATGGAATTAAATTAGTTTAGATTAGTATATAAAACAATTTATTTTAAAATATATATTTTTATTTTATTTTTTTATTTTTACTTTGTATTTCTAGCTTTTGTCAAACTTTCCTGAAATAAAAATAAATCCTAAAAGTTTTGCAAACAAGGCAACCTTAAAGCTTTGTTTGGAATCTAGAAAGCGCTAAGGAAAGAAAATGGGAGGAAAATTGAAGAAAAGAAATCATAAGGAAAATGTACAAGCTAAAACACACAAATTAATTTTATATGTTTATTCAAACTTGTTTTATCTCGCTTCTCCACATACGATTCAAGAAATTATAAAATATTTTGAGAAATTTTAATTATATTTAATTTTCTTTTATATTTTTCATGCATACCAAAACCAAACATAAGAAAATAATTTTCCTTAGTAATTTTTTCCTTTTCCTAGTACTTTCCAAGTTCCAAATGGAGCTAGGTGTTGAATCAACGCATGAGAATTCCCGAACTTAAGGGCCTGTTTGGTTATAGTTTTAGAAATTTGTTTTATGTTCTAAAAAATAAGGAGAACAAGAAAAACATGGAGATCATGTTTGTTCCCCGGTTTTTCTTTATTCTAAAAACCACAAATAACACATAAAACATCAAATTCATATAATAATAACAGTTTTCAAAAAACACCAAAATAATGTTATTTGTATTTTCACAAATTATTCTTAAAAAAAGTTTTAAAAAACAAGAACCAAACATATCCTAATATTCCTTTATGTTTGTATGTTTGTGAACCTGAATTTATAATGTGTAAACAAAGAAGTTATTAACATATACTTGGAATATTGCTCATAGATTAGTAGTTGATTGTCAATAAGTTACCTAATCTTATAAAATCAAATCAAATCAAATGAATTGCTACAATTTTTGGAGAGAGATATATAGTTCATGATTCAAATTTAAGTATACTTATAAATGAAAGCTAATAATAATTAATAAAAATAAGTTAACTATGAGAAATACCCCCCGTTTATATGCCACCCGGAATATTGCTTCGCTTTCAGTCAAGGCCTCCTTCCACCTCTCTACCTTGTCCTTCCAATTTTCTTCATAATCATACTTGGTGAATGCTTCTCCAAAGCTCCCTCTTTGTTTACGGACATCCGATGGATCCACGTGGTAGAAAATTGGCAATACTATTTGCCCATATTCCTTTCTACACTCCATGATCTTTGCAAGCTCTACTAAACACCACCTTAATTTTTTGAGAAAACAACAATGGAAGATCTTGATTTTTCAATAGCTTTTAGAAGCTTAGGCTGAATCTCTTCTCCTCTCTTAAGTTTGTCGTCTCTGAAAGTCGTAATGCCTTTTCGAATCAGATCAGTATAGAGGTGATCAGTGAAATTGTATGTGTCTTCCCCAAAGCTCGGAAACACGTCAGAAAGGCATCTACGCACAAAAGAAGAAGCCATTACAGACTTATTTTGCTTTGCGTCACTATGATAGTCCTACCAAATTGATTTTGCTATTATATAAGTGGGATGGTAGGTGTGAGATCGTCGTATTCCTTCGGGACACACCGGTCGCCTAAGGGTTAAATAATTAATAAAGATAAAGATGACAAATTGAGGGGGTAAAAGTGCAGTAAGTGTTTTTTCAAGGGCAAAAATCAATAATAATATCGTGCCTTGAGCAAAAATTGCAGTCATCCTAATCCTCAACTTTAATATCCTTTGATCATGATTTAGAATTGTAAATATATTTTTCTTTTTCAGAAGATATAAAGAGAACCTTTAATTATTTCGTTATATTTTAATTATCAAGAGAGTTTATCGATTTCACTTTTAGTTTTTTCATTGACGTGATGTAAATTTTTATCTATTTTTATTTCATCAAATATATTTAAATTATAAATATAAATAAAATGATACTTTTTTCCTTTCTTACTATGATAAAAGTAAAGGTAATGAATTTATGAGTGATTCTTATCTCAATAGTGAAGGACATAATGTCCATCATAGAATTGAAAAATGGATTGAATGAATTCCTTCGATTAATGAAAGATTTAAATTGAATTTTGATGGTTCAAGGTTAAAAAATATAAAGTGCATCATGATCAAACATTAGAAACTCTAATGGAACTATTAAGATGACACCTAGTAGACATTTAAGTCATGTTTCGCTAATTATGATAAAATATGTGACTTTGAGATATGGTGTAGTTAGTTGCAAGAGACAATGGTTTTTCAAACTTGGAGATTGAAGGGGAAATCAAAGTAATTATAGAATGTTATAATAAAAAAGTAGTATAACTAGTTCAATTATTCTACTAATGAGGGCTATTTGGAGACTATTTGTGTCCTTGATCTAAATATCCACAATTATTGTTATATTTGTAGGAAAACAAATAGAATAACAAATTGTTTAGCTAAAAAATGTATTTACAATAATGCTTCAAATATTTGGTGGAGCAAATTAGAAAATTTATCTTGGGATCATCATTTAGTTAAATTTGTAGGTTTCGTTATTCATAGTCTTCATTAAAAAAAAAGGATAATAGTAATATTATAGTAAAGGTTAAAAAAAATAATAATAATCCCCTTAAATCCAACATGTTCACCTTCCAATAAATTAAAGGAAAATGATGTGTATTATGTATATGCCAGGAATGATCTAGCTGGATTTCCTTCTCCACCTTCTAATAAATTACATTGAAAATAGGTGTTAACACAGCCCAAATGAAAATGCCAAAAATAAAATTTAACAATCAGAATAGTCTAGCTGAATCCACGTCACATTCCACTCATATCCACCTTCCCATAAATTATATTGAAAATGGGTGCTTCTGCCAAAAATAAGATTTAAAAATGATCAGTACAGTCCACTTTGAGCAATCTACATTTCTCTATTCATATAATTTAAACCCAAATGGATGCATCTGCCAGAAACAAAATTTCAAAATAAATAAAAACAAAATTACATGCATGTCTCTCTTCCCATAAATTAAGCTAAGCCATAAAACAAACTTTTGTATCCATTCACTTGTATTAAATGGTATCCAAAGAAAGTCATCTTTTTAATCTTTGTGGCAATGATTAGTTTTACGGAACCATACAATTATACATTTCTTATTAAATGTAGAGGTTTTAAAGATTTGAACCCCTCTGCTTTTTCAGGCAGGGAGAGCTGTTCTTCAAGTATGTGTAGTGTAAAAAAGCAAAAGGGAGAGGAGAGAGAGGATCAGCAACAAAAAAATCCATCCAGGTGATGAGTGGAAGACAACATTCAAGACAAGGGATGGATTATACAAATGGTTAGTCATGCCTTTTGGGCTAACAAATGCTCCTAGTACTTTTATGCGGATTATGAATCAAGAATTACAACCTTTCATGGGCAAATTTGTAGTTGTTTATTTTGATGATATTTTGATTCATAGTAAGCTTCATGAGATGTGTTGGACACCCTTAGGAAGTGTTTAAGGTGTTGAGGTAAAAATAAATTATATGCAAATTTGAAAAAAATGTGTTTTTATGGAAATAGTTTTCTGCTTTGCTATGGTGAGTAGTGAAGGCCAAAGTAGATGAGGAGAAAGGGAAATGGCCTGCCCCAAAGAATGCCTGATGTGTAAGGAGCTCCAATGGGTTAGAAAACCTTTAGTAGGAGGTTCATTAAAGATTTCAGTAGCATTATAGGACCTATTAATGAGTGCTGGAAGAAAAAGGAGGTTCCATTAGCGACACATTACAGTAATTTTCTTGATTAAAGAAAAGTTGAGCACAACACTGGCTCGCATTACTCAATTTTGAGAAGTTATTTGAGGTAGAGTGTGATGCTAGTGGAAGTGGTATAGGGGCTGTTTTATTCCAAGAGAAAAGGCCAATAGTTTTCTTTAATGA
Organism: Tetrastigma voinierianum; assembly: GCA_016808115.1. Taxonomy (NCBI): domain Eukaryota; kingdom Viridiplantae; phylum Streptophyta; class Magnoliopsida; order Vitales; family Vitaceae; genus Tetrastigma; species Tetrastigma voinierianum. The sequence continues at coordinate 286,157 of JAEQBH010002329.1, read as the reverse complement.
AAATTTGTGCGAAGCAAGGCACAAATCAACTACCTATGACAAAGAATTTTATGTCATAGAGAGCTTTCGAAAACTCGGGAACATTATCCCATTGCCAAGGATTTCATTCTATACTAATCATCTGTGCTTTGAAGTACTTAAGTACACAAACAAATTAGAAGTGAGATATATATGTGTTAGCTGTAGAAATTCCTTATAAGTCAGTTCATAAATTAAGACAACAAAATAGGGTGGCGAATGCATTAAGTAGATGATTGGCTTTGATGAGAACCTTGAGTTTGGAGATAGTAGGTTTTGAGACATTGACAAAATTGTGTGCAGATGATGATGACTTCAAAAAGGTTTGGACTACTTGTGTGCTTAAACAACCTTGTGATGATTTTTATAGACATGATGGGTTTCTCATGAAGAGTGGGAAGCTCTGTCTTCCTCGCACTTCTCTTCGTGAGAAGGTCATTAGAGACTTGCATGGTGGTGGTTTAGCAAGTCATCTTGGAAGAGATAAAACCATTGAATCCGTGAAGGATAGGTACTATTGGCCTAGATTGAGAAGGGATGTGACTACTATTGTGTTGAGGTGCTATGTATGTCAAAGGGTGAAGGGTTAGACTCAAAACACTGGGTTATACATGCCATTACCCATTCCTGATGCTATATGGGAGGATCTTTCTATGGACTTCTTGTTGGGTTTGCTGCGAACTCAACGAGGTATGAATACTATGTTTGTTGTAGTTGATAGGTTTTCTAAGATGGCGTATTTCTTGCCATGAAAGAAGGCTGCAGATGCATCTTCTACAGCCAAATTATTCTTTATGGAGGTTATGAGGTTGCATGGAGTCCCAAAAACTATTACATATGATCGTGGCTATAACAACCCAAATTATACCCTAGTAGTTTATTATAATTTAGTGGTATAATAAAAGTCAAAATTGTAATTTTCGGAAATTTAAGTACTAAGGGTAAAATGGTAATTGTCAAATTAAGGTCTTAATGGACATTATGTTGAAAGATTATATATTAAAGTAGAAATATGATAAGATGAATTGAAAATAGAAGAATGGTGGAGAACTAAGATGCAAGGGCTAAGAATTTAGGCAAAATTTGAGATAAAGCCAAACATGGCCTTATAGAAGAAACATTTCCCATTTGGTGTTGGAGAGCTAGGGCATTTACGGTTTGAGGGAGAAGAGCCATTTTTGGTGATTTCTCTCCATATTTTGGTGTTCTACTTGATCAAGAAAAGAAGAGAAGAACAAAAGAGCTAAGTGGAGATTTCAAGAAGATCAAGGTTAGTAAAAATTTAACTCAACTCCTTGCTTTTATGCTCAGTTAGGAAAACCCTAACTAGTTATAAATGTGTTTTTGGTTGGCTTTTAAGTCAGTTTTGTAGTTTGTTTTTGAAATGGCTTGCCTTTGCTAAAAGATTTCCAAAGGAAAATAATAATGGCCAAAACTAGACATTTTTGTTTTCTCTGCCGACACCTCTTTTTCCAGTAAAGGAGTGCTCGCTTGCAAAGGGTTCCTTCACTCTTGTGAAGGCCTGCCACCTAGGCGAACTCGAAGTCCCAAAATTTCTCGTCTCTACCTCACCTCAGCGAAGGTTTCTTCGCCTTTGCGATCGTGTCATTGGGTAGACTTTGTTTTTGCCCCTTATTTTCTAATGCAATTAAGAACAATATTATAAGCTCAGTAATACATATAATTGTATGTCTACCTAAAACCAAATACAATTGAATGAGACACCTCTAATCATACAAACACCTCAGTTGCTACGACACTTCTATTACGTGGCAAGAACATCTCTCATAAGGTTTCCATTCTCTTACTCACTGATGCTATACTGCTAAGAGCCATATTAGTCTCTGTTTATGCAAGGTATTTCATATGCTTTGGCACCTTTCTTGGTACTTATCATTTCAGGTTCCTTCTCATTCATTATTTCCGATCTATACAAGCAAACATTTATATGATAAGTATAATAACAATGAAGCATAAGAAAACAAAAGTAATCGCTTCCATGCTAGCAAGTATAAATCCACTGATACCAGAGTGTACCTACAAGTACTTCTCTCAGACAAGATTTCTATTATGCATTCTACCGAGACTGAATATTCCCATATATGAATTTATATATAGTGACTGCGAATTTGGTGAGCACGCTGCGAGTCATGATATGTTATATGTTCTACCAAGCTATAAGCTTAGCAATGGTGTTTCATCCGTAGTAATCGAAGAGGAATTTATGCATTCCGGTATTCAAGGCCAACACAGATTTAGAGCCTCACTCATATGTAGCCTTAATTTTGTTTCGTAATGTAATGTGTCATATTTGCAATATTGAATTTGTAAGTACAAGAATTCTGACTGTAAATATATGCCAAGAACATTTAAACAATTAATACAAATTTAGTATCATGCTTATGGAAATTATGCATTTATGAATGAAATGGGCCCACTAATGTTAAGGCAGTTCCAGCCAAGAAGTCTCAAATCCCATGTGGCGTCCCTCATCTCCGCGCAGTGCGAGTGGATGGCACAGCAGCACCGCCCCAGTGACTGATGACCTCGAGGCGCTTATTTGATCCATTATTATCAACTTCGCGTAGTACAACACATCCACAAACAGATGGGTAGACAGAGGTTGTTTATAGACTTTGTGCGTAACTATTCAAGTATTCCCAGATGGATTTATCAAAGCAATGGATTTTTCCTATAGCACGTTTTAGCTCTGGTTTATGCACACTGCTAACTAGTGCAACAGTATCCTACTTTCCATTATATACATGGAAGTGTCCTAATCATGCTTTAGATTTCCAGTGAAGCTCCAAAAAAAGTCCTCGAGTCTTATAGCGTAGTAGCCGATGATTTCGCAAAGCAAGTCTGGCAGAGGTGTGCCAGATGTCAGGCAGAACAAGTTAGAGAAGGCTAATGCAAATACAAGATGACAATGCATACATAGTTGTTCTAATGTTTCCATTTATAAGGTGATGGTTTTCTTATTAGCAAAGCTCGAATGCAAGGTGGCCATCAAGCTTCAACAAAGAAAGTATGGACCATACCAAATTTCTAAGAAGACCAACAACAATGTTTATGTGGTCACCAGTCAAGTTTGATGGGAAATCTCCCAAAGACTTCAATGTTAGCGATCTTACCTTGTTCCAACCAAATATGAATTTTGGATATCTAGAAAGTAACTCAAGGACGAGTTTTTCACAAGTAGAGGTGACTGGCGTAGAGCGTTAAATCAAATCAACCAAAATCTTTATCTTGGTTGTTTTGAGATACTATCTTTATTTTTTGGGATATTATTTTTATTTCTCATTATTGTTTTGGGAGTATTATTTTCTTTCCTAATATTGCTTTAGTATTTTTTTTCTTTTCTTTCATATTATTATTTTGGGGATATTTACTCTATTATACACAAAATTATGTCTGGTATAAATAGATGGTTCGAGTTTGTTTTAGAAACTTTTATCACTTACCACCATATCAAAAATTCAAAGTTTTTGCTAAGCATTTCGTTTTATATTGAGAATTGGTCTCTGGATTGAGACGTGCTACTTTTTGTTGATCAATCGCATTACACACTGCGTCATTTATTATCCATTTCTGTTTTATTTTCTTATTTTAATGTCTTTGAGCAAGACCTTTTTTTTTTTTTTTTCATATTTTGTGAATGCATTGGTTTCTATTTGGGAACTTGTTCGTATATTTGTTAGTTTTTTAAATTAAGTTGCCATTATTAAACGTTAAAGGATATTGTCAATTCATTACGTTGTTCTAAGATATGTCATTTTAGGATATTTAACATGATTAATGGGATTATACTAAAACGAATTGTGAAACCCAAAGTAGAGGTGGACATTCAATTTCCTATATATATATGAACTTGTTTCACGTCTAAATTAATTTAATAAAAATTTGTGTTATATTTTATTTCAAAACTTGAAATTCACTTTAGCAACCGCTCTCCTCAAATCATTTTAAATAAGAGTCAGTGATTAATTACTAAAAATTGCCAATAAAATTTGTTCAAATTTAATGGATCCATGTAATCGACATTTCTTCAACACAAATTAGAGAAATTTACAACGATATCAACAAAAATGACAATAGTAAAAATAGAAATAAAAATAACATAGCAGATGAATAATTATATTGAAAAAGTTTAAATTCTAGAATTTATGGTTGTTCTTTGATGCATGTAAAAATAAGTTGTTTACTTAATGTGGATTGATAAAATCTTAATTAAGCATGGCGATCACTTTTTTTTTTCAATTTATAGACAAAATGTTTTTTAAATAATTTGATGGTGCTTTTCCTATCGAGACTGAGCTAGAGCGTGTTGGAGGCATTGGACCGGTCCGTCGAGTCTGTGCGATGCGCAATCTACAAAAAGAAACAAGAAACAAGGTGACCCGACGGGGGTGTGCCGGCTGCCTCTCCGATGCTTAAGTCAGTTCTTTCCCTTCAAAAGTAAAAAAACCAACTGCTTAGGGTATGAGTTGGATGCGTACCTATTTATGGTATAATGACCCGGTATTTATAATGGGTAATCTTGATGACTTTCCTTGTTGGATGATGATACGGTATCTCTCCCATTGGGAGAGGGATTTTCTTTCCTTATCGTGAACCGAATGTTAAGGGATAATTAGGGAAAAGATCCTTCCTCCCTAACCCGAAGAGAGTGTGGATCATGGAGATTGGGCTCTTTCCTTTTATATGGGTTTCTTGGATGTCTACGTCACCTACTTCTTTACCCGGTAGACCGTGTTCTCATTGGGGCCCATGTATCATGTGATGTGGATATCATCAGCGGGCCAAGCTCTTAATTGGCCTACCTCTCTAAGCCTAGCCTCGTGGATAGCGCTCTGCACTGCATGCGTGTTGTTTTAAACCCAATCAATTGCCCCCAGCCCTCATCAAGCAAGCTTTCGCAAGGGTCGAATCGTTTCTGATCGGGTGCGCGATCACTGCATAGCCTGGGATGGCTCGACAGGCTTTGTCGCCGCCAAACATCTCAGGATAATGATGGCCTTCGATTTTCACACCCATTTCACATCGCTTCAAGGTCTTAGAAACATCCTCCGACTGTCAGATCGCATTCTTCCTGTTTCGAAACTTTTCCTCCGCTGCTTTAGGCCCTTCTTGAAATTTCTCTGATCACCGTTCAAGACTGCTTCTAGTGGTTCCTGTCGTCCTACCTCCCTAAGGGTCGTTTTCTTTGCTTTCTTCCCTAGTCCGGTACATCTTTCTTCTTCTTCTCCTGTTTTCCTTTCCTTGTCTTGATTTTTGGGTTGCTAGGCATGTTGAGTTAGGGCTCTGCCTCTTTTGTCATTTGTTTGCCCTCCCTTTCCTCTGCTTAATCATGCATGCTTCCTCTAGGTCTTCTCGTTCTGCTAACCTGTGCATAGGGGAAGGCCTGGGCCAGGAGTCCGGAAGTCGTGATCATTTAGCGGCGGTCCTGTAGTCCTACCGATGGGCCATCGTGACCCTCCACTGGTCATCTTCCCTCGTCAGCCAAGGGCGAGGGGAAGATTAGTGAGATTAGGTATCCCAATGACTCCGAATATTTGAGGGCTACCGTGAAGTACACAGAGACCGTGGGCCCCAGTCAGGTCAAGCCTTTTTATGTGAAAACCTTCGCCACCTATTATAGGCCCTCTTTCTGTGTCCGAGTCTGGTGTCCTGATCTTCTCATGTTCTACGTCATCCACGTTCCCAAGATGGTCTGCTTCTTTGAGGTGGCCTTTGAGAAAAGTCTCTGCATCCCTTCATTAAGAGCGTCTTACAGCATTTCAATGTGTGCTTGACTCAGCTTTCTCCCAATTTCTAGGGTGTTTTGGTCGGCCTTCTAGTTGTTTTCAGAGATAAAGGCCTCTGTGGTTCCCAAAGATAACTGTAGTATCGCCGACCTCTTTCAATGTGAAAGAAGCTTCCCTAAGGCTTTTGTATATTTCTAAGCGGGCCAATGCCAGACATTTTATTTCCGACCTCCCGTCTTCCTACAAGCATTGAATGAGTTTTTATTTCTCGTTAGGGTCACCACTAGAATACAAACTGTTGACACACGCCGCATTCCAACCTCAGGGACTACCCCGAGAACTTGCATAAGTTTCTGTCCATGCTAGTAAGGGTTAGCTTTTCGAATGTCGTGTTATGTTCCTAACTTTGCTTTGGTTGCGCTGCTTTTAGGTGTCCATCCCGACCTCACCCCCTCGGAGTGGTCAAGGCAGTTCAGAGGCACCCTGGCAAGTGTCGCCACTTGCATTATGATATGATCGTCGTGACGTTTCGGCCCTTCTGGTGTGGCCCTTCCTACTTTCCTACTTTCTTTGAGGTCTTCCGCCCCGCGGAGCCTTCTCAAGAGGGGTTCGCCTGCTAGAAGCCAACCTCGAGAGGAACCATGTGCCCGTATCGAAGTTGTCGGGTAAAGAAAATGAGGAGCGTCAAGCACAAGGCTTAGGCTCTCCCCAAGGGAAGCCTTGTGACTAGGGCAAGGTTCCGAAGCTGGGAGCATCTCCTTCGCCGTTGTTTGTCAAGGAGCGGGGATCGCCTGCCCGAGCTCGAGCTGGAGGTCGGGTGCTTCCTTCTGTGACTGAGGTGTCCAAGGTGGCGGGCTCGAAGCTCCGTCCATCCTAAGCTTCGGCAAAGAATCGCTCCCGGAGGACCATCTAAGCCTCATCTAGACATCCCGCACTACCACCGAGTCCCTTTGATGCAAAAGCATCGCTTCCCTCCAACCAGTATCGAAGGATGTGAAGGACCGCTTTGAACCGTAGGAGCGAGGACTCACGCTTCCCACGGAGCTCGGGGCTGCCGAGGCTATATTGTCTATCCTTCGAGACTCTGATCTCAAGAAGGCGGATGTCGTATCCGTCGAGGAGGCTCTAGCCTTATCTTTGCAGGGAGCCGTCACTGTATGTTCCTATGCTTCTATTTGTTGGTATCCTTGTTATATTAAATTTCCCGCTAACTGGTCTCATTTTTTGGCAGATGGATACCTATATGAAAAGCCTAGCGAGGAGGGCTAGTCTTATCGAGGGCTCCGCTAAGGCAGTAAAAGCTTACAAGGCCAAGTTTGCCTCCTTGACCTCCGAGAGGGCTAACCTACGAGCTCGGGTGCAAAGCCTTGTCGAGGATGTCGTGGAGTCCAAGTTTGATCTAAAGCATACCATGACTACGAAGGTGCGAAAAGTACAGACTTAAGAACGCTGGGCCAAGAGTCATGCGCTGCAGGAGGAGTTACGACATAAGGGAGGTATTATGACGCATAAGGAGGAGCTGGTCACTCCCGATGAGTCACAATGAGCAGCGAAGGAGCTATAAGCGTCTAAGGATGAGATGTGCGTCAAAACCACCATGTTGAGCTAGGTCTGTCAAGATGCCTTTGAGGTCGATGCCCGCTGCTTTTCAACTGAGGACGCAAGAGCTACGGAGATTTCCAAAGGCAAGAGGCTCAAGAACCAAAGATGGGGGTGATAGCGGAGTTTGAGCGACGCAGGCCTACACCCTATGTATTCCTGGCTTGCTTTCAACGCAAGCAGCCAAGTAAGGCTTTCCCGGACTTTGACCTCAATTTTCAAGTTCCTAATGAGGAGGTGGAAGAATCCGTCTCTGAGGATGAGGCGGACTCGAGGATGTTTTCTGAGGCCCTCGACCCTACTCCTTCCCCTGGCGATCTTGAGATTCCTTCGTAGGCCTAGCCCCGCCTTGTTGTTGGTCTTTTTGCCTCCCACTTACATTGTTTTGCAAATTTCTGAGCCCATCTTTAGATATTTAGGCTTTCCTTTGTAATCTTGCTAATTTCTGGCCCTGAGCCTTGGACTTCTGTATTGCTAACCTTGGATTTTGTTGATATGTGGATATTCGTTATTACACCTTTTCGACTTATTATCTTTTATTACGACCCGTGTTGTGTGGCTTTTGGGCTTACTCATCTTATAAATAGCTGAGCTACGGTGTGTTTAGTTTCTGGGCTTCACAAGGCTCCCACTCATCTGAGCTATGGCTCTTTAAAACTGGGGTTTACTGGGCTCTATCGACCAAGCCACTGAGCTCTGCGAATCGAGCCATGGCTCAAGGGCTGCTCGCCTCTCGCGCCGGCTAGGCTCTAGGAATTGAGCCACTTGGCTCTAGGCCATTTGTGCTTTAAGATGTTGAGCTCGCTAAACCGAAATGCCGTTCTCGGGTTATTTGGCCTTTTGAGCTTTAAGGCTCTTTTGAACTGAACTACTTGGCTCCTGGGCTATTTGGCCTTTTAAGCCGCTAAGCTCTTGAGAACTGAGCTGCTTGGCTCCTAGGATATTTGGCCTTTTGAGCTTTAAGGCTCTTTGAATCGAGTCAGAGTGGCTTCGGGCTATCTGGGCTTTGTTATGGAACTCTTTTAAACCGAGCCGGGTTCGGTCCTCGGTTATTTGGCCTGCTTTAAGGCTCTTTGAACTGAAAGCACGGCTCCTTGGCTCGGGCCTTTTAAGCCGCACCCGGTGAACCGAAATGCCGCTATCGGGCTTTGTGCCTTTAAGCCAAGGCCCTTTCAACCGAGGTTTATGGCTCCTGGGCTACATGGCCTTTTGATCTTTAAGGCTCTTTTGAACTAAGTTGCATGGCTTCTGGGCTACATGGCCTTATGAGCTATTAGGCTCTTTTAAATTGAGTTGCTTGGCTCCTGGGCTATTTGGCCTTTTGAGTTGTTATGCTCTTTTAAATTGAACTGTTTGGCTCCTGAGCTATTTGGCCTTTTGAGCTTTAAGGCTCTTTTGAACTGTGCTACATGGCTCCTAGGCTACATGGCCTTATGAGCCATTGGGCTCTTTTAAACTGAGTTGTTTGGCTCCTGGGCTATTTGGCCTTGAGCTTTAAGTCTCTTTGAACTCGAGCTACTTTGCTCCCGGGCTACATGGTATCTTGCGAGTCAGCTGGGCTCTTTTAAACTAAGATGCTTCGGGCTCCGGCCATTTCCGCCTTTAAGCCTGGCCTCTTTTGAACCGACCTACTCGGGCTTCCATTATTCGCCTTTGATCTTTAAGGCTCTTTTGAACTGAGTTGCATGCTCCTAGGCTATATGGCCTTTTGAGCTTTAAGGCTCTTAAGAATCGAGGCTACTTTGCTCCCCGGGCTATTCACTTCTATGAGTCGTTGCCTTTCTTCTCTCTCGGGAACGCGGCATAGCTTTAATGCCACCTATGGGAGAACTGAACGGACCGAAAGGACTTCCCAAGGTACCCAAGCTTCTTTATAAATATTCGCCTTCCTTCTAAGGTATGTGTTATCCGCCGCTTTGGTTTTCCTCTTCCACTCTTCTTGTCGTAGTTCGTGACATGATGAAGCTTCGGGTCTAATTGTCTACACGAAGTCCGTATGGTGGTCATAAAATGTCGCTTCTGGCTCGTGGTTCTACCGTCATTGAGTTGTGTTTTTCCCAGTCCCTCCCCATCAGGAGCCAGGTCGCCCTCCTCAGTCCCGCCATTTGATGAGTCGACCAGGACATGTTCGAAGGGGGCGATGTGCTCAGAGGAAAAGTTTTAAGTCCCGCCTTCTCCTGCTATACCTCTCCTCCCCTCTTTTCTCTTTTCTTCCTTTGCTTCTTTTCCTTCCCTTTTTCCTTTCTTGTGGTTTTAGCTTGAGTTGCTATCGTGGTTTGTAACTTCTCGAGATATAGAGAATCCGCTGACGATTGTAATTTTCGAGAGACAACTCTCACTTTCAAATAAAAGTAGAATCCTTCTTTGGAAACATGCAAGGCGGTTTGTGTTATGTAACTTTCCAGGGCCTCTTCGAGCCAAGCTCCTCGCTCTTAATTTTTCCTCTCTTTCTCTTTCTTTTTTTTTTTTTTTTTTTATTTTTTTATGATCTACGGGAGTAGTAAGCAGGCTGAGAATGATCACAAAGATTATTATCTGAATAAAAGTAAAACTTGATTATTTTATTAAAAGTTACAATCTGAGGCCTATGGGAAGAATCGCTTGAGGTGCTCGGCGTTCCAGGAATGAGGCAAGGTCTTTCCTTCTTCGGTTTGGAGTTCATAGTTGCCACGTTGAATGACCCGTGATATGATGTAGGGTCCTTCCCAATTGGGTCCTAGTTTCCCATGTGTGGGGTATTTCCTTACTAGCAGGAGTTTTTTCAGTACTAGGTCGCCAAGATTAAAACTATTAGGCCTGACCCTTATGTCGTATACCTTTGTCAAGCCAAGGATAGTCCTCACAAGATTTTAGAACTTGCTCACGCTTCTTCTAGAGATCAAGGTTTAGGTGGAGAATCTCCTCGTCAGGTTTAACGTCGCAACTCAACCTTATTGATTCGAGCCTAACTCGACAAGTGGCCATCGCCTGCAACGCCAAAGAAACCTTTAGTTTCTTAGGTAGTAGACTTACGTGTAGTTCTGTATGCCCATAATACTTCCGGGAGATATTGTACCCATTTTCCCTTTAGATTTTCCAACTTCGTCTTCAATGCTGCCTTGAGAGTCCTTATAGTGACTTCTACTTATCCATTAGACTGCAGATGAGCTGGGGAGGAATAGTAATTCTTGATCCCGAGCTCGGCGCAAAAATCCCTAAACTTAGGATTGTCGAAATGTTTCCCATTGTTAGATACTAGGGACCTCGAGATCCCGAACCTACATATTATGGAACGCCAGACGAAGTTACGTACCACAGATGCCTTCGTGCACCTCCCTAAGTATGTAATTAGCGTCTTTCTTTCCTACGCACTTAAGGATGGGTGTAGAAAAGCTTCGTTTATAAAGGGTCCCTTGATGAATGATGAATCTGTGACGCACTCGCTCAGAGCTTAGACGCCCCTTCGAATCGCCTAAGAATGTTCGCCCATCAAGTAATCCCAGACGTCCATCCAAATTCGCCTGACATTACCAGTGGAAACTTCTCACTGATCATGTTTACCGAGGGTCTCCGGGAGGGGTGCTCGACAGTACCCGCCTACCAGATCCCTCAGATGTCATTGCCAACTTTCTTCCAGTGGCATCCGCCACGACCTCTACCCTTAGGACATGCCTAATCTCTGAACCCGATGAACTTCTTTAAGCAGCCTCACACTCGAGGTAAAGGATCATTTTTCACCCCGGGCTTCTCAGAGGGAGTCTTTATCCGCGCTTTACCACCGCCTAGGAATTGGGCACACCCCGCTGATCAAATTTCTTCCCATGAAGTGGGCAAGATTAAGCTCATTATTACAAAATGCTGCATCTACCATTATTTGAGGCTTCAACTAACTGAAAGCATATTCTACGTCGATCCCATCCGGGGAAGTCAAAATCAAACTTGCACCTCCTCCTTGGGCGTTGGCAGCCCCGTCTTTGGACAACCTCTAGATGGGGAGGTCTGGAGTGAGTTAGGTTGTCTCGGTGGGGTCCATCGGGGTGAACTTCATGATGAAATTTGCTAAAACCTGTCCTTTAACTGTTGTTCTTGGCTTATATTTGATGTCGAACTCGCTTAGCTCTATGGCCCATTTTATCAATCTTCCCGAGGTTTCTAGCTTATGCAAAGATTTGCTTCATCAAATGGCCAAGAGTCTCAACACTTAGGTATACAGGGAGGAGTTCTCCTTCGAGGGCTTACCAGATGGGAGAACTTAGGTAGGTCTCGTGAATCGCTTCATAGCAAGATCCATTGAAACTTTTTCAAAACCTCGAAAGAAGGCTAACACTTGTTGTCGTCTAAAACATAGTTTCATGAGTAAACTTATTCTCCTGATCAAAAACAACTCTTTAGTGTTCGGTTGCGGTCAGATGTTGAGCAACAATCTTTATCTGCTTTATATCTGCCTCTTATTCCTCAACAAATACTGCTGACTATAAAACCCAAGAACTTTTCTTTGAGACTCCAGCGTGCTACCTGCTTAGTTAATCCTATATTATAGTGCTTTTCGTGAACCTGAACGCCTCAACTAGGTGGGCTTATGTGAGCCTCTACTTTAACCACCCTAACTAACACGGCCGTCTATGTATACCTCCATAGATGCCCATATCTACTTTTGGAACATCTTGTTTACCAACCTTTGATAGGTGGTCCCAGCATTCTTCAACCCAAAGGGCATCACTTGGTAACAAAGAGTTTCGTCTCTGGCCACGAATGAGATTTTCCGCATCGCCTAGGTCCACTCGACCGTTATATCCCGAGAAAGCATCCATGAAGCTGAGGAGTTCGTGGCCAGCCGTTGCATCTACTATGAGGTCAATCCAAGGTAGAAAGCCATTCGGGACAAGCTCTGCAGTCAAGAAAGCCAACTTAGGAGTTGCCATTTTCTGGCTTAATTCTTCTAACGAACTTACTGGGCCAACCAATCGTGGTACTTACTTCTCGAATAACTTTGGCTTAAAGGAGTTTGTCAACCTCTTCATTGATCACCTTCGCAAAACTTCTTCTTTTGCTGATAAAGCCTAGCGGAGGGATCGACGCTCACCTATGGGTGATTAAATGTGAGGTCAATTCCTCCCATGTCCTCCTACTTCCAGGCGAATGCTTCCATATTCTACTTTGGCAGTTTTGATGCGAGGCATGCCTCTTATGTCGCTGGGCCGCTTGGATCCAATGTAGACTGGGATGTTCCTGGGCCGATCGTCAAGCCGCACAGGTGTTCTTAGTTCTTTTCGAGGGCGAGGTCAAGTACCCAATTCATCCTCGCTCATTCGTGGACGTCGTCAACCGCTTGTTTCATTGATGCCGAATAGCACTTCCTGGCCATGCGCTAGTCTCCTCGAACCTTTCCTACTCCAACTCCATTTGCATTGGGTAATTTGATAAACTATATGATAAAGTAAGGGACGGCCCTTATAAGACGCGAGGGAGATTCGCCCAAGAATACGTTGTGTAAATGATGGGGCATCTACTACGAGGGAATTTTATCATCATAGGTTCGCATAGGGGTCTCCCAAAGTGAGCACCAATTGTATCGACCTCAGGGGTAACACTCTTCAGAGAACCCCCGTAGCGGCGTTGACCCCGCTTCTAGCTTCTCCTTCCATGCCCATTTTCATTTTAAAGCCAATGCGAAGATGATGTCACGAGCCTGCTGTCGACCAAGACCTGTGAATTGAGCTTCTGAAGGGCCACTTACGACCCTTATTACCAATGGGTCGTCATGGGGATACTGGCAGCCTTCCATGTCAGAGTCTAAAAAGGTTATGGTGGTGTCCAATCAAGGAAGTTTGGACAGGGGTTATACCTCCAGTGTCTCCCTTAACCTAATGCTGCACAGGTGAGCCTTCCTGGCCGAGCTAGATTCCCCACCACCCGCAAATCCCTCGGAGATCACAAGGATTTCTCCCAAGGGCCACCGGGGTGGCCGAAGTCAGTCGGGCTAACGGAGGTGGCGGAGGCCATGCCCGGTCCCGAACCCCGAGGCCATGAAGCTGAGATGTCCACGCCTGATCGTGAATTCAATTTCCTCTTCCTCGGCCTAGATGCGCCATATGTTCGGTGCCCATGATCCCTATGGAACTCACCGTACTTGGTTATGTCTCTTTTTGCTGGGTCTGTCCTCATCTGAGATAGCCACCTTAAAAACTTCTCGTGTTGCACCTCGCGTAGGACCTGTGATACTAAGGCTTTCAAGGGGGTGAATTGTTGAGGTGGATACCACTGCTGCAGCTAGGGTTGAGGTGGACCCAAGCGGTCCCCGACGCTATCCCGCTCTCGTGGATCGTTCGCTCTCTCCACCCCTCCATAGGGATCCGTCCCTGCCTCCTAGTGGCTTCGCTCCCCGCCTTTGTTCTCCCGCCCCTCGGCTTTTCTCCTTTTACGCAAGAGCTGCCATGCCCCACCCTCGTTTGGCGGCCGGTGGTATGCAAGACTGTGGCCGACTTTAACCTGTACCTACCTTTTTCACAAATAAAAAAAAACAAAATTTACATTTACATTATAAGTACCACCGTAGTGGTATTCATGTTCGATACACTGAGTCTCATTACTTCTTAATATACAAAACTTATACCTATTCCAAAAAATGAGATTGCATGGAAGTAAGTGAGCACCTATCTCCGAGCCGGGCTCGCCTCGCCGATGGAATGTCCCGTCCTCTATCCTTGTCTTCTGTCAGACCTACACTCCGGATTAAAACCCGTGCTAAGCTTTTTACACTTAGTGGGAACATATACAGGACCCACCAATAACTATGATCGTGCCTCAACAAATACACTTATCTTATCATTTTCATATAACATACACTTCTATCATGTATGCTGATATATAACCATTCATATCATTTATTTCTTATTCTAGTACTTATCATTTGATCTATTATCTTTCTAATGGTTCATATTACATATCCTATTATGTGCATGTCATATTCGTATACATATATTACTTTCATGGTTATATACTATACCATTTGTCATGTTTTGTTTTCATGTACTGTTATCATGTACTGTCATCATGTACTGTTTTCACGTACTATTATCATGTACTATTATCATGTACTGTGTTCATGTACTAATTTCATATACTATATTCATGTACTGTTCATGTACTATTTTCATATTGTTTTCCCCGTTATAATTGTATTGTTTCTCTTTCATGTAATCAGACTTGTTCATATACTTTTCGTGGTAATTCGCACTTTATACTTTCCATATATTGTATCTATATGTATTATTCATGTACTATTTTCATATATTGTTTTCCGTTATACTTTCATATTACTTTCTTTCATGCCCTCAGAAATACCAAAAAAGTGGATACAGAAACTATAAGGGCCCGAAGGCTGCGGTGACCCTTTCGGCCACCGTGATCCAAACGGACCTATCATCTCATCGACCAAATGAGGCCTTGATATCGAACTTATATGCTACACTTTGTCCTTCAATGGCATGCCAATCTATCCTCTCTACTTACGGACACAGTAATCGTGTTTATTACATATTTTCAGACATATCTCATAAGCATGAGAATAACTATTATTATCATGATCACTATGCAATATATACTATCATTACTTTAATCTATATTCGTTCTCATATTTGTAGCTTCATATTACGGTTCTCATATTTCTCTATAATACATATATTCCTATATTTTTATCAAGCATGCATTTACCCATTCATATAGTCATATATGCCTATCATTCGTGTACATGTACTCATTCTTGCGCTTTGTCATCTTTTACATATCTCTATCGTTCTTAGCATTTATGCATTTCTATCATATGTTCCATCTATTCATTTAGGTATGTCTATCATATATTCATATCATATAATCTTATATTCATATCATGTCATCTACTTATAACATCTTATATCTTGTTAACTTATATCTTCATGTACTTTATCACTATCATATCTTTATGACATATACTATACATTTCTATACTTTTTGTACGCTTTACTTATACTTTATCAATCGTCCTATCTCCTCGTGACAAGGCAGAACATACACTTCTTTGATACTCTTTAGGTACCCCCTTCATGTCCAAACTATTTACTTTTTATCTTTTCTATTCAGACACACGAGCAAACATTCACTGATTCGAAGATAAAGAATGAATGAGACTCAGACAATATATACCAAGGTGGCCAGCATTTAAGACGGAATTACGACGTGCATGCCCACATAATAGAAGTGTTTAAATTAGCAAGAGTGCCGGGCTAATCGGTCATGTATACGTGCTCGCCTAATGCATTGTGAAGCATCAGAAGACTAGCTAGGAGCGCCAAGACCGATCATATATGTCTGTCATTCAATATCCGATCTTAGGCACTCATACACTATACGTGTTCTCTCGAGCTTATCATTTTATTCTTTTCTTCTATACTCCCTCTACATATCAACCTTACATATATGCCTATTTCTTGTTCATATCTATCTTTTCTTATCATGTATTCCAATTGACTTTAACCAAGCGATTAGTACACTTGGTACAACAATCCAATTTTCAGATGTGGGTACCGAATGGCATTAAATAGCATATGGTTAGATTCTAGACTCAATGAGCTTTCCATGGAGTCCAAGAACACCTAAAACGGAGTCCTAACGAAGGAGTTATGCAAATTGCAAGCCATGAAGAAATCAAAGAATCCTATTAAACACTTGCAAAGAAGAATGTTGTACCCACTCGGTTTTGTCATTTTTGGACTTATTATAAGCTCAATATTTTATCAAGCTATATGTATGGATTTTAGACTCAAAAGGGATTTATAGAGTCCAAGAACACTAAATCGGACTTCTCGGACTAATAGTTATGGTCATCCTAAGTTGTGACAAAGAAGAAAATCATTTCCGGGGTGAACGCTCACGCCTAGCATGCCAGAATATTTTTCCCCACTTTTCTCTCGCTTGCGTTTTTCATTCCAAAATCCGCAAAACTCACTCTAAAATTCTCTAAACACTTCTATGGACTATAATCAACTCAAGGACTCTTTGATATTATTATCTAACAATTTCCGTTTTCCCCAAAACCAACACGCCAATTTAGGTAGGAGTAGTTTCCCCTCAAAAACCCTAGAAAATAACATTCATACCTATCTTTACATATCTTCTACCAATTAAGGTTTCATTAAACCCAAACATGTATCCAAACATAGTCCAAGATAGGATTTTACCAAACCCTAAACATGAACACAAAGGAAATCATGGGTAAAACCCAAAAATCCATACCCATCTAAACAATTTATGTAATCTACACAAAACCACCCCAAAACTAGTCTAAAAACTAGTAACCATCATAACTATGCCAAGTTATACTTTATTAAACCTAGAATCTACAGTTAAGGGGGTTGTGGTTTAGGTTGCTTCACAAGAATCCATACAACCCAAACATGTATCCATACATTTTAGACAAATTCCGTTTGAATCCATACTCTTTTGCTCTTTCTTTCTTTCTTTCTTCTTTCTCTTTCTCTTCTTTCTACTTCTTTCTCTCTCCTCTCTCTCATCCTGCTTCTTGCTTCCTTATAATGAGAAAATATCTCATTCCAAAGACCATTTTGGTCTTATCCTCCCATTTTTACATTTTGGTCCTTCTATTCTTTCTAATTTCTATTCCAACTTTTCTCAAATTCCATAATTTGACTTTTATGTCCTCAAGTGGTAAATGACCACTTTACCCTTGTCTCTAATATTCATTTCGAGTCTCTCGTTTTATTTCTCAAAAATTCATATTTAGCTTTTAATAACATGTCTGAAAACTGCTAGGGTATTTTTCGAAGCATTACAAGAGCTCCCTCGCTTAGATATAAGGGCTTCCTCACCGTTGATGTATTTCTCTGCTTTGGCGAGCACCTCGGCCATGCTTGTCTAAGGGTTCTTCAAGATGGAGAACATCAGGTCTTTTGATTGTACGCTCAGCCTGGCAATGAAAGAGGTGATGGCGAATTCTCATCTGGGATGTCTACCTTTAGCAACTCCATGTTAAACCTCTAGATGTAGGACCTCGGGTTCTCCTATGGGTTTTGCTTTATGATCAGCAAATGATAACTCGGCTTCTTGTACGTCCAAGCTTCGATGAAGCTGGAGCATTTAACGATGGAGAGCTCTCTCAAAGACAAGATTGAAACGGTCTCGCTGAACCGTGCCAATGTCGGGCCTTGCCGTGATAGCGAAGGCTCTACATCACACAAAGTATCCGCATTCGTGCAACTCCATCTGATTCTGTGTTATCGAGGTGGTCTACGGTCTTTCAAGCTAGCCAAACGTCGATCTACGACATTCGAACTCGCTAGGGAGAGGGAAGGTAGTACCTCGCCGTGAACAGGATTCTATTTGTTTGTACTAAAGCATCCACGGAGACTGGATCACTACAACCTTCTTCATATGGCTAAGCTCTTGTTGATGTCCTTAATCGCGCTCTCCCACGATTTAATACCCTCTATCCCCCCATCGATAAGGGGTTGTCTACGTTCTGCCATTCCTAGTATTAGGCATCCCTTTCATCGCGATCCTCTCCAGGGTGTGTAGGATCATGCCCCCGCTCAATCTGGTTTCCTCCTTCTCCGTCGCCGGCGGCATCGTATGTCACACTCTTCCCGTGGAACGGCATTCGGCCTCGCGGGCTGGCCGCCGCCCTCCTACGGGCGTTGTACCTATCGGGTGAGTTCCTCCAACTCTCTCAACAGTCGCTGGTTAGTGAGATGGAGCACCTCCATCTCATTGGTACTGGCATAGCTCGAGCGCCCGCTGGCTCGCTTATCTTACGCCGCTTTGCCGGGTCCTGCATCTCAAGGCGTGGTTTTGCTCATGTTTCTAGTCACCACTACCACCGATCGGCTTTATTTGTAAAGGCACAAATATTCCACGTACGACGCCAACCGATGGTGCTTTTCCTATCGAGACCGGGCCGGAGCATGTCGGGCGCGCTTCGGGCTCTGGCCCGGCTTTAGTCTATGCGAGCGCGCAATCTGCAAAAAGAAACAACAAACAAGGTGACCTGGCGGGGGTGTGTCGGTCGCCTCTTCGATGCTTAAGTCAGTTCTTTCCCTTCAGAAGAAAAAGATCAACTGCTTAGGGTATGAGTTGGATACGCAACTATTTATGATAGAATGACCCGGTATTTATAATGGGTAATCTTTATTACTTTCTATTGATGATGATAATGACATCTCTCCCATCGTGAGTTTTTCTTATCATGAACTGATCATATGGGATAATGGTGGAGTTTTACTCATAAAAAGATCCTTCCTCCCCTAATCGGCGAGATCGGGCTCTTCCTTTTAAATAAGTGTCTTCGATGTCTACGCCACTCTTCTTGACAAAAGTATGGACTGGTTCTCGCTGTGCCCATGTACTGGGCCATGTGGATATCATCATGGGCCGAGCTCTTTACTAGGCCTCCGCCTAATCCCCTCTAAGCTCGCCTTCGGCTAGCATTCCTCGGGCTTCATGCCACGTGTTGTTTTAGACCCCAACATAATTAATTTTTTTTATTCTATTCACTTTGCATATCACATTATAGTATTCTAGTTTTTACAAAATTCGGACGTGGAACCTGTCATTCCAACCCGTTTACCACTTGAGTCAGGCCTTGATGGCTTTAAATGAATATATTTAAAATTAAAAATTTATGACTATTTATTTTTTTACTAGAATTTGGAAAATATCCAAGTATCTTTATAAAGTTAAAATGGTAAGGAAATAATACTATAATATAAATGAAAGCTACTCATAATTAACAAAAGCTAAAAAAGAAGTTATTTGAACATTACCCCCCATTTATATGCCATCCAGAAATATTGCTCGCTTTCCGCCAAGGCCTCCTCCATCTTCTATCTTTGCTTTTCCAATTTTCTTCATAAATGCATGAAAGCCAGAATGCTTCTCCAAAGCTCCATGTTTACTTTACAAACACCGTCGATTCATATGATAGAAAATCGTAATAATGACGGCCCGTATTCTCGCTTCCCGCACTCCATGATCTTTGCAAGCTTGTCTAAACACCACCTTGAATCAACATAATTTTTTGAGAAAACAACAATGGAAGATCTTGATTTTTCCACAGCTTTGAGAATCTCTGGTTGAATCTCTTCTCCTCTAGAAAGTCAATCGTCTCTGAAAGTTGTAATGCCTCTTCGAATTAACTCATTATAAAGGTGATCGGTGAAATTGTGGCAGCTGTCTTTACCTCTAAAGCTCAAGAAGACGTTGGAAGATGAGGAATCAGACACAATTTCCAGCGACACAATCTTCAATTGAATTCTCAGACTCTAACTAAAGGAGTTACGTGTCTTAAACTGGAAACAATAGGTGCGATTCTCAATCATATTAATGGCAGAGAAAGGAATCATAAAATTAGCTAGAAGTTGGAGGAAAGAAGCAAGAAATTGGAGGAAGGAAGTCAGGGGAGCCCTAAACTTTTTTGATTTTTCTGCTTTGACTTAAATCAATGTATTGAGTCCACTCAATATAAACGCCAAAGATGAATCGGTTATGGAGTCATCTCGACTCTGTTTTTATTTTTAGAAAAGCATGTTATGCTTCTCGAGTCTTACTAATATGAGAATTAGCTAAATCATGTGCTAGCGCCAAAGATATGACACACGTATGTTTCGCTTTTACTTGCGGCTATAACATTCACCGGTTGTTTGTTGTGGATCGTTATGACACATACGAGAGAATTGGGGACTACGTATTAAGAATCGACTTAACTTGTGCTATACCAATTACTTTTCGAACTTTATATTATTTTCCGACAACTCAAATTCAATTTTTTTTTTTGTTAGTTACGACAGTTACAAGATGGTGCTACAACCACTAATAGACTAAGATCGAGCCGGTTAATAGTCATAAGAATAAAATTAGCATTTATGTGACATAATTTTTTTTTTGTCTTTGACTTGTACCAATATCATTCTCAAAATACATAACTCAATTTGACTTAATCATTTCTTGATATAAAAGTGGACAGATTACCAAATCCTCAAACTTTTTGATCCTAGTTATAATAACTAATAAAATACCTATAAATGGTTTTTAGATCAAGTTTCTTGAATTGTGGATTGTTTGATCTTATTTTTATCTTATAACCCTAAACATGGCAATGACGAAGACTCGATCTTTTCTATGACCATAGTTCATATGAAGTCTTAGGAATAAACAAATAAGTCTATCTTTTTTTTTTTTGAAATATTTCTTTCATCTGGGACCATGGAATCAAAAAAAATGAATAAAAAAATAATAATAAAATCCAATATGCCCCTCATCGTCGAGTTAAGGTATGAAAGAAACAAAACAAAAAAATAGTTTATTATCTAACATACACGACAATCACAATTAATGGTTAAACCAGAGGCATTAAGTACAGAAAATTTAGATATTGATGATGCTTTTTTCAACCTAACCTGGGCCGGGCCCCAGCAGGTTGCCGACGGCACCGCTCGGTGTCGCGCCCGCAAAAACGAACGACAAAGGGGTCAAGGGATGGTGCCCGTGGTCGCCCGATGCCTGGTATCATCTCATCGCAGAAAGATATCGGCGTGGCAGAAATGTTCTGGCATATGTCGATTAAATCACTCGGCAGGTCTTGTATTTATAGTGATGCTTCGTACCATTGACGGGATTAGGATTCTTTCCCATTGGACGGTCTTTCTCGATATCCGACTTGATTACCGACATAGAAGGTGCGCTTTATTTCGATGATCTTCCTTCCTTATCGAGGGTTCCTACCGACGGCAAATGTAATATTGTGATAAATCCCACCTTCCTAACTGACAAGATTTAGTTGGATCTACTGGACGATAGGTCGTTAGGGATTATCCTGTTTGCCTTATTTATGATATTTGACTTTGCGCGACACCCGACTTCCTCGATCGCTTCTAGTCGACCTACGGCCGAGCGATTCAGCTCGCTTCTTCATCCTGGCTCATGAAAAGTATGAATGTTTATGGTGTACCCCGTGGGGTTTAGTGAGCACCCGGGTATTCGAATCGGGCTGGCCCCATTTCGACCCGACGGATGGGCCTCGTGAAGTTTTTTTTTTTTTTACCATATCGCTTGCCCCCTCAAATTTCAGACTAATGCTGGCAAGTGGCTATAACGCTTTCGTATCCGCGACGACGGTTCCATTGGGATGGGTTAGTTGGACTTGGTCGCCGTCATATGTCTTGTGATAATGACGACCCTTTGGTTTTCGCGCTCATCTTCCCCCTCTCTTTCGCCTTCTACTTCTTTCATGGACATATGCCTTCGCCTTATACGCCCTCTCGCTGAGATCTTTGCCTTTGTCACCCTGACCTTCCCCCCCCCTTTGTCTTCTCGTTCAACTTTCTCTCGCGCAGGGTCCTTTCTGGCCGCCTTCGGGATAGCTCTTTCTATTATATTCCTAAGTCCGCTGCGTCTTTATCCCCTTGGTCTCTTTTCGAGGGATACGACGAGGTGTTAGGGTTAGGTTAGCCACCCCTTGCTTTTACCTCTTCCTTCCATCATGGGTCCGGCCCGCTCTTCCTCTTTGCGTATTGGAGGTGATTCTTCAAGAACCCGTCTGCCTGGCGACTAGGAGCGCTCCGACTGCTCGGTCGCGCTGACATTCGAAATGCCCCTGTGGCGCCTCCTCTTCCTTTAGATAAGGGTAAGGGGAAAATAGACCTGATCGAATACCCTGGGGGATCAGAATACCTCAAATTCGCTGTCCATCATGCTTTAATCGTGGGGCCTAGCAAAGTCTGTCCCTCGTATGGAGCCACTTTTGCTAGACGTTATGCACTCCCTCTCGCTCGCGCGCGGCCCCCGACGCTGACCTTTAGCGTAGTTCGTGACGAAAGATGGTGTGCTTCTTTGAAGTGGCTTTCGATAATGGTCTTCGCTTTCCCCTGCACCCCTTCATGAAAAGGGTTTTACAGCATTTCAATGTTTGTCCTTCCCAACTTGCGCCCAATGGTCAAGATTTCGTCGTCCGTCAGCTCTGCAGTGGATTGTGGGGCCGATGTCCCTGGGGCCGGCCGCTGTCCCTTCATCTTTTTAGCCCGAAGGAGACCGCAGAGGGCTTCCTCTATTTTTCTAGGCGCTCTGGCACTCCCATGGTGATTTCCGACCTTCCCTCTTCTTCCCACAGGCCGGGAAGGGGGCGCTACTTTTTGTTAGTGGCCGCACGTGAATACTAATCTCTGCAAGGATCGACACCTCGGGCGTCCCCGTGGGGCCGGACCACCCCGAAAACCTTCGTGAGTACTTGCTCGCTAGCATAGCTCGTGAGGTCGCCGACATTTCGACCCTTCATTGTCCACATACTTCAAAAAGCTCGAATTGATCTCGATGAGTATACTCTGCCATGTTACCGGGCGTTAGCCGAAAGTGTTCTCCTCGTCCTTACCCGGAGCTGATTAAGTCGGACATTCCTGGCCCTTCAAGTCCGAGGTCTGCTCGCTCTACTATTCTGAGGCCTTCGCCTCCTCTTGCCACCAAAGTTTCTCCCATCGAGCCCCGAGGCTGTTTTAAGGTCTTCGCCCCCTCTCGTCTCCAATGTTTCTGCCATTGGTCCCTCCGCCGCCAAACCCACAAAGGGGGAACTACTGGCCCAATTGGACACGTTGTCTCGAAAGCCCCTGAGCGTGAACGAAAAACCTCGGACTCCAATGAGAAAGACCGGCCAGCTTTGGTCAAAGTTCCGAGGTTGGGGGCATCTTCATCTTCTCCGCCCACTCATGTTCGTAAACCAGCTCGGGTGCCAACGCCTTCGGTTAAGGATCATGCAGTTTTGGGTTTGGGATCCCATCCTGAGTCTACAGCGGGGGCAGAAGGTCCCTTGGGAAGGGCCGTTGGGCAGCCGTTGGCGGTCACACCTATTACCGTCTAGAGCCCGTCGACGGAGAAGGTTAGGTCACTCTCTCGGAGAACGGATGAGTTAAGGGGGAAAGGTCTGGAATCCGAGACCGAGAGGATGGACCACGTTTCTCAATGTCGAACTCACTGGGCAGCACTCGGCCCATCCCTAAGGATTTTGACCAAAGGTCATGGGCACGTCTGCTTGTTGAGGTCTTCCGTCCTATCTCTAGGGGTCGCTCCTCGCAAGTTCCCTGTATTACCTTGTCGTGTCCTGCCTGCATTGAGTTGAGTGCTGATTCACGTTGGATGTTGACTTCCGTGTTGAATGTGCAGTGGCTACTCATTTAGCTGGCTCTACGAGAGAAGGCCAACTTAAACGAGGCATGTTAAGGTCAGTCCGAGCTTATAAGGCGACAGTATCTCCCACTTCCGACGGCCGAGTCGCAAGAACAAGGCGCGAAGACCTAATCCGATCTAAAGCATACAAGAGCTCCGCCCGCGCCGGCCGAGGGCCGAGAAGACTAAGTTCGAAATAGCTTGACAGCGGTCGAAGGTGAGCTTCAAGAGGCCCTAACGAGTCAGGCGGTCATACAATGATTCGGGCCGATACCCGTGATGTGGGCTGCAATCCGCCAAGACGAGCTCACGTACGCCAGGAAGAGCTCATCGTATCCCGGGAGCTTCGGAGTTCACGAGGGCTACGCGCTACTAATGACGATGATAATAAGATCATACGCTAGATCTGCGTTTCGCCGGTGACGCTCCGAGGCCAGAACTCGTGGGAGCGCTTGACTGAGGAATGTCGTGACCGCGCTGGGACCTTCACAAGAAATAACTCTTGCCGCTCAACGGCCGACAGCGCGTCATAGAAGATCTCAAGGGACTGCGCACTCGCGGGGAGCCCAGGTGGCTCACTTTTCAGCCAGGCGCTCGCCGACGGCCTATCCGTGCTTAGATTCCCACTTCACCCCGCCGACGATGGTGCGTATGGAGTCCTTCTCCAGATCCTTCTCCGAGAACCCGATACCCCTACCGAGGCTCATTCCCTTCCTCTGATGTATAGCCTTCCGTTTACCCACATATGTAGTTTTTTTTTTTTTAATAACTATTCGTTTTTTTTTTTTTTTTTTTGTCTCCTTGCCTCGTTGCGGCACCCTCCGGTCGTTTTTCGAATCGTATCCACTTCTCAGTCGATGTGGCCAGCAGAATGGTTGGATGTCATCAACCAAACCGCTAAGCTCCGCGCCGAGGCCTTCACGACCGGGAGAGCCTGCACGACCTCGAAGAGCTCGTCGTGGGTAGTGAGCTGAAGAGCTCATGCAGGGACGACCTGAAGAGCTCATCATAAGCCATGAGCTGAAGAGCTCACTACTGGCAAAGTGAGTCACAAGCTCACGCAGGACGACTTGAAGAGCTCATCATGTTCATGAGCCTAAGAGCTCATGCAGCAGACGAATCGATGAGTCCATCATAGGCCGTGAGCCAAGAGCTCATGCAGCAGACGAACCGGCGAAGTCATAAAGCCATGAGTCGAAGAGCTCATGCGTAGACGAATGTAAGAGTTCATCATAATGCAAAGTGGAACTGAAGAGCTCATGTAGAATGAGCTGAAGAGCTCTTTATGGGTAATGAGCTGAAGAGCTCATGCGGGGACGAATTGAAGAGTTCATCATACGCAGTGAGCTGAAGAGCTCATGCAGATAGGAACTGAAGAGTTCATCATACGGCAAAGGAGCCAAGAGCCTGGCGCAAGCGATGAACTGAAGAGTTCATCATACGCAATGAGCTGAAGAGCTCATGCAAAGACGAACTCGGCAGAGTTCACTACAAGAGCCGAAGAGCTCATGCGCACGAGCCGAAGAGCTCCTCCATGCAATGAGCCGAAGAGCTCGCGGTGACGAACTAAAGAGTCTACTATACGCAAAGGAGCTGAAGAGCTCATGCAAAGAGGAACTGAAGAGTTCCTTATGGGCAATGAGCTAAAGAGCTCATGCAAAGATGAACTAAAGAGTTCATCATACGCAATGAGCTGAAGAGCTCATGCAAAGAGGAACTGAAGAGTTCATCATACGCAATGAGCTGAAGAGCTCATGCAAAGATGAACTGAAGCGCAATGAGCTGAAGAGCTCATGCAAAGATGAACTGAAGAGTTCATCATACGTTAATGAGCCAAGAGCCTGGGCGTAATGAGTCGAAGAGCCTCGCAGAGGCGAATCAAGAGCTCACATCATAGGCCATGAGCTGAAGAGCTCATGTAGAGACGAATTGAAGAGTTCATCATAGGCCATGAGCTGAAGAGCTCATGCAGAGACGAACTGAAGAGTTCATCATAGGCCATGAGCTGAAGAGCTCATGCAGAGACGAACTGAAGAGTTCATCATAGGCAATGAGCTGAAGAGCTCATGCAAAGACGAACTGAAGAGTTCATCATAAGCCATGAGCTGAAGAGCTCATGCAGAGACAAACTGAAGAGTTCATCATAGGCAATGAGCTGAAGAGCTCAAAAGTGTAGACGAACCGGTAGTTCATCATAGGCCATGAGCCGAAGAGCTCATGCAGCTAATCAAGAGTCACGCAGGCAATGAGCTAAAGAGCCTGGGTGCAAAGACGAATCGGGTGAGTTCATCATACGCAAACAGTCGCAAGAGCTTCATGCGTAATGAGCCGAAGAGCCTCTTGGCGGGCAATGAGCCGAAGAGCCTGCGCAGGACGAATCGAAGAGTTCATCATACGCATGAGTCAAGAGCTTCTCATGCAAAGAGGAATCGAAGAGTTCTCGCGGCAATGAGCCGAAGAGCTCGCGCAAAGATGAATCAAGAGTTCATCATACGCAATGAGCCGAAGAGCCTGCGCAAAGAGAAATCAAGAGTTCCTATACGCTGAGTCAAGAGCTGCGCAAGCGATGAATCAAGAGTTCATCATATGTAATGAGCTGAAGAGCTCATGCAGAATGAGCTGAAGAGCTCCTTATGGGCAATGAGCTGAAGAGCCTGCAGGACGAATCAAGAGTTCACTTCAAGCACGCAGCTGAGCTCAAGAGCTTCTCATGCAAAGAATGGAAGAGTTCCTACGGGCAATGAGCCGAAGAGCGTCCATGCAAAGATGAACTTAATAGTTCATCATACTAATGAGTCAAGAGCTTCCGCGCAAAAGAGGAACTCGAAGAGTTTCTTATACGCAGCGGAGCTAAAGAAGCCGCGTACACGAATCAAGAGTTCATCAAAGTAATGAGTCAAGAGCCTGCGCAAAGACGAATCAAGAGTTCATCATATGCAAGGAGTCAAGAGCTCATGCAACAGCCGAAGAGCTTCTGTGGGCAATGAGCCGAAGAGCTCATGCAGGGACGAACTGAAGAGTTCATCATACGCAATGAGCTGAAGAGCTCATGCAAAGAGGAATGTAAGAGTTTCTGCGGGCAATGAGCCGAAGAGTCAAGTGCAAAGATAACCAGAGTCACATTATGCAATTTGTTTTAAGAGCTCATGCAAAGAAGAACTCTATATTCCTTTATAATGCAATGAGTCAAGAGCTCATGCAAGAATGAATTGAAGAGTTCATCATACGCAATGAGTGAAGAGCTCATGCAAAGACGAATCGAAGAGTTCATCATAATGCTAGCGGAGTCAAGATTTCATGCACGAGTCAAGAGCTCCTTATGGGCAATGAGCTGAAGAGCTCATGCAAAGAGGAACTGAAGAGTTCCTCGTTGTTCCCCGGGTCAAGCCGCTTCCCTTCGAAAGACGCGAGCGCTTTTAATGCTAACTTATGGAGAATTGGAAACGGTCGCGGGACTCTTCGAGTGCTGCAATTTTCTTATATAAGGTGACCCCTTCGCTGTGATTTTTGTAACCCTAACCTTCACCCTTTCTAGGGTGTGACTGGAATTTGTACGTGATGGATCAAGCCGAGGTCTCTGGTCAGTTTGAAGATGGCTCGCCCGGCTCGCTTTCATCGTCAAGTGGTTTCTTATGTGTGGGAGTTGTGTTTTTCCCTAGTTCCCCCTCCATGGGAGTCATGTTATCCCCTAGCTTCGTGCTAGTGTTCGCAGGGGGACGCCTCCTCTCTTGTGAGCGCTTCTCGTTCTTCTGTTCTTTTCCTCTTCCTTTCTTTTTCTTCTCCTTCTCCTTCTTTTTCATTTTCTTCCACATCTGATTCTCCCTTTTCCCTTTCCTTCCGCTCAAACTCTTTCCATCCCTTTTCTTCTTCTCCTCTTTTTCCAATTTCAAGCTATTTTTTTCTCAAGGTTTTTATTCGCTTTCTTGGAGGGGACTGCTCAGATTTTTATTTCTCGAGATGTGAGGAGTGATGCTCCCTATCAGAATCGGTCAGTAATTTTGTTGTAATAAAAGAGAGGTGTTATTTTTCGAATATCAATTCTTGTACACTTTGATATGTGTAATGTGTAATCCCCTTGTATATTTTCTGACTATGGCATTGGACCAAATAATTGATGAATACTCGATTCGTAATCCAAAACTGATAACACCTTATTTAAGACTGTATTCAAGGACCTATTGATAAAAACGTTTAAGGTGCTCTGCAATCCAAGTATGAGGTAGAATCTTTCCTTCCTCCTCGTTTGGAGCCTATGGGCTGCCTCGGTCTCGACGATCGAGTTATGATGTAGCCTTCCCATCGGGACCCAGCCTTTCCATGTACCGGATTCTTCCTTGATGGCGTGAGTTTTTAAGACTAAATCACCCGGCATGTAGCTCTTGGGTTTGACTTTTTGGTTATAGTACTTCGTCGTCTTCCTTTGATAGTCTTCCGTACGCTTTAGAACCTGTTCAAGCATCTCGTCTAGGGGATCCAAATTTAGGCGGAGGGCCTCGTCGTTATGCTCCACTGCTGCTAACTCAACTCTAGGGGACTTCAATCCGATCTCGACTAGGCCACGTTTCTGCCAAGTCATGCTGTGGCGAACTAGGTTTCCCCGGGTTGCCGACTCTCGTGTCATTCAGAAGCCCATAGCACTCCTGGGAGATACTGACCCATTTTCCTTAAGTTCTTCCACTTGGTCTTCAAAGCCACTTTAAGGGTTCCGATGGTGACTTCGCCGACTGCTAGGATCGGATGTAGCCGAGACGAGTAATACCCTAATCCCGTAGCTCAAGACAAATCTCTGAATTTGGCGTTGTCGAATTGTTTCCCGTTGTCTGACACTAGGGCTCTTGGGATACCGAACCTACATTTGACGGCTCGCCATACGAAATTGCGTATCTTCTGTTATGTGATTGTGGCTAAAGGTTCGGCCTCGGCCCACTTGGTGAAGTAGTCTACTGTGACGATGATGAATTTACACTGGCCTTTCCCAAGGGGCAGAGGTCCCAGTATGTCCAATCCCCATTGTTGGAAAGGCCAGGGGCTTGTGATTGACGTCAAGGGCTCTGTCGGGAGGCGTGAGATCTTAGCTCCCGCGCATCTCGGTGAGCTCGACTAGGTCGGTTGCATCTTCAAGATCGTAGCCAATAAGATCCCCGGGTCTTTCACAAAATCTTTCCCGCCAATGCCCGAGCTCCGATGTGATTCCCAGATATGCCTTCTCGTACTTCTCTTAGCACGCATTCACAGTCTTTCCTCGATGCACCATGATAGGTGTGAAGAATCCTCGCTTGTACAAAGCCTCTTATGTGATTAGTGAACCCCATGCACTCACCCTTATTTTAATGCCTTTCCTGCCTGGGCTGAGTAGCTTCGCCCTGCTTATTATATAATCCCAAATGGGGTCCATCCAACTCGGCTCGCATTCTAATTCGGCGAATTCCTCTGTCTGTAGGTCATCAGAGGGTCACAAGCATTCGATGTGTGTCGACCACCGAGGTCTCTGTATGTCTTACACTCTTGCTGCGCTCAGAATTCCTCTGCTTCTCTATATGTTCTGATTTGGAACTAAGACAAATTTTCTAAATAAATCCTTACCCTCTTTGGAGACAAAGGATCATCCTTTCTGCTTTTAGCCTTTGTAAGTGTTCATTTGTCGTGATTATCAACAAAGATCACCAGCAGACCTCGAGCCGGTCGATCGAACAGCTATATTTCGAGGCTCGCGCACTCCGCCTCGGGTTCGCCGCTATTCGAGGCTCGCATCCGAACCTAAGTGCGACTAATGCTCCGCCCTTCGGAGAGTCGATTGCGCCGCGCTCCATCCTCGCACTGCGCCCATCTACGAGTTTTCGAATACAGTCATTCATAACTGACGTTTCGCAGTTCCGCCTAGGTAACCCATGACGAAGCTCCGGGCCAAACCTACGCTTTTATTGCAGTCTTCGGCTTGTATCTGATATCGAACTCGCTTAGTTCTATGGCCCACTTCATCAGCCTTCCAGAGGTCTCTGATTTATGTAACACTTGCTTCATTGGATATTCTATTGGAACTTCTATGGTGTGAGCTGGAAGTAAAAATGAGTTGAGTCGTGGCTACCAAGGCCACTAGTTTTCCATCCTCGATTACCTTTCCTTCAAGCCTCCTCAGCCCTACTATTGTGAACCTGCGCCGACTCGCTCTTTATCTTTGACGCAGGACAAATACGGTTGAAAAGTCCGACACCCGATACATACAGAGTAAGGAGTTCCCCTTCGATGGGACTTAATAGAATGGGAGGAGAGCTCAAATACGTTTTCAAGGCAGAAAAAGCTTCCTCACACTTCGTATCCCATTGAAAGGCTCTCTTCAAGATCCGAAAGGTCGCATTCACACTTCCGCCTGGGAGATACCGAACCCACAGCCCATTCTCCCGCCGACGCCGAACTTCCTTTGTATTAGTCGGGCTTTATGGCACGTCAGCACTACTTTATTTTGTAGTACCGATTTGCCTCAATTCCTCGGTGGTTGACTATGAAACCTAGGAATTTTCCGGCCGAAACTCCGAAGGCACACTTGGCTGGGTTCAATTTCATGTTATAATTTCTCAAGGTTTGGAACGCCTCGGAGAGATGAGCAATGTGGAGCTCGGATTTGGTGGACTTTACCAGCATGTCGTCTATGTACACCTCCATAGTGGTACCTATCTGCTTTTGAAACATCCTGTCACTACCGATATGTAGCTCCTCGCGTTTCAGTCCGAACAAAGATTTATACGCTAAGAACAATAGGCTCCAGCTGCACGAACGAGGTTCTTCTCGTCGTCAACTAGCGTCACCATGAGTATCCGAGAAGGCAACTCATAAATCGAGGGAGCAGACCCCAGTAGCTGGCATCTACTATGAGGTCTGATTCAGGTGGGAGTGGAAACCGTCCCTTCGCATGCTTTATTGATGTCTAAGGTGAAGCCGATGCATGGGCCGCCACTGGGCCGCTTGCTTTTTCGACTAGTATGACATTAGCTAGCCACTGTGATATTCTACTTCCATCGCTTCCCCGCCTCGAAGGAGTTTGTCAATTTCTTCGTTGATGGCCTTTGTCTTTGCTATGGCGCCGGCTTCTCCTCCTTGCGTTTGATTGGTTTGAAATGGGTTGACATTCAGTATATGGGTAATTACCGTAGGATCTATTTCTCCCATGTCCGCCTGCTTACATGCAAAGACGTCTTTATTCTCATTTTAAGAAATGGATCGTAGGGGTTTTGAGGCCCTCATAGCTTGGAGCCAGATATAGGCGTAGATGTTCGAGGTCGTCAGTCTAACAATACCGGTTCCAACCTTCGAGGCCTCTGTCATGAAAGCACCTCATCACGCATGCCAGCTCGTCCGTGCATATGTCATTTAATCGCTTCTCGCTTCATGGACGCCTGGCCAAGATTCCCCTCGGCCACCGCCGATCTCCTCTAACCATTCCTACTCACACTTGCTGGGGAATTTGATCATCGCGTGGTGTCACTGATTGCTTTTATCAGATCGAGAGGGGGTTCACTGAGAAACATAAGTTATGTTTTACGAGGCGTCTACAACGAGGAATCTCATAGAAGTCGCCGCTGGTACGGGGATCTCCTAAGGTGAGTACCACCGTATTGAAATGAGAGGTAACACTTTCTCCGCAGAACCTCACAGATGATGTGTGAAGGCCCTGGGGCTCCTTCGGGATGTCCATTTTTACGGCTGGCTTGATGGGCATGATACGTCATTAACCCATCACGACGACTTATGAACTGCCTGTTAACGCCACCACCGCTTTCACTCACTAAGGGTCATTCATGGATGCTAGTGAACCCAGATCCGAGTCCGAGAATGTTATGACCGTGTCGCATGGTGACTTTTAAGACCACTCGCACCTCCGCCTCTCCCGACCGGGAGCGTTGCAACGGGCCTCCTACCGAGTCGATTCTCTCCTCCCGCGAATCCTCCCGAGACTCACCATTTCCCCCTAAATACTGCTCATGGTCGGTCATCGCCAAGTGAGACGTAGCGCAACCGCTAACCGAAGCTCGGGAGCCGAGCCCGGGCCTGGCTCGGGCTTCAGCGATATAAGCACGAGATACCCGCTGGCCGATCAAGTATTCTATTTCTTTCGCTTGTATGCACTATCCGCGCGGCAACCAGCCTGGTGGAACTCTACGCGCACGGGTATCGCCCTTTCGCGTGGCTGAATCCTCATCCTAGACGGTCATCCGAGAAATCGCCGTGTTGCACTCCTCGCGCAAACCCCGGATACCGCATCGTTGGGGTGGGGGTAAAGCGAGGGAGTAACGCCGCCTCGCTCACGCCGATAAGGCCTGCACCCGCTCCTGAGGCGTCTTTCTAGATCGCTCACGGCCCTTCCTCGGGACCTTTCTGACTATCCCGCCCTCGGGCTCGACCGCCACTACGCTTCTGCCTTTATCTTTTTGAGTTGGCAAGCTTCCTTTTTTAGATATGAGGGCCTCTTCTCCGTTAATATACTTCTTCATGAGGCAGCACCTCGGCCATGCTCGCCTTGTGGTTTTTCTCGAGATGCAGAACACGATCCTTTCGACCGTATTCTAATCCAAAGAATGAACGCAATGATAGCGAACTTTTCATCGTGTGCATGTCGACCTTTCTCAAAGATTTGCGTTGAACCTCTCGAACGTAAGACCCGAAGCTCTCCTGCATTTGTGCCTCGCTTTAACAACCAGCGATGGATGCCTTAGCTCAGAGGTCCCGCCCCGACGAAATGGGAGACGAACGCGATGGATAGCTCTCTGAATGAGGTGATGGAAGAGGGCGGGAGCCTATTGAACCAAGCTAAGGCTGGACCCTTTAAGGTGATAGAAAAAGCTTTGCATCATACCGGGTCTTAGTACCATGCCCATTTGATTGGGTCACTAAACGCTTCTATTCATAAGATTCGAACTTCGAGGGGGAAAGTGAGCACCCTGGGTGAATGGAGACTCGCTTGTTGCACTAAGTTATCCATAGAGTCGTGCTCTTCCCTTACTACTCCTTTTACTCTATTAAGCTCCTTCGTTGAGGCCTCCACCTCTACTCCCATGATCGTGCCCCTCGTTCGGCCGTAGGGGGATCCGATTCCCGATCCACCGCCCCGTGATGTTGCTTTTGTGCCTCTTTTTCAGCCGATCGCAGGTCCGTGGCTCCTCCGGCTTGGCCGACTCTACTTCGAGCCGAGCTGCCGTGGGGTGCTCTTCTTCGCGAGGGGGCGTATTGCGGCCTTTCGGGTCTTTCCCGGTCCCCGCCGATCGATTTGCCGTGAGTTGTTCCAGCTTCTTCTCGACAATCGCTGACAGCGGTGCGGCTGAGCGCCTCTATCTCGCCTCGTAGCTCACCATTTCCTTCGCCGTACGTGGTCTGGCTATCTACGACTCCTCGTGTGTCTTGCATCCCCTCGGGGATGGGTGTGGCCCGTCAGGTTCGAAGCCGATACCATCAAGAATCGAGATGATCGGGCTATATTTAGAAGGAACCGCCGCTCTGGCGCACTACGCCTAACCGATGATGCTTTTTTCAACTGAACCGGTTGGGCCTCGTTGCGTTGTTCGACAGGCATTGGCTCGGTGTTGTGCGCTTTCCCGCAAAACGAACGACAAAGGGGTCGGCAGGGACAGTGCCCGTGGCCTCTCCGATGCCTAAGTCAGTTTCTTTCTAAAGAGAGAAGATGGACTGCTTAGAGGGAGAATGTTTTTGGGCGTATGTTTGCACAAGTCTGCGTACCTTTCACCGATGGGGAGGCCTTGTATTTATAGTGGATGTTTTACCAGTTGGATGGGGATTAGGATGCTTCCATTGGATCTGGGAGTTCTTCTCGACATCCGATTTGATTACTTCGATATTAAAGGTGCGCTTTATTCGTGATAATCTTCCTTCCTTATCGAGGGTTCTACCGATGAGCTTATAATATTGTGATAAATCCCACCTTCAATCGACAAGATTTAGTTGGATCCGCCGGACGCATAGGCCGTTAGGATTATCCTCTGCTTGCCTTATTTATGATATTTGACTTCCATAAGACACGGACTTCCTCATCGTCTCTACTGACCCACAGCCGAAAGATCCCAGCCTTCGCTCTTCATCCCGGGCCGCATTGAAAAGTATGAACGCTTTCATGGGCAGCTCTCCCGTGGGTTTAGTGCGTGAGCGGCCCGGGTATTTCACTGGCCGGCCCCGTTCGACCGACAGATGAGCCTCGTGGAAGTTTTTTTTTTTTTTTTTACACCATATCAGATATTAAGTTAGTAAAATCTCTTAAAGAAATAGTTACAAACTACCACCATTATACCTACCATTAATAAATGATTATTTATCACTGAAATGTGACTCGATGTAGCTCTAGGATGGGGGATATTAGCAAAACCCCATAAATATTCAGCCAAAAATACAGAAAAAATATGTAGGTATAGTAGTGGAAAATACAAAGAAAAGGGTAATATAAGTTTCAGTTAATTTAAGGTATAATTCTGTTAATAGTAATATAAGGTATAATAGTAAGGTATAATAGTAATTTATACTATAAGGTATAATACTGTAGCTCTGATACCAATAAATTAAGAGGGCTGAGAAATTTCAGTTTAAGTTGAGGATTAAAGAGGTGAGGGAGTGAGAATTAAAAGTTTTTAATAAATTAAGAGGGCTGAGAAATTTCAATTTAAGTAGTTATTATCTCAAGATCAGCTAAATTCTTTCTAATGTAATTTGTTATAATATTAAAATTTTCGTTTCTAAAACCTCCGTCAAATATTATTTCCTTTCTAATTATATCTACTGGGTTTATATATTCTATTAAAGCTAGAGGATCTAAACACTCTTCTAATTTGCTAATATATTATTTTCTTATTAATTTATCTATGGTTAACTAGATCTAAAGCTCTGATACCAATAAATTAAGAGGGCTGAGAAATTTCAGTTTAAATAAATTAAGAGGGCTGAGAAATTTCAGTTTAAGTTGAGGATTAAAGAGGTGAGGGAGTGAGAATTAAAAGTTTTTAATAAATTAAGAGGGCTGAGAAATTTCAGTTTAAGTTAAGGATTAAAGAGGTGAGGGAGGAGAATTAAAAGTTTTATGTCCTGTCTCAGATTTCCTTACTTTATGCAGGCCTTTTTTTTTTTTTTTTTTTTTTTAACAATAATTTACAAAGATTTGACTAATTAAACATCCTTATATAATCATGCATTCCTCAATGTTTAAAAATAGTCCTAAACAACAATTAGACAAATGGACAAATAGCAAAATATCAAAGATACTAAGTAATTTTTGATCATACATATAAGGAAAGTTCATTAATCAAAAGAAAATAAAGTTCAAGAATTAAAAGAAAATATTTTTGAGGCTATAAGATTTCTAGAGAAACCCTTGGGATGTCCCCAAGGTTCTAAAACGTATTAGATTTAAACATATAAATAAATGACAATAGCTGGAAATATCAAACATATTTCATCACGAAACACACACTTTATACAAGGAGCAGCTCGAGCCGAAAAGCTTTCAAAGCTTATGCCGAAAGCTTTCTTGACTTATGTCACAAAAGGAGTTGAGGTGAGAGAGAGAGAGAGAGTAGGAGAGAGAGCTTAGGGGTGAGAAGAGTAGGGAGAGTTGTATCCCAATTACATAGAGAAGTTCTCTATTTATAGAGAAAACAAGAAAGTAAGTGGATATGTTACCAGTTTAAAGAATCTAATTGTGTGCCTATCAGTCCCATCACAAATCAAAATCTTCAAACTTTTCTCTTTATTGTGAATATGACAAGAGATTTGACATGAGCTAAGCTTCTTTCCGATAAGATTATTTACACATAAGATACGTGATTTGGTCTCCTTCTAAGTGAATCTTATCGAAAAGGCCTAAAATAATACAGTAATCTAAAAGTAGCTTTACAATCGGCCTCGACTTTGTCGCTCGCTTTGGCCGCTCCTATCTTTTCTTCTTTTTCGCTTCCTCGTCTTTTCTTTCTTTTCACAAATCTCGCCGTGAAGCTGAATCCAATTTTCTTCATGCTTTTTTTTTTATCATCTTCTTCTTCCACTCATTCATGCTTTACCTTCAACTAAGGCTCTTGTCCCTTCACTTATCCATGCTTTTTATCTCTAACTAATGCTTTTTTTATCATCTTCTTCTTTGTCTTCCACTTATCCATACTTTTTATCTTCTACTCTTACAACTTTTCATGTTCCTCATACATCATGTCATGCATACTTTTCTTTTTTACTTGGTCCTTCAATGGATCTACCGGATTCGCTTTCGCTTTTTTATATATATCCTTTTTGAGGATCTCGCTACCGTTGCGGTGAGTTGGACTAACAAGCTTTTCGGGGAAAGCCTCACCATAAACGTATTTGGCGGTCTTACTGTGCCTACCGCTTGATTACTAGTTCATTATTTGGCGCCAATGAACTAGGCTTTACTAAATTTTTATGAATTGTTCTAAGGGACTGGTTCTATCTAATGCTCTTCAAAGCCGATTAAAATAAAATTACCACATGTTCAAAAGTATTCAGGTGTTCTATTTTGAATTTTTTTTCTCTCTAAAGCTGTATTTTTTAATTTTATATCTATTTCATTTTCTATTTTATCTTCATATAATTTCTAATAATTAGATAATTCTTGTTCGACTGTTTATTTCTTCCTAGGAATTTCTAAATTCTTTCTAAGTAAGTGATCTTGATTTTGGAAGGGAGGAAAAAGGAGGAAAATCATGTGTTAAATCTGTGGTCAAGAAGGGCTACTACATGGTTCCATTGGTTTTAAATAAGTGCTGCCATGATGATTTAAAATTCATACTAACGGACTAATAAAATGATTACTTCCTAAGTTTTGAGCTGACATTGATCTTAAAGCTCCTGGTTAGGTTATAAAATCTCAAAATGTCCGGGATGGTTTGAAATATAAGGAAGCGATTTCTTCCCATGTTTTAAAAATACCTATTTTATGACCTTGGTAAATGACATAGTAACTGAAATTAACATTACTATTATTCTTTTTATGAAAATATTCTGATAAACAATTTAAACAAGTAATAAAATATTTTCTATCTAAATTCTTATTGGTCTGGTGATTAAAAATTTGACTGAAACTAATCCAAAGGTTATCTATAATACATTTATGTTCTTCATCTAGTCCTATATGAGGTAATAAATTAAAGGTTATGTTACTTCTGGGGTATACCTTAAGAGAATTCTTTCCGAAGGTTAATACCTTTTCTTGATCTTTACTGGAATAAGCTGGAATGATCCCAGTTATCTGCATGTTCATCTGTGACATAGAATTAATTTATTGGGTCTACTTAATGAATCTCAAGTACCATTGTCACTTCCTTTAATATGTTCAATTTCTATTTTTATCCCTGTATTAATTATTCTTTTTTTAAAGTTTAACCACCTTCTTTGTGAATAAACTTTTTCATTTTTTAATTTATAAAACTTTACTATTGCTTCACAGTCTGTTCTGATAGTAATTTCTTTCTTAGAAATAATTAATATTCTAAAGCTATCTATAGCATATGTTATAGCCAATACTTCTGCATCTATGCTACTTATATTACCCTTTTCTTTGTATTTTCCACTACTATACCTACAGATTTTTTCTGTATTTTTGGCTGAATATTTATGGGGTTTTTAAGTAATAAGATCGCCTCATCCTAGGTTACATCCGGTCTGCTTCACTATTAAATAATCATTTATTACCTGGTAGGTCTATGGTGGTAGTTTTAGAACTATTTTTTAAGAGATTTTACTAACTTAATATCTTCGATTAAAATATTTATGTCCCTTTACTCTACTTTATCGACAAAGGGGCCTCGCAATCCTACTTAATTTTTTTTATGAAAGGTCCGGCATAGTTTAATAATCCTAAAATTTCTTTAATTCGCTTTCTTCTATTTTGTCTGAAAAGTTAGATTTTTCTCGAATATGTGGTTGTAATAATATTTTACCATCTCCTATTATTACCCTAAAATTCTATGGTCCTGTTGAAATAATTGCATTTTACTACGATTATAATACCAAGTTCTTCAAACTTTTTAATACTATCCTGAGATGTCCTATATAAGTTTACTTTGCTAAAACTAGTATATCATCTATATGTGATCGCTACAACGAATATTATCTCTAAATATATTATCCATCTTTCTTTGAAAAATATAGAGGGTGCGTTTTTTAAACCAAAATGGCATTATAAGCCATTCAAAATGCCCTTTCCTCGACGTGAAAAGGCTGTCCAAGGTATACTATTTCGCAAGGCATCTTTAACTTGCCAAAACCCGATTTACAATCAAATTTGCTAAATATAGTACAATCTTTATTTTTCTAATAAATATTCTTTTGTTGGTATATCATATCCATCATCTTCTGTATTATCGTTTAATCTTTTGTAGTTAATCACCATCCTACTTTTTCCTCTTTTTTGTTCACTGTGTTTATTTACTAAGAAGGCTGCTGACCTATGAGGTGAATCTGATCTTTGTATTACTCCTAGTTTTAGTAAATCATTAATATGTGTCTTATAATCTTCTCTATCTTTTTCAGTTGCTTCTATCTTAGCAATTTTTATTTTATAATCTGGGTTCTTTATTTTTAATATACATTCGACTTTATCTTTTTCCCAATATTTTAAAACATTTTCTCCTATAATTTCTAGTTTTTCTAACCTATCAATTGCTTTAGAGACTTGTTCTTCTTTATGCTTATCATAAAGTAATTTATACTTACACATTTAATATGGACTAATTCCTTGTTAAATACATATCTTCATATTCTTCTTCTTCAAAAAATCTTCATTATATTTGCAAGTGGTCAGATTGTCCCTCTTTTTCGCACTCACACTTTTCATTAATAGTCGGTTTCTAAAATATTCTATTTGTTTATCTAATTCTTCAGAATTTATAATTCCCCGATTTCTTTGTAATACTTATCATGCAATGTCTTGATATAAAAATCTTTATTAAAAGTTATTTGTCCATTATCTTTTAATAGAAATGATAAATTCTAATATAACTTGATGTCTAAGATTTGTAGTTGTTTTATCCAGGTTTTTAATGATAAGTATATTCTTTACTGTAGCAATGTGCTTGTCATAAAAGATATTTTGGTTGTAGTACTTAGATGGTTGGTATACTTATTAAAACTTCCGCTTACTTGTCAGGCACATAGTTTTTCTAAGGTTATGTATCTTTTGGTAATATTTTTCATCTATAATTACATGAGCACAACCTCCGTATCTAATAATGTATATGTTTTGAGTTAAAAAATCTTCTATCCTAATTGCGGTATCTCTATTTGGGGTGCTTTTATTTCTCCTAATTTATTATATATTTCTATAGGGTGGATTATTACGATTAGAGTTTTCTTCATCCATAAATTCTTCTGGGATTTCTCCTAATTTTTTTATTTCCTATATATTTTTCAAATTTTGTTACTAAATTATTATATCCTTCTTTTATTGAGATTATTTCTTGTTCTATTCTTTCTATCTTTTCATCTATAGAGAGAGTATTTATAATTTCTTTTTGATTATTTTGACATTCATTTCTTTTCAACATTTCTAGGTTAGTGTCGGCTATTCTTCTCTATACATATTACATCCTTCTAAGTAACACTTTTGGTATTTTGCTCTATGTAATTTGGTCTGAAAAACATTTGCATTTAAAACATCTCATCACTATCAAGTCCTCTATTCTTTTTCCATTGATGTTCACATGTTATAATCCATAAATTCTGTATTTGGAAATTCTAATTCTCGCAAATCTTTGATGTATTCGTTTCACTGTCTGAGTTTTGTTTTCCTTCTGTGATACTAACTATACTATATATTGTTTCGGTATCAGATATTTCTTCATTTATTTCTACTAATTCTTCATTTGTACATTCTAAAAGCATACTTCTAGTATTACATATGTTTTTCTTTCTAGGACAATTTGTACTTAAATGGTCTGGTTTTCCACATGCATAATACCTAAGTTTATTTCTATATATTCTTTTTGGATTGTATTTTCTAACATGTCTGTTAGGATCTAAATAAGGTTTTCTTCTAGTAGATCTTTTACAGGAAACATCTTTTATTGTAATTTTATATGGTTTATATTTTCTTTTTTATTTTCTTCCATTCCATATGTTTAGAAAATATATTTTTACAAAAATCTATACTCGACTTTTCTGTTGTCTGGGTTTGTAATTCGCTACATTTTCTTTTTAATATTTTCTATTATATATGGTTTATCCTATGTCCTATACTCCAAGGTTCCCGGTTTCATTATCTCATCTTGTTGGACTCTTTTTAATTCCCTCCATGAGGTTTCAATTTCTCTTCCTAAGGTTCTTGGAAGTTTTCTAAATAATTTTTCTCCTAACTCTTGGTTAAATCCATTTCCTGAAATAGCACAAAAATGGTAGTATGATTGACACTTTATATATTCACTTCCTTTATCCGCATTTGTTCTAGATGTAATAATGCTTCGTTGAATGGTAAGATGTCCTTCAGTCAGATCTTCTCCGTAATAAGACTACTAATTTGGTTTATAAAAATTATAAGGATTAGCCCTCAATTTGAGCATACCATTTTAATTTTCTCTAAAATTTGTCTTATAAGATTCCTATAATGCCCTAGTACTTTCTCCTAAAAAGGTTTCTAAATATTTATACATGGTTTCAGGATCTGTTTCTTAGGGTATATTTTTCCAGACTTCTGCTACTACTGGATACTTCCACACATCTATTACACTATTCCATAATTATGGATCATGAGTCGCTATATATTCAATATTTTATCCCTAAGCTTGTCCTTTGGAACTCAGAGTAAGGTTTTTCATTGCAAGGTCTTCTGAAATCAAATCTAAGATCATCATAGGATTGACTTGGTTTAGGTTTGTTCTCATAATATGCTCGTGGTTCAGGTAAAATTTCGATCTATCTTGAGGCTCATTCTAGGTTGGCTCGCAATTGGTGGAGAAGCTGCGGTTTACTCATCCATCATTTCTAGATTCATTATCTTGATTCTATGGTTTCATTGTCATCTTCTACTAATTCTATGACTACAATGTTTCAGATTATCATAGATAAATCTTTCTTCTTCTTCTATTTCTCCTTTTCTTGCTGCTACTAATGTTTCTATTTTTAATAAATCTTCTTCTCACGCTATTACTCCATACGCTTCACCAAAATGTATTTTTATTGGATAATCTTTTCCTTCAAAAATTCTGAGTCTATTTTTATTTACATTAATTCTTCTTGGTACTCTTCACTTTCTTGTGTATCATTCTTTTTATAATCTATGAACCTTATACTAGTTTTTCCTAAAGTATTTTGGTACACTAAAGAGGATTTTGGTATATTGTTTGTTTTCTTGTAAAATCTTCTAAATCAATTCCTAATCTGCTAAATTTTACGTATATGCCTCTGGTTTAACCATTCCTACTCCTTTAGTGGTTAGGAGATTTACCACATCTTCTACTTTACTTTTACTTTATTATCTGCATAATTTGGACATCTTCCAATAAATCCTATATTAATTACTAGATTACTACCTTTTACTTGTTGTTCATATCCTTTTGTTTTAATTCCTATTTTAATATCTTGTTGTAAGTCTTTAAGGCTCATCATAAAATCTGGCATACAATATACTATACATATGTTATTATTCATATCTATTTATGTACTTGCTATCATTGCTTTTCCCATATCTGTCCAACTATCATCATATATATGTACTAATGTTTTTGTTCCTAAACCTTTCCTTCTTAAGCCTTTAATGGCTATAGTTATTAATCCTAAATGACAAAAGCTATAATCTTTTCTTAACTTGTCTATACTTTCCCTAATAATTCTATGGTGATTGTATCATCTCCTAAACATTGGATTTCTTCTTCTCTGATACATTTTATAAATTTATTTCTTCTTTCAAATATCTTCTTTTTATATATCACTTCTGGTTCTAATATTTTTAAACCATTAGTCTTAAAGTGTTCATATTCTATTTAATTTATGGATCTATGATTTTAGCTATTTATGTTCCATATTTATCAGCTTGCCTAAGTAACCTATCATTATTACTACTTGTTTCTCCTATTTCGGATATTGTTCTAGAAATTCCAAAAAATGATCTTCTGCTATTCATTGCTTTTTTGTTTGTCTTTACTTGTTCCAAAGTTATAAGTTCTAGGTATAGTTATTGATTTCTTGGGTTTTCCTAATTCTAGATTATTTATTCCTTTTATAAGATCTTCGATATCTTGTGGTTTTGAACTACTAGGTTTATATTTTGTTTTACTAGAGTTAAATCTGCTTTACTAATAGGGTTTTCTGAACTTAGACCTTCTGGTATATTATGAAAATTTTTCGCTTCTTCTAGTATTTTAAGATATGTTTGATCTTTTAATAGGTTATTCATATGCTAGCCTATTTAATTCTTTTAATATATCTGTATGTTCTTTATTTATTTCTACAAGTTTTTCTAATTGATTAATAATTTTATTGTTAGATTCTTCTTAGTATTTGATTTTATGTACTAGTGTTCGATTTTCTTTTACTAAGTCTAGTGAATGGATGTAATCGAGATTTTTTCCAATTTTTTCTACTTTGTTTTCTAGGTGTTTTTCCAATTTTTTCCTTTTTGAATCTCATTCTTTTGGTAACTTGCCATACATGGCAAATAAGATAATAAAAAAATCATGATGAAAATCTATTATCCTCTATTCTCATTATTGTCTGATGTTAAAATAATAATAAAAAAAAAAATTCCATAATTGGAACATGCTGGAAATCAAAACAAATAACAAAAAAAATAGAAAATGACATGAATTACCTTAAAACGATTTCACTTTTCATAGCATGGTTTTGAGACTGATAACACATTCAAACAAAACCCAAAAAATGTAAAATGTAAATTGATAACAATGTCCATTAAAATAGCTATGAGACCAATTGGTAGATTATTTTGAAAAATCAAATTGTATTTGTTGATTTAAAAACAATTGATCAATAATCAAAGATCCCAATAAATACATTAGAAAAGCGACAAACTTTTATTAAAACAATGAAATATATTGAATTTGTATTTGGTTGAAAAGCGTACCCGGATAAGGTATTGGCGTCGTTTATCTTAAAATAAATCTATAGGGGCAAAATGTGAGAAAAGATGACTATGGTTGAAGATGGATATTTCCTTTTCCCCAAAGTGTGATTTACACCAATACTTAATTCTAAGGCTTTATTTACTTAAATATATATACATATAGCATAAGGAAACAATTGAGTTTTGCTTGTATTCTGTCTGAGCCTTTCCATTCAACCATTATTGTCTTCTCAAAGCTTTACTTTTGTTTGCGAGATCTTGCAAGTGTAATATTAGGTAGGCGTGTGATCTAGTGCCACTCGGATCTTGGTTGCTTTGCTACAAAGATGTTATATTTTCCCAAAGAATTTGTATTTTCTTCTCTAATTGCCACAAAGAAAAATCTCTTCCCGAACTTG
The DNA here is from genome assembly GCA_016808115.1 of Tetrastigma voinierianum. Classification (NCBI taxonomy): domain Eukaryota; kingdom Viridiplantae; phylum Streptophyta; class Magnoliopsida; order Vitales; family Vitaceae; genus Tetrastigma; species Tetrastigma voinierianum. Next base: position 243,147 of record JAEQBH010002329.1, on the reverse strand, counting down.
TTACAGGCCTATACATTTATACTAATTTAAGGATTCCACATGGCTAATTGCAATTGGTTCGTAATACATAACATGACATTCATTATGGTGGGATAATACATAGTGGGTGATCGTGTTAAGGGACTCTGATTGCGTGTCCCACTAACATGTTGGTATATGTAAGCTTCTTGATTACTGAAGTGACTTGGTCCATGTAATTTGATCCTGTTGAATTGATGCAAGATGTGATCAAGGTAGAGTATGTCCGACCTTCATGATATATTTCATGATATGTGCTTGTATTTATCAGGTCAATTATAGCCGGGTTGTGTCACGGTGTCGGTCGCTTGGATCATCATGTGACTAACCATGTGGGATATGGCTTATCCCGTTAAAGCTAATATTAGCGCAAATTAACCAAAATGGGATAGATTCATCTTCTTGATTCCCGTATGTTCATTAGCAGTTTTGTCGCAATAATCATTGCAAACTTGGACCTTTAAAATGGTGAAAGCAGTTTGAATCTCTCCTGACAATCTCCATGTCGACAAGTTCGGCGCCCGTGACAATGCGACACAAGTGAATATTCTTCGCCATCTATAATATTCCCGCTGTAACACCTATTACCTAAATTCATCAAGCGAAAACCAAAGCCCGACTTCTCCCTTTGTGATATCTGGTTGCTCCTCTTCTGTTCATCTTCTATGTCATGGGCGGTGCTTGACCTTAGAGGACATAGCCAAAGTCATGATCGCTAACCGACTTTTCAAGCTCGCTAAACAGTAACCTCTCTTTGCAGGCGTGTTGGCCTCGAGCCGACTAATTGTACATGATTTCCAATCTCAATCGCGCAGTTACGCTACCGGCTATCTTCCTTCCATTCCTGCTTTCTTATTCGTGACTTATTAACGTCTCTGCCGGAAAATATGTTCGACATCAATACATATCCTAATGAATTGTGGGATCAGCTCCTTTGATTTGTTGCAGCTAACGTAACTTGGATTCACCATGTTTCCCAACCTCGAAGCAAGGCACTCAGACCGAATCGGGCTCCATTGGCATTTTGTCTCGCTCCTTCGCCTCGAAATCAGGTATTTCGACGGGAATATCATGCGGCGTAATGATCAAGTTGAGGAACAATAAATGATTGTTAGACATTGTCTCGGGTGCAGTCCGCACAACTACCATTCGGCATGGCTCTGGTGAGGAGAACCTTGAAGGTGGCGCCATCAGGTTGGGCATCCATTTGTGAAAAGAGCTGCAATGCCTCCTTACCTTGCCCATGCATAGCATATGCCTTCAACATTGAGTTCCAAGAAACCGTATCACGGGATATCATTGTGTCAAAAGCTTGCTTTGACAATGCAATGGAGCCACACCTAGCACAGGCATGAATCAAGGCATTTGCAAGCACAGTGTCATCCTCGAATCCAACTTTTAGAACATGTGACAGGACAGCCAATGCATGCCGCTCAGTTGCAAGACCAGCACAAGCTTTTAAGACAATGGAGAACATATGACGATCTGGAGCTAAACACTCTCGTAGAAACTGCCGAAAGAGGATCGAAATAGCCGTATGGCTTTGCTATAATTGCAGTCAGAAACAACATCTTGGCGACCATCCAATTCCGAAGATCTTGTAACAATCACTGACCTCTCCTCTAGACCCAGATAAACCTTGACAAGGCAGTGGCCACCTCGAACCAATTTTTATAGAACACTGCAATCGAAAACAATATTAAGACCATCACCCATTTCACACAAACGAAAGAATGCTGACCAGTGTGGCACGATCAAACCGAACTCCACTAAAAATTACTCTGCAGAAAGAGCTCAGAGCTCGATTTCCATATCCACAGACACAAACCCTGCAATCATAGAATTCCAAGAGACCAAATTGGGAAACTCCATTGATTCATACACACTCCACGCCTCATCCGCGCCACCACAACTCCTGCAATACATCATAATAAGAGCATTCCCCACAAAAACACAAGAATCAAAAGAAGTCTTCAACGCAAGCGCGTGTACCTGCCGCCCACAATCGCCGTCCCCACCGCAAGCACTAATCACACTAGCAAACGCAAACTCCGTAGACCGGTGCCAAACCAACATTTCCCTAAAGACCTTAAAACACCCATCAGGCCGACCGGCATGCTGGGCATACCCAGAAACGAGGCAGTCCAGAAACAATATTCCTCTCCGGCATTTCTTAAACGGCGGGCGTAATTAATATTACATTTCGCGTACATGTTAACAATATGATTGATCAGAAGAGGTCGAAATCAGGGTTAGGATTGTGTCGCGACGATTGGAGAGCCTGGCCTTGAGGAGAGAACTGCGTGGCGCAAGCGTGAAGAAGGCGGCGTAAGGTGTGGTGGAATGGACGAGCGGAGTGGCGGGGTGATGGAGATAGAAGAGTTTCAGGCTTCTTGGGGTGGCCGAGAGAGCAGAAGGCGAACGTGGTGGAGAAGATTGATGGCGTCGGAATTCAGGAGATGCTGGCAGTGGTGAAGCCCCAGGAGAAACCAGAAAAAACACCGCCGACTGACCCAAACGTCACCCTGTCAATCACAAAATGCATAGTACATACAGAGATACTGAGCTGGGAAGTTGAACAAGCTGAATATATACAACTTTATTTGAAATAAAGAAATGTTGTAAATTCATGGGGGTTATCGCTAAAAAAAATAAAAATATGTAAATTAAAGGTTACTTTCTTTCAAAGAGTAAAGGTACTCTTTTGTTTTCGAAAGGAGAAATAATATAGTGATTAATTTATTTATAAATCGATCAATCAGAATACAATACTTAAGAATTATATATTATAAAATAATATTCAATTAATACGTAATAAATCGATATAAAAATAAAAATTTGATAATATAATTATAATATCGTGATTTTAGTTATTGCTATTATATGAATCTTTAGTAAAATAAGCTGTCGTAATAAGATGATAAATTATATCACATTATAACAAATTGACGATATATCAAATACTGAAATAAGACATACCATAAATAACGATAACACCAAACTCTGAATTAAAGTTATTTTCTTAAATCACTTTTTCCTTGAGAAATTCTTAAATCAATTTTTAATCTAATTTAATTAAAAATTTATATATAAATCTTTGTCATTAGTCACATCACAAACAACAACAACAATAATAATAATAATAATAATAATAATAATAATAATAATAATAATAATAATAATCACATTAGATTCAACAATAGTTTTCTAGGATGATAGATTGTCTAATTTTTTTTTTTTGAACATTATATTAGAAATCCAAGTAAAATGAGCACAATAAGAAACTTTATATTGTCCTAATTAAACCTTTGAATATAAGTTAAATTTCTATTAACACAAAAAAGTTAAATATTTATTTAATTGTCTTTTATTTACAATAATCCAGTTAAAAATATCTGACCTCGATGATGACACAGTTCATGATTGGCCGTAATCATCTGAAGCACACACCAGTTATGAAATCAGTCAACCACAACTCGAAGGCGGTGATGAGATCGTATCTCTCTTTAAATACAAGAGCCATTTAAAGTCCGAATCCAAAATTCGACTGCTGAGGGCGGGATCCCGTGTGGTTCTGGTCACGATTTTTGCTCTTCTTCTAGGGTTTCGATTTGTCTCCCAGAGATCATGTCTGCAAGATCTGCTTCCTCTGTTTACATTGGTAAGTTTCTATATTCTTCTCCTTGATTCATCTTTTTTTTTTGTGGATCTAGAAATTGGATTGTAGAATGTCACTCGACGGAGAAGATTTTGGTTAAGGGTGCGATTTGACTTCATGATTGTTTGGGTGGGGGAGTTTTTATGGGGAAACTTGATTTTCCAGGAATGTTATTTTCTAGGATTCGTTTCCGTTGGAAAAAGAGGACTTTTGGAGAGAAGATGGTTGATTTAGTTATTGTGCTGTTTGGAGAGAATTACAGTTTTCTATTTATCAATTATTCATGACTGTAGATTTTATTGTTTCATCGCTATTTGTTACCCTTTATTTACTTTCCGAGGAATTCCATTTTTTTTACTCTATATCATATATACTTTATTTTATATTTAAATCAGAGTAAAAAAGAAACTGTTAGTATCAAATCAAATGAAACTTGGTTAGTATCGCATCAGTTGATTTTATCTTTTGGATCGTATAATACTGTCGTAAGAATACGAAATACATGGTTTCAGGTTTCGAAAAATAATTGTGATTCCCAGGTATGGTAGTGCGCAGATCTTCTTAATAAGATGAGTGCTACGCTAATAGTATTGAATATTCTGTATAATGAATAGTATCAAGTGATCTGCCACAGTTTATTAAAGTAGTATCTAGGTACTATAAACACAATTATTATATATGAAACTGTATTGAACCATGTGTTTTGCATTTTTTTATGCCATCTTTACGATTATTCCCAAATCAATGTGGGAAACACACAAGTTTCCCTAATCTAAATTTATGAGAAAACTCAATCTTCATTGTTTCTTGGAAACGAACTTGCCCTGGAAGAAAAGTTGACTTGATTTGATTGTTTTGCTGGTTTTTTTCTTTTTGGGTGTAGATTGATATTGCATTTTTTTCAATTCTTATCTTTCATTTTTTTTTCATTTATATCCTGCATATTGGTGCTTGTGGGCCATCAACTAGGTGGATGTATATGCATCTTAGGAGGCACTTTCTATAAACTTGTTGTAACTTGTATATAGTGTTTTTCTGAATTTCCTACATATTAAACAAATTGATGGGGGAGACTCATTTCTCATACGCTGCGAATATCTCAGAAAGTTGTATTTTACAAGTATGCGTAGCTCAAATTTAGCTTTGTTTGATAACCGCTGGCCTGGATTGCATGAAGATTTTTGGACGTGGTGGGCGTAATTGTTGACATGGGATGCAATATCCTATATTTGGAAGAGCAACACGCCCTTAATAGGAATGAAAACGATGAGGGGACCATAGAAAGACTTAGAATTGATATAGTTTTACCACTACAATTTTAAGGAAATGGACATTGTCAATGAGCTTGAGAAGATTCTTACATGAAGTGTTGAATGTTAGGAGAACAAGTGGATTTGCCTAGAAAAGTTTGAATTGAAATCATTCAAAAGCAACAAATTTTGTGATGGGAGGATTAAGTTAGTTCCTATGTACTAAGATTGATTATATTGGATGATACACTGCATGAGTGTTATGGTTGCTAAAGGTCAATCTAGTATTTTTATATTCTTCTTCTTCTCCTTTTTCTTTTCTACTATGGTGGGACAATTTTTTCCTTAGTCTCTAAGGTTCCGTTTGGAACCTAGAAAGTACTAGGGAAAGAAAAACTATTACTAAGGAAAATGATTTCTCATGTTTGGTTTCACTAGAAAATATATAAGAAAATCAAATATAGTCAAAATTCCTCAAAATTTTACATATTTATATATTTCTTGGTCCTAATATAATGTAAAGGAACAAGAATGGAGTTTGAATGTAATATAGAATTTATATCTTAAGTTTAAAACTATTTTTATTTTCTCTTCCAAATTTTCTTCTTTTCACTTTTCCTTATTTTCTCACTATTTTATTTCCTTAGTACATTTCGGGTTCCAAACGGAGCCTAACTGATTGCTTTTTGCTACTTCTTTTATAATCTGTCTTCATGAACTTGCAACCACAGTACACATCACACACACACACACGTTTCTGAGAAATGAAACTGCTGTATGCATGGACTTCCTAAACACATTGACTTGCACACTCGTACATTCCTTTCTAATAATTTTACTGCTGGGTGTTCTCTTATTTTCACTAATACTTTATAATCTTTTCATTCTTGTTTCCAGCTTTTTCTGCTGAGCTGCTTGATGCTTATTGTTGCATATTGTCTTTTCTTTTGCATAATGTCAATTAGGTCTGTATGTCTGCTCTTGCAATTGTCCATATTAATGTACTGTTTCATCATAATGAAAGGATATCTTGTTTTGATATGATTTTGATTTTGATTTTGATTTTGATTTTGATTTTATTAGGTAATTTGGATGAGAGGGTAAGCGACAGGGTTTTGTATGATATTCTGATTCAGGCAGGGAGGGTGGTCGACTTGTACATTCCTCGTGACAAAGAAACTGACCGACCCAAAGGTTTTGCCTTTGCTGAATATGAGACTGAGGAAATTGCAAACTATGCTGTCAGGCTATTCCTCTGCCTTGTGACACTGTACAACCGACCGCTGAAATTTGGGGTGAGACCTGTTATCTATTACTCTACTCCATTCATAGTCCCTAGTTTTATTGCTTTGGTAAATGCATTGTGTGCTAGGAAGAAAGCTCACTAGATTTTATCATTTGGCTTCATTTTTTATGTAGGACTAGGTTCTTATGTTTATTTATTTATTTTAAATCTACTGTACATATATGGTAAGGGCCTGAGGTTTAGTGCTATTTTACATTATTTTCTATAAGATTTCTTAGTTTATGAGTGTTGGGAGTCCAAATTTTAGAGCGCTGGCCCAATAATCTCTCCTACATGAGGATCTAGATAATGACAAATGAACTCTTCAAAACAGATTTCTGGGCAAGATAAGCCTCATCAGCAGCAATCAATTCCCACATCAAATTCATCCCTTGAACCAATACTCCTCATCCTGTACCATTTAACAAAATGGAAAATTCTCAACACTCCATAAGTTAAGAACGCCTTGCAGATTAGCAGCTCACTCAGTAAATTTTGTAATAAGGTGATGTATCCTTCTATTTTTTATTCATTTTGTATACCACCCTATCCTTTTACTGTAGAGCCACTCACAATGTTGGATCTTTTTACTCACACAATACTGAACTTCCTGTTATTTTTGTCAGTGCCAACATCCTCTGATGCATTACACCAACCTAATAGGTATAGTTCACATCTTGATGGCAACGGTTATGACTACGGTCGAAGAGTTTTGGGGGCAACATTGGATAGCATTAGCCGCTCTAGGTCAATATACCATGATTCAAGTAACCCAATAACTTATCCCTCTTACTAACTATCTCGTATTGATTAGGGAGGAACTCTCTACTATGATCTTTTATACAATAGAGCGATTCGAGTAACATGCCTGTTACGTAGAAAAATGACTAGCCATTAGTTTTTTTGCACATGTAGTTAACGCGCTAATTAGGTGTTCTTGTTTTATGACAACAAAGTGAGTATGTTAGACTTTTGAACCGATTTTTCGATTTTACTCATTTGAAATATTTGAAGCCTTCCATATCTTAAAATGTTTTGTATTATGTTCACTTTGTAATATGGATGTATCTATTTTATGAGTGGTTGTTTCTAGAAGAACCCTACACATTCCTCATGTAGAACTCTCTACTCGCTTAGGGGACAAAAATGTTGGTTTTGTGGGATGTATCAATACTTGATTTCATGAATCATTGCTGTGATGTATCGAAATATCAACATAAATTCTAAAAGAATACGTATAAACCGGATGAAAATGGATAAAAACTTATTAAAATATTAAGAAAACTTAAAATATAATTGAAAAATAATAATACATACATTGTTTTGTTGAAAAAATGAAATAGTATAAAGTGTGATATTAAAAAAAATTATGTATAGTTTGAAAATATATGTATAATTGATTTGCTTTGTATCGAAGAATTATACATGCTTAATTACTTTTTGTTTAAAAATATTAATAATTTATTTTGAAACATATTTCTGGTAATTAATTACCATGCAATACTTTTGATTTCCATATTTTAATAACAAATTAGAAGGAATTTAAAAATAAGATAATTAAATTTAATTAATTTGTTTGAATTTTATTTTTGACAAAACAAGGGAAATGAAGGCTTTGTTTGGGAAGTGTTCTGCAAAACAATTCTAAAGATAGGTTTTTAGAACAATATTTTAAAAAGTTCTCGATATGCAGAACAAAAGTTTGAAAACTATTCCCTAATTGTATATAGAAAAAAGTCTGTTTAAACTGGAAATATCTTTAATATATATTTAATGTTTTTAAATATGTTTTGAAAACATTTGTTATTCTCGCTTATTTTTTTAATCAATTTTTATATTTTGATAATTACTTTTAAGATAATCCTTAGGAAATAAGTGAAAATAATTGAAAACAACTAAAAGTTAGTTAAAAAATATTTGCGGTTTTAAGTTTTAATGGCAAAAAGCTATTTTCTACTTATTGATTGTCAAATATGTGTGTTTTTCCTTTCTTTTTTTTTTTTATTTAGGGAAAAAAACTTGTTTCTAGCAACAGTTGCCAGATAGGGATGGCACTTCCATAATTCTTGTCATTGAACTATCTAAGAGTATTTTGTTTTTAAATGTTGGACCTACTCTACTCTAGGAAACAAGATCTTCAGGTTAAGTCTTTGAATGTACACTTGATTCCAAGTTGATGATCATATATGGCTTTGGCTCAGATTAGGCTCACTTACTAAAGTCATTTATCGAGTTGATTTTTAGTAATTTAATTACTAAGTCGGGTTGTTTAAATCGAGCAATTTTGATAATGTGGGATGAAACTAAATAGTCTCTTCTTCCACTTTCTCGCTTTCTTTCCGAATCTTATTCAACTTCCTAACAAATTGGTTTTATGTTAACTCACACTACTACCATTGTACCTCATTTGCCTCGATATAATCATTGGGATGATAGTAAGGGTCTGTTGTTCCTCGATTTTTAAACTATTTCAAACAATTTTTAAAACACAGAAACACCAAATGATGTTTCTTCGAAACTCTGTTATCCTAATTTAGTTTTTGTAAGCTAACAAAAAAACAATCAAGACCAAATGTGTTTTCTCTGTTTTCCTTGTTCTCCTTGTTTTTGAGAACAGAAAACAAAAACAAGCCCTAAATAGTCTTCCTTCCACTTTTCTCCTTGTCTGTCTGAATCTTATTCAACTTTCTAAGAAATTGGTTTCCTTATGTTAACTCACGCCACTACAACATTGTACCTCATTTCTCTATGATATAATTTGTGGGTATGAAACAAAGTAGTCTTCCTTCCCCTTTTCTCTTTTTCTGTCTGAATCTTAAGGCCTGTTTGTTTATTGTTTTTAAAAACTGTTTTAGTTCTCTAAAACTAGGAGAACAAGAAAAATAGGGAGAACATGTTTGGTTTCCAATGTGTTTTTGTTCTGAAAAACATAAAGAACACAAAATTCAGCATCGCAAGAAGCTAAAGAACACCATTTCTCAAGAAGAGTTTTCAAAAATGCGAACTAAAAAGCGCCCTTTATTCAACTTCTTACAAATCGGGTTTCCTTATGTTAACTCCATGCCACTACAACCATTGTACTCCTCCTTTTTTCTGGTCTGATGTTACTATAATATCTTACATGGCACAAAAATTGTCCCAATCATTTCAGATTTTGGTCTATTGGCCATCCCAGTGATTGAACTACTATCTCAACTTGATGTTGAGGTCGAGTTATAATTATGTTATATAAGTTATGCTAAACTAAATAAATGATTATGAAAAATGGTAGTGTAATTAATGCTCTACATTGCATGACAAGAAGAATGTCCATTTTCCTTCTATTTTCTTCAATCTAACTACTGGGAATTTGAAATGTTTAGTGTTGGCTTGGCCCACGAAGTCAGGCCATGTTTTCTTATCCTTCAACAGTGGGGAATCCAATATTAGTTGAAGCATCTTGGTATGAGGATTCCTCCCTCTGTATTTCTCTGTTCTCTGTTATATCTGTGGCAGAACAATCTCTATAATTCCTCTGTTTTCTTGAATCTAACTACTCGAATTTGAAGTGTTTAGTGTTGGATTGGCCTCTTTCTAGGCTTCTGCCACCGTTCTTTCTTAGATTTCAAATCATGTGTTCTTCTTATTCGTCAATGTTGGAAAATTCAATGGTAGTTGAATCATCTTTGTACGGGTATTCCTCACTTCTTACTATTGGGGAACTTCATGGACCCTTTCCTTTAAATTGGTATGATATTTTCCACTTTGGGGATGAGACCCTCATAGTTTTGTTTTTAGGCTTCTCATCCAACAAAATGGTATCAAAGTCGATTTTAGTCTTAACCATCTTGGTGGATATCGTACAAAATTGATGTAATGAGCCCCTAGCAGGTGGTGCTTCATGTAAAGCTTGTGCGCCCAAACGCAATGAATATAAGAAAAATCTTTGTTTGAGGGGAGCAATATAGTGACTTTGTTTGAGAGGGATTCATCGATTAGGAATGTGAGGATTTATGAGTTTATAATCATGAATAACATTCAATTACATTTGCACTTTTGAGGGAAAGCCTAAAAAACAAAAACAAAAACCATAGAGCTTGTGTTGTGCTGACAATATCATACCAATGCGAGGGAAGGGGCCCATGAGGATGAATAGATTTATTAAATAAAATTATGAGGATAAATATGTTATAAAAATGGGATTATATTATATTATTAAAATAAGGTAATAAACTGTAATAGCTTAAAAGTTAGATATATTTTAGTTAGAATTTATGGGGTTTAGTGATTTATAAAAAATTTACCTCAATCTTAAAAAATTAGAATTAAAATAATAATTGAATAATAAATTTATGTCAAAATTGATTTGAAGTTAATTTTAAGTTATTAAGTAAATTTAATGGAAATTTGAATATGAATTATTGAATCAAAGTATGAAGGACTCTCTATTAAATACAAAACAATTAGAATTACGGCTTGAGAAAGTAGTAATCGGCATATGGGATTTAAGTGCACAGCAAATAGAGTGTTCTAAGGTAGCAATAGAAAATACCCATTTGATACTAACAATAGACCCTAAGGGATAAGGTGCACATATATCCTACCCTAGAGGTATTCGCGAATGTCCCAATTTGCCATAGAACTTTTTTTTTTGTCCTAAAAAACCTTGATGTATATTATTGTGGTTCACTCATGCTCTTCTTATTAAAAAAGTTATAATCAAGCTGAAAACTCTGACATGTGCCAAATGTTTATTGGGCGTTTAAATGAACAATTTTCTATATGTGCCCTTTTCTAATGGGAGGGGATGAGTGAGCTACAATAATAAACTTCAAGGGTATCTTATGATAAAAATAGTTGCAGGGTAGAATGGGACATACACAAAAACCTCGGGCATTTGTGCACTTTATCCTCTTTTTATACATCATATGCTATTCTTGGCAACTTTTTAAGATTGTATAAGATTTCACTTAAAATTTTTCTGCTTATACATGTTTTTTTTCCCTTTTGACTAGTAGGGTTACCGCAAAGGGCTCTTGTTTTTAGCATTCGCCACTTATAAGCCCCAATGTCCTTGATCCTTTCGAAGTCTATCTAGAGTCTCCATTGAAGCCGCGAAGAATTGCTAGAAAAGGAGAATAAATATATTTGGAAAACCCTCTTCTCTCAATTCAATTGGTTTACCATTTGGAATTTTGATGGGACAAGGTGCACAAATGCCCTCGAGTTTTGAGTGTATGTCCATTTTTCTCCTAAACTTTTTTCATGTCTTAATATATCTCTAACGTTTACTCTTATAGCTTAGTCATGTTCATGCCAGTAAAAAAGATCACATATGGAAAAACACTCGTAAAAACACCTGATTAAACCCTCATTAAACCTTACAAGAGTTAGGTTTCTATTTGATTATGACTTTTTTAACACTTAGTGGGCATGTGTTAACTACAAGGAGTAAGCGTCGAGGGTATCTTGGGAATTTGAAAAAGTTTATGAATAAAGTGAGACATTTAGAGGTATTTGTGCTTTTATCACTAATTTTGATGGTAGTGCACTCGTGAAAAATTTTCATGAGAAATAGCTTTGATATACGTGACTCCACCAATATCTTCTTTGAATACTTTTATAAAGTGAAATCACAAACATATATATTACATTTGAGTTCCCTAATATTTCTAGGCATATTATATCATCAACTAGAAGTAAACCCGACCAAGTAAGCTAGAGGTCCTACAATGCATGACATTGATATAAGTTACGAGGGCTCCAGAGATAGGTATGTCCGTCCAGGTCGTCAGGGAATCCGTCGTTACCAGTTCGGGCCTCAGAGCCAGCTGGCTCCGATAAGGGTGTTAGGGTTAGGGTTTGAGGTGTAGAAGAAAGACTGGAATCCATTGTCACAACCAAAGGCTTGAGGATGACTGGCCTTGGATGGAATAGAGGAACCTCTGTGGTGGATTCTCTTTGGGAAGTTTGCCTCAAACCCTACCATGTAAGACATCTTCAATGGATTCTCCCCCAAAATGTAGTCCACCTGAAAAAAAAAAATTAGCAGGTTTTAATAAAATCCAATAAAAATGTTAAATACAAATAAATAAATAAATATATTGTTAAATTTGGACAACAGTTGAATACAATTTTTTTTTCAGGATATCTTGTATTGTCATTTTTTGTCATGTTTATTAATCCTATCTTCTGTATATTAAAATTTTATTTTGTAGATACCATAAAATTATAAAATATATGTATATATATATATATATATATATATATATATATATATATATATATATATATATATATATATATATATATATATATGAATGGATTGCGGGTACTAAGAATGCGAGACTCGATTATTAGCTTGAGAATTAAGTGGAATTAGTAAGTATATATATATAGTCGCGTGATCATATCTTAGACTAATTATGTGACACAAAGATATCGCGAATTAAACCTCCTGTGGTTCTTAAGACCCGTTTGGAACCTAGAGAGTACTAAGAAAAGGAAAAAATTTACTAAGGAAAATGGATTTCTCATGTTTGGTTTAATCGTGAAAAATATAAAAGAAAATGAAATATAATCAAAATTTCTTAAAATTTTAAATATTTTAAAATTTATTGATCTTTATTTAATAGAAAAAAAACAAATAAAACGAATTTGACTAAACATATAGAATTAATATTTTAAATTTAAACATATTTTTTATTTACTTTCAAATTTTCTTTCCTCACCATTTTCTTTCCTTATTACTTTCAAGATTTAATCGGAGCCTAAGATAACTTGAATTGATAAGCATAACGAAGTAACCCAAGGTCAGACCAATTTAGATACCCCTCGGTGTTGTAATAACATTTTATATATTATTAATTTAACAAATGCGAAATAAAACTTGAGAAATTTAGGAATGATAGATAAAAAAAAAAAAAGCACATGCCTGTTGCTTTGCAAGGTTCCACAATTGAAAGTGTATTTTGAAGCCGACATGTACTTGGCATATGTGGTGAGTAAGAATGTTATTGATGTCACATACTGTAAATTACTCTCAAGTAGCTTGAACATCAGCCCCTCCTGCATTTTTTCATACCATCAAAAAATCATTTCCAATATTTAAATTAAAAATAAAATAAAATATTGTCTTAAATAATTTTAAAAAATAAAAAATAAATTCAATATTTGCCATTGGATGTGGTTGTTTCCGATGGGTTTAAAGCGTAGTATTGAGCCAGTTTTAAGAATTTTCTTTACCTGTAAATAATGCACAATTCTACGTGCTTTGAGAAAGTTTTGTTTTGGCGACATAGGAACATTTATTGAAAACAAAGAACATAATTTTAGTGTTTTTTAAAAACTGTTTTTGTTATTTTAATTTAGTGTTTTCTATGTTTTTCAAAAAAAAAAAAAAAAAAACTCAGAATCAAATGTGTTTTGTTTGTTTTCCTTGCTTTTGAAAATAAAAAACAAATTTAAAACATGAACTAAACAGGCCTTAGGGCTTATTTTCTTGAGGAAACGTATTTTGAAACACAAAGAACACTTTTTCGGTGTCCTTGAAAACTCTTATTGTTACTTGAACTTATTGTTTTTGTGTTTTTCAAAACATAAAACAATGAAACCAAATGGGTTTTTGTTTTTCTTTATTCTTATTGTTTTAAAAGCAAAAACATTTTTTAAATCTGAGGGTGCAAAGACAAAGCCCTCATATTTCTATTTTTCTTGTAATGTCTAACCGAAAGCAAAAAATTAAAAAACTTTAGAAACCAATTATATAAAAGTTCACAAAAAGTGTTTTTCATACAACAAGTGCTTCCTAAAAAAAATAAAAATATGAAGGATTCTATATACCTTGTGTGTAACTAGTACTGGAAGAGGAGAATTAGGGATAATTCTACATGAAGTCCTCAGCTTGTTGCTTGAATGACTCAAAACGCTTATCATTATCGACCAAAGTTCTCTGCAATTCAAAGCTCATTTTTCTATCAACAATTTTCTAATAATAATAATAATAATTTTTCTTTTTTCTTAATTATTATTATTATTTGGTAATTTCTAATGTATTTATTTATATATATTAATTTTATACCCTAGCTAGCGGGAGACTCTGGCGCGTGAGCTTGTTGTCGGTGAAGATGTACGTAGCGTCGGTGTGGCTCCCTAGGGTTTGTAAGAAATTGAGGTATGAAGCATCGTTTGTTGCTCTCCATAGCCATGCTGCTCCCCATAATAACTCATCCTAAACAAAACCAATATATATTGGAAATTATTCTTTATTAATTTCACATAATATATATATATAAATTACTTGTAAATAAATTTGGCTTCCACGTTTTGTGGGTTGGGCCATTCAAGTTGCAAACAGTTTTTTGTTGGCCCAACTTTTTGCAGCCCGTATTCGTGATTGCAAAATCAGCCCATTTTAGTTCATGTCCACATTGTTTTTTTTCTTTTTGTAAATAAAGTTTGAAATATTTTCATTTTACAATCAAATATCCCTTTGGACTAATCAATAGAGCAGGAGTGGCAATGGGGCCCATCCCTCTTACTCACATATATTTAAAATCATTCCCATCTTAAAATTACAGAAGTTGTAATTGAGTCGAGTCGGTATAGAATCAAGTAAAGTCGATTAAAAAACTCATAGCTCAAATTCGATCGATCTTTTTTCATATGTTCAAAACTCAATTCGAAAAATAGTCAAGTTATTCGAACTCGGCGAATAAAAATTTCGAATAAACCTAAATATTAATAAATAATTATGCTTAAATTCGGGACTCAATCAACTCCGAGTTTGAAGCAGAAATCGGCTTCGATTAAGCTTGCAAACAACTCAAGTCGAGTATTGTGATACTCAAACTCGACTCAACAAGTAGCTCACGAGTAGCATGACTTGAATAGACAATACCGATCCTTGTCTTGAGATTAGAAAAAAAAAAATCAAACCCAAAAAAACTCGTTTAACTATATACAATGCCTGTTACGACCGAAACAAATACATAAAAAACTTGACCCATTGTCGTATCCCTACCACAAATATAATAATGAAAACTTACCTTATAAGAATAAGATGGGAAACGGGTGCAATGAAACCAAGAGAGTCACTATGACCCTTTGTCTTGCATTGCAAAGCATACTTCTTTGCGATCGCCAACAACAACCTTGATCTTGGATCAAGCATGAATACCATGGGAAGTATTGCCAATCGTTCTAGGTCTCTCAGTACGTCGGTTTTACTGCGACAAGATGGCTTCTTAAACGTCGTCCATGTCTCAAACCGCTCCCAACCTTATGATCGGTGGTCGGATCAGGCGGCGTAGAGAGTGTTGGGAGGATGCGATGCACTTAATGAAGTAGTCGCCAGCCCGGTAGGATGGCGGCCCGGGCATTTTGTATCTCGGGCCCCATTCGCTTCCCGGTTCCCCATGACAGCATGGTGGTGGTGTAGGCCATCGGAAAGTTGAACTTCACATTGTCGTCGGCGTCGTAGTAGCACCAGTTAGATATCATGAAAGATTGATGAGATTGGATTATTCAAAATGAGTTATTTATCAAAAAGCATAGGAAAGGTTAGATTCATAAATGCAAGGGTGTTCTATGTTTTTTTTAACCAAATATTTCATATATATATATATGTATATATATATATATATATATCATATTGATTAGGTTAATGAAAGTTGGACCATCCAGACATGATATGTAAGTATTACTGTGAAGAGATATATTATATTAAAAACCCAAGGTTTAAGATGGGTATAAGTGCAGCAATGAGGTCATTAGACTTAAATGTCTGTTTGGTTGAAAATGGAGGAAAGAGGAAAAGGAAGGGAATTTGGCAGAATAAAATTATCATTAAAAGGCTATTGGTCTGGCAACAAATATCTTTATTTTCATATGGAATAATGTGGAATTCAAGTTCCAGTTTTCCATTTTGATTTGTTCTAGAAATATTTTGACTCTTAACCTTTGACCTCAGAAAGTTAAAGCAAAACGTTCTATAACAAGCTTTTGAGTAATAATTGGAGTTAATTGCAAATTAAAGATTCAGAACCCAAAATTTATTAAAAAAGAACATAGAAAAGAAAATCAGAAGAAAATAGAAAAAAATTTCAAAAGGAAAATAAAATTTTAAAATTATATACGAGAACTAATAATTTAAAAAAATTAAGGATTTTTGTGCCATATGATTTTATTTATATTTTCTATAGTGAGAGTTGAACATGGAAAGAAGTAGGTTTTACACTTACGTATTATTAGACATAAATGATGAAAATGATTTTTAGGATTATCAATATATCATATGGAACAAATACTTAAAAGATGAATTGAGAGTTGAGTCACATTAGTCCCACCCCACGGTTTATTTAAATTAAATAAATAAATAAGATTGTAAAATCAGGGAAAAATCTAATTTTTCTAAAAATGGTAAAACAGTAATTTCGATTGAAAAACCTGGAATTTTTCTAGATCTCGGATGATGAAACGGACTTTACCATTGGAATTGTCTCGCGAAATCTAGTTCTGCAGTCGATTTCGCCAATTTTGAAGCTTGATCGAAATTTATGTTTTCGAGGCACCGTCCTTACCAGTGGCAAGTGACATATGACACTTAATTGGATGACTCACATTAAGTCATATGTCAAAAGGAGAAATAAGTTAAACAAAAGTCTAAGTAAGACCCATATGGGATATGTGTCACAATTTAAGAGGATGGAAATCCAAAGGTTTGGATAAGAGGATGAGGTGAAATCAAGGCGGTACAATGTGTAGCGTTAGAGAGAGTGTACAGTATGATACTGTAGGGGTGTATAAAATTACCAAGTGCTCGCATATTAATATTTTTGGAAGCCCAAAATATGAAATGAAGAGAAGTTTATGGGCGAATTTGTAGTATTAAACCAAAGGGTGAAATGGTCGTTATAAAGAATATATGAAAAATCGAAATTTAAGTGTAGAGATGGGCCACTAGTAGAAATAGCATAAGGTTACAATTGCAATAATTAAAGAAGGGTTAATTGCAATTAAGGCAAAAATATGAGGCTAAATGTGGGAGACAAACAAAATATTCATTTTGTCTCACACTTTGGCTGAGACTTCACGATTTGGTGAGAGGAGAAGAAGTAGGAAAGGAGGAAGAGAAGGAAGAAGAAGGAGAGAGAGAGGATCAAAATCAGGTATGCCTTTGTCACCCAGAATCAAGTGTATTAGATTTCTAGGGCTTTGGGTATGGAGATTAGTTCTCTCCTTGATCTAGGTTTTTGTGCAAGAGCATGAAGCCTTTAGATAGTTGGGGTTATGTAGGTAAAACCCAAATTGATCATAAAAAGAAACTTGGAATCATCAAATTACATGATGTTTAAAAGGGTGGTGGACCTTAGGTAAGGTTCTTGGATTTTTCACCTAAGGTTTTGGGTTTGAGTTTCCAAAACACCAATTCACATGTTGTGGAGTTGTTTTAAGATGATTTTAAAGTTAGTTTAGTATTATGAATTATAGAAGTTATATATAGGTGATTGGCATCAAGAGTGGGGAGAAATAACAAAATCTGGGCATTTCGAATTAAGTCTGCGGTACAATAGGAAGTCCTACGGTAGAACTTTGCTTACGGTCATTTTGGCCAAGAATCTCTGCATTAGAGAGATTAAGTCTACCGGTAGAACATGTTCTGGTTTCTGTTCATTCGATTTCGTATTTGATATAACTTCCTCATTTCTTATCCGATTTGAGTGATTCAGTGGCTACGTAAAATAGACTTCAAGGAGAACAAAACTTAAGAAGTGAATCGCCAAAATTCTGATCTAAGTGGCCTAAAATTCACTCAAAGTGGGGCCATGTGCAAGAAAAATTCCTGCATCAACTTTGGACATAGAGTAGTCGGGTTGTTTGAGCGTAACCTTGAGTTTTAGGTGCTCGAATTGGGTAATTCGGTTGGAATGAACCCTTAGGCACATAACTTTAAAGTATGAAGAGTGTGACTAAGTCTAGGAAATACGTTAAGTTATGCGATTAATTTATCGTCGTGATACCGTTGAGTTGTAGGTTAAACAAAAAGTAGGATAAGTGTGGAGCAGTCTCAAGTTAAGCAAGCAAGAGGTGAGTGTTTCTAAACTCATTTTCCAAATACTAGTGTATTATTATTATTATTATTACAAATTTCTTTACACTGGTATTTCATGGTTTTGAATGCAAACCATTTCGAAAGCAAGCAATGAGTTAAAAGTAAAGCAAATGGTTTTGAGTTAAACCATTTTTGAAAAGCAAGCATTGGTTTTAAATTGTAAAACCATAATTAAGCAAGAAAGCAAGTAAGTAAATGGTTTTGAATAATTAAACCATTTTTTCAAGTAAGAAAGCAAGTAAGCAAATGGTTTTGAATAATTAAAAGCATTTTCAAGCAAAACAAGCAAGCAAATGGTTTCAAAGTGTAAAACCATTTTACAAAGAACAAGCAAACAAGCAAGCAATGAAAGTTTGTGAAACAAGGCCTTCCCTGGTTTAAGCAAGCAAACCGATCGGAGTCTCCCGTGCGTGCGGTGGTGTTAGGATTTCATACATGCATTGTAGTTTTGCTGGTCGGCAAATTTAGGACATACATCATGCATGTAAAGGGAGACCGTGGCGCGTACGGGAGTATATAAGGTTATGAGCTCCGGCTTTAAGTAGCTGGTGATGGCGACACGAGTCAAATTCCACCATATTCACCGGAAAATGAAAGGTGGCGGACAAAGGTCCTTCAGACGCGATTAGACATAGGTTCCGTGTTCACTAGGGGTATGATAAGCAAAATAGGCCTCCATTGGTTGATGTTTTATAAGCATGACATCTTTGTTTTGAAAAATCAACCTTTGGTTCCAGTCGCCAGGCTTCGGGAGAGTTTTAAAGCAAACGGTTGAGCCCGGGCTCCCGTTTGAGACTAAAGCGATCGGTTGGGCCAAACTCCGTGGGTTTTATTTTCAAAGCATGTGGTTGAGCCAAGCTCCGTTTTTATGAAGAGTTTTGAGAGCTTTTAAAGCAAAGGTTTGTGAAAGGTTTTGAAGACTTTTCAAACAAGATAAACAAGCAAAGAAAAATTATGAGAAGTTTTATAAACTTCTAAGCAAGCGAAAAACCAAGAGTTTTACAAGCTTTTAAAGAAAAGCAAAATAAAGCAAACAAGCAAAGAAAAGTTTGAAAAACTTTTAAAGCAAACAAAGCGAAAACACGGAAAATAATTGTAAAGAGAGTTTCTGATTTTGGTTTTCAGGAAAAGCTAAAACTTAACATAAAAGCATACACTCCACTTGGGCTACGTTTAGCTCATTAGTTTCCATTTAAAACTATTTTCGGTCGCAGTGCGCCAGGCGAGACAATAAGTTAGTCGACATCGGTTCCCAAGTGTTATTAATATTAATTATATTTTGTAAGAACATACTTTGAATTTTTGTAATGGAACATATGTATGTACATAGAGTGATTTTTATGGGGAATGTGTTGACCTCTTTGATTTTGCCATATTTTGGATATAGTATGATTGGATGTATCACAGGTTGGAATTAGACTATGTGCGGTAGATCATCTTGCCGGAAGTTTTCCCTCATTTGCTAAGATTTTACCGTCACAAGTTATAAATGAAAGAAAATTTTTTATAGGAGGTTTAAGCGACAATGCGGCAGCTACGAGTTTCTGTGGTCAAAGGTAGCGGTGAGTTGTGGAGTGGCGGCTGCGCTGCCGCCGTGCAGGGGGTGGGGGTGTGTCAAGGTGGTGTCGAGTGTTGTAACCGTAACTGGGACTTGAGGAAATCACATTACCACGCGAGGTGGTGAGCATAAATAATGGCAACCATGCATGTTCAACAGAGTACATACATATCAAGTGATTCCAGTATTAAAAAGTTGATTGTTGGTAATTCTGACCGCTATCGTGAAGGGACGTAAATTAGATCTAGGAGGAGTAGTTCAGCTGTGGTTCAGGCGTCTGCGATTACGAGGACGAGGCACGTAGTAGGTTCACTACCGCATCTATGAATCATTGCACCTCGGCGAGGTCGGGCTAGACCATCTGCGCCACCGGAAGAGCTCAAGTGCGAGGAATGTTGCGAGTGAGCAAATTGGCCTGATTACAGGATAGTAGCCATAGCGACACGTCAGTGGTCACTTAGCCTCCGCCACTACCTAGAGTTATGGAAAGAGCAAAGGGAGGTCAATAGAGTCTGAGCTTGGCGCCAAGCCGTATGATAGCGGTGGTGATCGAAGCGGCTTTAGTTATGGTAGACCGAGTAAATAAGATTTGTAGGAGTTATAAGAGCCTGGATGGAAGGCAAAGGAGTCTTGTTTTCCAGTTTTCGATGGAAAACGGTAGGTGGTAGGATGCCGTAGAAAAGTATCACGTGGAATAACATGGGACCAATTTCAACAAGAATTCAGCGGCCGATTCTTTCCTACTCGAGTCACAAGGATTCAAAGTGAGAGTTCTTCAGTTAAACAGGAAGAACATGTCGATCTCTCAGTATGAGAAGAGTTCACCAGACAATTAGATTGGTTCCCTATTCAGCGAGATGTGAAGTCACGAAATCTGAGGTTTTTATCGGGACTACGTTACGAAGATGAGTGCATTTGCTCGGTGGTTCCTCGAGAATGGGTGGGGACTTAGCGTTGAGGCCGCTGCGGGAGATGCAGACAAAGCACTACAGTGATGTGTCCCAGTGCGGCGGGAAAGTAAGGCCAGAGGAGTGCACCGAGGCCTGCGTCCCATGCTTCCCGGGACCAGTGCAGTGAAAGAAGAACAAGGGCGGAGGTTCTGAGGGCCGGGTGGGGTGAGAGCTAT
Source organism: Tetrastigma voinierianum (assembly GCA_016808115.1). Lineage (NCBI taxonomy): Eukaryota > Viridiplantae > Streptophyta > Magnoliopsida > Vitales > Vitaceae > Tetrastigma > Tetrastigma voinierianum. Next base: position 222,161 of record JAEQBH010002329.1, on the reverse strand, counting down.
CTCGAAGTCGGGGATCGGTGGGACCCCGGAGTTCTTGCAGTGGCGCGAGTATTCCCTCCCGTTTGTCATATGTAGCCGAGCGACACACATAGAAGTCACGGGAGATTGATCTGAGTGTTTCCCACTTTGTGGCCAAGAAGGCCATTTATTAGAGAGTCATCACCTCATCGATTGATCGCGGAGACATCGGTGGCCAGTCTAGCTGCCCGATTACCGGAGATGAGCACCGCAGTCGGCGGGAGGCTACCGAGGCGGAGGGCGACATTGCGGGTAGAGTGGCCGTGGTAGAAGGTAGAGCGGTGCCGGGGATCTGAGTGAGGCCCGCACTCGGGACGGAGTATATCTTTGTGACCTCGGCAAGATCACAGATCTGACTCGATGTGGTCCTTGGTATTATTTCTGTTCAAGGCATGATGCATATACCTTAGTAGACCGAGGAGCTACGCATTCATTTGCATCAAGCCGATGTAGATGTTTCAGACCAGGACCCAGCCATTAGAGTCGTATGAGGTTTCCCTTCCAGTGGAGATCCATTACTCGCGACGAGGTGAGTCGGAGATAGTAGAGTTGATTGAGGACGGGGAGTTGGCGAGATCTTGTAACTTTAGATATGAGGGACTTTGTTGTAGTTCTGGCATGGATTGGTACATCTCGCCATAGAGCCACATTAGATTATTTACAAAAAGGAAGTAAGTTGAGCAGGAGCCGGGAAATTGGAAATGCAAGTTCAAAGGATTACGTAGAAGTTATCTTCTGTATGATCATACGTGCAGCCTGAGAAAATGCTCGTAAAGGGTTGTGGGGTTATCTAGCTTATGTGGTGGAGACGAGAAGGAGGAGGACTATATTGGATGAGATTCCGAGTTGTTAGAGTTCCCGGATGTGTTCTGAATATTGCGGGGTTTACCTCGAAGAGAATTAGGTTCACCATTGGTTGGTCAGGTAGGCCCGGCTTTGTTCTCCTTATAGGATGGCTCTGCTTGAGGAGTTAGAAGGGCTTAGGGCTGGATTAGAAGATTTGTTAGTAAGGGGTTTTATTAGGCGAAGGCATGCACGTGGGGAGCTCAGTTCTCTTGAAAAAGAAGATGGGAGTTTGTGGTTATGTATAGATTCTGATGGTGACAGGTTACCATCATGTCGGTATCCACTCCACTAGGGTGGTGGGTTATTTCCCAGTCAACTCCAGGGGATCTCAGTATGTGCTCCGAGACCAGACTTGAGGTCGAATCATCGGGTTGAGGTTCGGGAGGTGATGTACCTAAGGCGTGGGACACGCTACGGGCATTATGAGTTTTGGTAGTACCATTTGGTTTGACTAATGGCCCAATGGCGTTTATGGATTTGATGAGCAGAGTATTCGGTAGTATTTGGATAGGTTAAAGTACGTAATTTTATTGATGATATCTTAGTGTATTGAGTGTTAGGAGGAACCCATTGAGCACACGAGGATTATGTCCTGAGACCTAAGGGAAACCAGTTATATGCCAAGTTTGAGACAGAGTGTCGGTTTTGGCTCGTAATTGGCATTTCTTGGTCATGTATTCAATGAGAAATTGAGTGTGGATCCCAGAAAATAGAAGCGATGGTAAATTGGAAACCACCAAAAAGAATGTATCGAGAGGTGAAGAACAAGCTTGGTTTTATGAAGTGTCTGGGAAGTTGGTAAGAGGTTCTCAGATAGATGATGGCCAATGAGGAAAGAATCTTCAGTATGATTGGGTAGAAGCACGTCGCTGAGTTTGAGGAGTTGAAGATAGATTGACTTACGACTCTGGATTAGCTTTGATGGAAAGATGGTTGGTTTTATAGTGGTGCTTCAGGCAAGGCCTTGGTTGTGTTCTGGCAAAATGATAGGGTGATTGCATATGCCTCTAGGCGGCTGAAACATGAGAGAATTACCACTGATGAGCTTGCAGTGGTGTGTTTTGCCTTAAAATATGGAACATGTTATATGGTGTTCCTTGGGATCTTCACGGATCATAAAAGTCTTCCAATATATTTTCACCCAAAAGAGGTTAAACACAGAGGCAAAGAAGATGGCTTGAGTTGATTAAGGACTACTGTTGTACTGGCCAGGTACCATCAGGAAAAGCTAATGTGGCTAGCCAGATGCCGCGAGTAAGGCGACGGAGGAGTTCTTTTATCTCCCGAGGATGGGTTATCTTCCCTTTATTGGTGGATGCGAGGCTTTGGGAGATATTGGAGGTTGAGAGTTACAGACCTTGTTAGCCACATTTCATGCTTGGGCCCTGACTCCTAGTGGACCGGATTACAGGCGATCCACGGGATCCGAGATGATTAAGCTTAAGAAGAGATAGAAATGGGAAAGAAAGTGAGTTTAGGTTAAGAGATGATGGCATGATAGTGAGGGCGGAGAATGTGTGTGCGGAGTATGGCGAAGCGAAGAAAGACATCATGGAAGAAGCACGTTCATCTGTATGCTATCATCAGGTAGTACCAAGATGTCTGAACTTTGAAAGACATTACTAGTGGGATGGGATGAAGGAAGAAATGTGAGTTTCGTTTTCAGTGCCTATTCTGTGTCGGTGAAGGCGAGCATCGAGGCCAGCGGGAAGATCTGATTCTCACTTTTATTAGGTGTAGGCTGGGAAAAGATTACTATGGTTTTTGTGGTCTTCCCACGGACTCGGAGGCAACATGATGCGATGGGCGATAGTAGATCGATTAACAAAAGTACGCTCCATTTCCTGCAGTTAATGTTGAAAGTTCTTTAGAAAAAGTTGGCCAAGTTGTATGTGGATGAGATAAGTAAGACTTCATGGGGTTGGTCTTGATAGTGTGGATGAGACTGGGTTCCATCTCAGGTTTGCTGGTTACCAGCAATGGTCAAAGTACTCGCCACCACATTCCAGCCCACTGACATTTTAATCCTCAGGGGATGGCCGGTCGGGAGAAGGACTATTCGGACGTTAGAGAGGATATCTTGAAGCTTGTGTGATGGAATTCAAGGAAGTTGGGATACTCACTTAGCACTAATGGGTTTCCTACAGCAATAGCCTATCAAGCCGTTATAGATATGGCTCCATTTGAAACCTTTGTATGGCGGGAAATGTAGGACTCCAGGTGTCTTCGGGATGAGGTTGGTGAGAAGACTAGTAGGCCACCGAACTGGTACGGATCTGCGGAGAAGTGAAGTTGTTGCGATAACTTAAGATAGCAGAGTAGACGGAAAAGCTATCACGGACAAGCGGAAGTCGTATTAGAGATTTGCAGTTTGGAAATAGGTGATGAGTCTTTTGAAGATTTCACCTTGGTTGAGATTCAATGTTGAGATTTGGGAAGCGAGGCAAGCTTAGTCCGAGGTATATTGGATATGAGATCGTGAGCAAAGTGGGGACGGCTTCACAGTTGAGTTACTCGGAGTTGTCGAAGGATTCATGATCGTTCCATGTAACATATCGATGTTGAAATATATCCGGATCCTTCACATGTATTGAAGAGAAACAACGGTGCGGATTAAAAGGAGAATTTGAGCATGAGGAGATCATGTGCGGATGCTAAGTGGGTGAGCAGGTGTAAATAAATCGTTATTGGACAAAGTCTTATGGAAGAGTCATGAGAGGAGGCAGCTACTTGGGAGCCGGTAGTCAGCCATCGATGCCCTGTGACTTCTCTGGGATGAGGTATGTTCCTTTCCTTTCTTTTGGAGTTTAGTTTTCATTTCGAGGACGAAATGTTCCTAAGGAGGGAGGATTTTGTAACACCCCGTCCCGAGAGAGTGTACAGTACATGATACTGTAGGGGTGTATAAGAGTACCAAGTATCACATATTAATATTTTGGAGACTAAAATATGAAATGAAAGTTAACTGGAACCGGGTGTGAAGTATTAAGCCAAGGGTGAAATGGTCATTAACAAAAAGAATATGAAAATCAAAATTTAAGTGTAAGATGGGCCATAGTAGAAATAGCTCAAGTTACAATTGCAATAATTAAAAGAAGAGGTTAATTGCAATTAAGGCAAAAATATGAGGCTAAATGTGGGAGACAAACAAAATGATTCATTTGTCTGCGCTGGCTAGAACTACGATTTGGTGAGAGGAGAAAGGGAGCCAGAGCAAAGAGGGGAAGAGAAGGAAGAAGAAGGAGAAGAGGGAGAGGATCAAAAATCAGGTAGCTATATTTGTCTTGAATCAAGTGTATTAGATTTACAGGGCTTGTGTGATTAGTTCTCACTTTGATCTGGGTTTTAATGCAAGAGCACATGAAGCCTTTGTAGATAGTTGGGGTTATGTGAGTAAAACCCCCAAATTGATGTAAAGAAACTTGGAATCATCAAATTACATGATGTTTAAGAATTGGTGGACCTTAAGTGAGGTTCTTGGTTTCACCCTAAGGTTTTGGGTTTTGGTTTCCCAAAAACACCAATTCACATGTTGTGAGTTGTTTTAGATGATTTTCCAGGTTAGTTTTGAGGTATTATGAATTATAGAAGTTATATGGAGTGAATTGGCATCAAAAAGTGGGAGAAATAACAAAATCTGGGCATTTCGGGTAAGTCCTACATTACAATAGGAAGTCCTACCGGTGGGAGCTTTGTACGGTCATTTTGGCCAAGTCACTGCCGGTAGAGATTGATCTTCAGGTAGAGCATTCTACAGTTTACTATGTTTCAGGCACCGGGTTTTCATGTTCCAGCCACCCTTCCTCATTTCTTATCAGTTTTGGTAGATTCAAGTAGCCGTAAAATAGACTTCAAGGAGAACAAAACTTAAGAAGTAGGAATCATGGAAATTCTGATCCTAAGTGGCTTAAAAATTCACTCAAAAGTGGGGCCGTATGCAAGAAAAAATTCTCGTGGCTTTGGACATAGAGCGTCGGGTTAACAGACGTAACTTGAGTTTTAGTACTCCGAATTAGGTAATTCAGTTGGGAATGAGGCCATAGCACATCTTTGAAGTATGAAAGTGTGACTGAAGTCTAGGAAGTAAGTTAAGTTATGCGATTAATTTTGTCGTCGTATTCGTTGAGTTGTAGGTTAAAGTAAAGGCGGGATAAGTGTGGGGTCCTCAGAAGTTAAGCAAGCAAAGAGGTGAGTGTTCTAAACTCATTTTTCCAAATACTGAATTAATAATTATTAATTATTATTATTACAGATTTCTTTACTGGTATTTCATGGTTTGAATACAAACCATTTCGAGAAGCAAGCAATGAGATAAAAAGCAAACATGTCGTTTGAAGTTAAACCATTTTGAAAAGCAAGCATTGGTTTTAGTGCAAAACCATAATTAAGCAAGAAAGCAAGTAAGTAAATGGTTTTTGAATAATTAAACCATTTTAAGTAAGAAAGCAAGTAAGCAAATGGTTTGAATAATTAAACCATTTTAAATAGCAAACATAAACGAAATGGTTTCAAAGTGTAAGGCAATTTTACCAAAAACAAAGCGGCAAGCAAGCAAGCTTGTGAAAGTTTGTGAAAACAAGGCCTTCCCTAGTTTAAGCAAATATGGAAACGGTCGAATATAAAATCGTGCCTGCGGTGGTGTTAGGATTTCCTTAAATGCATTGTAGTTTTGCACAGTGCGGCGAGTTGGATTATCCCATCTGTGCATGTAAAGGAGGCGTTGGCACGTCTGAGGGTGTATAGTTATAGGCTCCTAACTAAGTATGGTGATGGTGACGCAGAGGTCAAATTTACCATATTCACGGGAAAATGAAAAAAGATTGGCGCGGATAAAGGTCACTTCCACGGCGTGATGGAGCATAAGTTCTAATTGCTTTGAGTATGTTAAGCAAATGGCTCCATTGGTTGTTCGTTTTCTGGCTTTGTGTGACATCTTGTTTTGGCGTCAACGTACGGATCCCGATGCGCGGCGGAGTTTCGCTCAAGCGAGTTCATTGACTCCAGTTAGATTTCAAAGCGTCGGTTGAATAACTCACGTGGGTTTTATTTTCAAAACGTCGGTTGAAGCCCCGTTTCCGTTTTATGAAAGGTTTTGAGAGAGCTTTTAAAGCGAGGTTGTGAAAGGGGTTTTTTGAGACTTTCAAACAAGATAAAACAATGAGAAAAATTATGAGAGGTTTTATAAGCTAGCAAATAAAAATATTAGAGATTTTACAAGCTTTAAAGAAAATAAAATAAATATATCAAACAAAGAAAGTTTTAGCTTTTTAAACAAGCAAAACGAAAACACGGAAAATAATTGTAAAGGGGTTTCTACGGTTTGGGGTTTCAGGAAGAAGCAAGCCTTTTATAAGCATCACCTTCATTAGAATTTCGTTTTAGGCTCGCCTAGTTTCCATTAAAACTATTTTCTAAAGTGAATGCATGAGGCCTTGGACACAATAGGATTAGATCACGACATCGAGTTTAAGTCTTTGTGTATTGGTATATTTTGTAAGAACTATACTTTGAATTTTGTAATGGAGCAATATGTATGTACGTAGAGTAGTTTTAACAGAATGTGTTGGTATCTTGGTTGTCGTATTTTGGATATAGTGTAAATTGGATTAATGAAAGAAAGAAGAACCTAAAGTTTGGAATTAGGCTATGTGGCGAATCATCTTTACTTGAGGATTTTTATTGCTAGTTTTATAGTCTAGTTATAAATGAAAAGAAAATTTTTATAGGAGGTTTAAGCAATAATCATTGTGGGGATTCTGATCGTTAAAAATTGTAATTTGAGATTTATAATAGTGGTAAACCCTTCTGCCGGTAAGGGGTGAGTGTGTCATAATGAAAGTGACATGTGACAGGATGAGGACTCCACTTGAATGATTCAGGTTCAAATTTATAATTATTCTTTCAAAATGAAATTTATTATTTTTTTAGCCTCATATTATCTAATATATAAAATAAATATATTGAGAAAGCATAAAATGTAAAAATTTAATAAATTTAAATAACGGATTAGGTTATTTAGTTTTCAAAAGTTTTGACTAAATATATCTAATCTTAATCAACTTGAAATTTCTTCTAGATATTTTTCTTTTATTTTAAATTTTATTATAAATAGTTTTCATTCTCATTCATCAAAAAAGACATTTTGATGAAATTTTAAACTCTTCATCATCATTGTATTAATCCAGTAAGGAAAGTTAATCTATTTGACAGTTTAAAAATAATTCTGATTTTTTTAATACAAAGGGAATTAAATGACAAAATTAAGTGGATAAAATATAATTAATTTTTTGGTAGCTAAATATGTTGTTAGAATATATAAGTAAATTGTCCCAATTTGAGCTTGAATTAGAGTTTTTTTAGATGTACAATTTTAATACTGAAGAATTAAATGAGAAAAATGAGGGATAAAATATAATAAACTATTTTTATTTTTACTGTTAGTTTTATAAATAATATTTCTATTTTAATAATAAAGTTTGGAATAGTTAAGAATGATTTTATGATTTGTTTATTTTTTATTTAATATTATAAAACTGGGAAGATAAAGATATTAAAAAACCAAAAAAAAAAAAAGGAGAATTGAATGTTGTAGAGCCCACGTGTATGATGAGGTGGCGAATGGGTTAGCGCATTCACATCCGATATTGTTTCACTGTCGAGTGTGAGTCCCAATAGTTATTAATCTTTAGGATGATCTTGGTTTCTACAGATTACAAGTAAATACGTTTCGCCAAGGATGCCGGCCTTGTTCTGAGAGATTTAAGGGTTGGATGAAATTTAGGAGTGATTTAATTAAAGGGAAAGAAGTAAGTTTTACATAAAAGTATTCATGGACATAATTAATGAGTAGAAAATGATTTTAGGATTATCAATATATCTTATGAAAATATACTTAAAAGATGAATTGAGGAAACTAAATCACAGTAACTTGCATACAGTTTATTTAAATTCAAATAAGTAAATAGAATAGACCATTGTCACTTAAAAAAATAAGAAAGAAAAGATAGGCAAGAATGATAAGACAGATGAACAAGGATGGGATTTCAAAATCATTTTATTAACTTTTAAAAAAAATGTTTTGAAGGAAAATCTTTAATATTTTAATTATATATATATATATATATATATATATATATATGTATAATTATTTTCACAAATGTTTAAGGATTTGGATGTTTGCTCAATATAGACCGCATGCCATGACATATATATATAGAAAATAATTCAAAACCAATGTAAAATATATATATTTTGAAAATTTCTAATACAGTGGATTTTCAATGATTAGGAGTTTTCAAGAAACTAACTTCCATCTACTTTGCTTTAACTTTTCTTCCATTAGGAGTTTTAAAAAATGAATTAATTAAGATTTCTAATTTTAGATAGCTTAATGATCAAGGATATTCAAATTTAAAAAAATTTTAGGATAATTTTTTAACAATTAAACACTTAATGTTGTAAATTGTCCCTATTAGAACCTGAAGCCGGGACCCTCCTATTCATATTTAAGCGTTGAGGCGCTCTATAATGAGTTAGGTTTTATGGGCCAAAATTTCAAATAATTAAAAGCGAATGTTAAAATAAAATCATAAAATGAAAAAAACTAACCTATTCAAATTGCCGGCTTCGATCTAATAACAACTCTATATGGTTCCAAGTATTTAATATTTTAAAATAAAATTCTACTAAAATATGAATCATTCAATAATCATATAAGCCAATTGATATAATACGACTTGTTAATCCATAGACAACATAATATCATTGGTTCAAATCTCTAGTAAATATGGATTAAGTTGAATTATCGTAATATTGGTATGGATAACCTATCAACATCAGTTTCACATTATTAGATTTTATTATCATATGAGACCTATCTTAACATTACTCCTGCCTATTTTGAAATGCTTTTCCTATTGATTTTGGCACTTTCCAATTAATTTTTTAAATTCTTAATTAACATATTTATTTGCTTACAATATAACTTATTATATAAAAACACAATTACATTTAATTAATTAGACTTAACTTATATGTTCCTAATAAGTTTGTCCTCACAGTTAAAAAATTTAAAGAAATACAAATTAAATAAATATCAATCAAATCAACAATTCCAAAACACTTCTAATTCAGAAGCCATAATTTGAATGAAGAGCCCTTTCAAAGATATTCTCATTTTGGTTCACAACTGAAATGTCTGCTACCACTTGCCACTTCTAACTGCAATATATCCTGTGTAATTGTTAGTCAGGTTTCCATGAGTGTTATTATTATCAATATAAAGACCAAAGTCCTATAGTGTTCCACCTTTGCCAACAGAGTTTGCACTAAAAAACACAAATTGTAGTGACTATTCCGAGTCTCTACCGACAATCACAGAACCAAGATTCTGGGGCGAACTTAAGTAATATAGGTGTCATGACTTAATGATTTAATGCTGGGAATTTCAGTATGACAAAGTGTAAGCTTTGGAGTTTGAATCACCCTAGGCACCATTACTATGTACATCATATTTTAGAGTAGCTAAGAGTGTCAAATTGAGGAAGAGAAAGGTCGGTTTATAAATGATAATATATATTTTACTAATTACAATCATGTTATATATGATAAAGTAATTTGACTTTGGCTTGCCAAAACCAAAAAATGCATGGTTGAATGCAAAAAAAAGCAAGATATCAAACTCAAAATGGCAAAAAAAATATTTAAAAATTAATTTACCGACCAAATTGCGACCAAAAACCGACCAAAATTTTTTAATATAATTAATCGGTAAATGGTCTCCAAATGGTAATGTAACAACTCTTGAAACTATTGTAATATAGTTGATTATCTTTTGGTGAGTATGAATGTATGGGCCCAACGTGACAATTTTTACTCATGTATAGGTCTTATAATATGAAACACACATGTTTTTCACAGGTTGACGGTAGTCAATGGGACCCCCGGGAAATGGGGCGTCACAAATTGAGTTATTGTTATCTTAAAATTTTCAAATACGTTTGTGGGTTGAAAATGTGTTGAAAAATAATGTAGAAATGGCCCTTTCTTACCTTTTCATCAATAGGCAAGAGCAAGATTTAGTATTTATAAAATTATACTCAACTCGTTTTTATTTTATTTTTAATGAACTAAGGTTATTTTATTTTATTTTAATACTTTTATATATATATTGTGATTTATGCAACAATGTTGATTAAAAACAGCGAAAGAAAATAATAACACCCATAGATTTTACGTGGGTTCGATAGTTTGCCTATAATATCCATGAGAACCACGACTCAAACTTTAACTATCACTTATAGGGTTAAATAGAAGGGTATTTATAATAACTCCGGATATAAATAAATTATAAAAATGCTCCTATACCTTGACTATATTGTACCCTACCGTAGGGGCTTTGCCCCGGTACCCCAAATCTATTATTTTGCCCCCCAAATCTATTACAATATTTATAAAAAGAAAAAAGAAAAAAATGGGTTTAAACTTAGCACAAGGATTGGAAATCTCGGAATTCTATAAAATTTTGGGCTTAAAAGCAAATAAACTGAATTATATATATAGAAACCCTCTTTAAATGGTTTAGCCATACCATGTAATCAATTTGTTTGGCTTGCCAAAGCAAAATATACATAGTTGAATAAAATATATATTTTTAAATTCAATAATTACGTATCCAAATATAAGGCGCTTGGATAGGTCTACAATATTTATAAAAGAACAGGAAAAGAGTTTAAACTTGGCCCAAGGATCGGAGATTTTTAAATTCAATAATTCATAACTCAAATATAAGATGTTTGGATGAGTCTACAATATTTATAAAGAAAAACAGGGAAAAAGGTTTAAACTTGGCCCAAGGATTGGGAAATCTCAAATTCCATAAAATTTTGTTGATAGTTAAAAAATAAATAAAGAACATTAAAAAGAAAAGAATTTTAACCTCTTTAAATGTTTAGCCATATCTACCATGTTTTTCCCCCCACTAATTCTAGTAAATATTTTAACATGCAATAGAATAAAAACAAAGAATTTCTTTAACCTCTTTAAATGTTTTAGCCATATACCTTATCAGAGACCAACCAAAGCTCTTTGTGAAGTTGAAAACTAGAAAGAAATATATTATATTGTTTCACATTATACAACAAGAATAGGTAAAGATTTTTAAAATTTTAATTAACATTTTAGAATTTTTTTTAAAAGAAATGGATTTCGCCAAAGAAACAGCCCACCGCTAAAAAACAATTTAATAAAGTATGAAGTATTAAACAAAAATTAGATTTTATGAAAATAGAATATAGTTTAAATAATTTAGCAGCTAATAGCAGATGAGTAAATAGTTAATTCAATTTTAAAAATCTAAACATTTAATAAATTTGTAATTTAACACAAGATATCGTACCACTAGACATAATTACAATTAGAATTAATTTAAAAATACATATTAAAAAATTAATGATTCTATAAACCTTAAGTAAAATTGAAAATATCAGCCTATTCACCGGTCGTCGGATCCTCATCGGTGGTTTAGAAGACATGTTGTCTTGATCTTTTGTGGTGTGACTCTGTCTCTGACTGTGATTCCTCATCTGATGTTGGCTTATCATTTCTTGATCTTTTCTTATTATCATCTTGGGCTTGGGCGTATAAAAGATGCATCCCAACACTTTTTACTCCATGATTTCCCTTAAGACAAGCCTTGAAGTATTTCCACCTTCTGGATCGATACTCATTGCGAATGACAATTTTAGGGAAAAATAACACCACCAATGCTTCTAAACCCTCACTACGATTTAAAAAAATATCTGAAAATAACACTCGGAAAAGCAATCACCAATATAAATTGATCGCCTTTGGATATCCAAAATTCACAGCCAGGAGGACAAAAATGATCAGAATGGAAGAATAAAGCAAATCCCAAGAAGTTGTCATCTTTATACCATTTCTTTGGGAGCTTTATTGTTACTTCACATCCCATGCTCTTATCACTCACCCACTCGTGGTAATCCAGTCACGCATACAACACGGCGAAGTAGAGGCGAATCGCGTTACTTTATCTAAGATTCTGCATAAATAAAAGTAGTAACGATGTGTAAATTAATATCATGATACAAAATTGTAAACTAATTTTTAATTAGGTGAGTCGATCTGTAAGTAGAATTCATACTTGGTACCTCAATATATAATTTGAAGGCGTTGAGGAAAGAAGACCAGAGTATATTTGTTGTTGGATTAGGTGATAAAGCTTTGAGGCATGGACAATCGTGTGCTTGTATTAGTCTTAGGCTTGATGGAAGTTCTGGGATTTCTTCAAGCATTAGGCAATGATTAAATGAGTAAAGCTTAGAAAGTTGAATGATGCGGTGGTATCGGCCGAATGAGGTTCCACTCACATCAAATATATGTTGGGAATGAAGCACCATAAATCACTGGGGATTTCTCCTTCCATCAGATTGCAACCACATAAATATAGTGTTTTTAAGCAACACTGCAGACTTCTCAAACTGTTGGGTAATTTTTGTAGCTTTGGACAGTTATGAACAAGAAGATGTTGAAGACGTGTCAAATTACCAATGCTGCTAGGAAGAGTCTCAAGATTCTCACAATTGTTCAAGTCCAACCGTATAAGACCTTTTAGATGTTCAATTGATGATGGCAGCTTTGTTATAACCACGTCACACAAATAAAGTATTTCTAAATGTTCCATATCCTCTATGATCTCCTCAAAACACTCTAGATTTGAACAGCCATTGACAGAGATTTCTTTTAGGGATTTCATCTGACAAATGTGGCTGGAGAGATCCCTCAGTTTTGCGGGTTATTTAGACTTAAGCAATTGGGTGAGATGTCTTATTGAATGGGGTAGTTCTTTTATAGCAGTATTTGCAAGACTAAGATAAATGAGATTTTCCATATTCTTTTGGAACTCAGGGAACCTCTCAAATTTTGAGCAACCATCGAGTTGAAGAGACTTAAGAGCCTCTAAGCACCCAATGCTAGTTGGGAGTCCCCTAATAGCAGTTCTTTCCAAATGAAGATGCTCTAAATGTTTCATATTACCTTGGATCTCTGGAAATTTTTTGAAGTTTGAGCAATTTGTGAGGAAAAGAGATTGAAGAGATTCCAAATGTCCAAAGCTGCTTGGGAGTTCTTTAATACCACTCTCAGATAACTCAAGCCATCTTAAACGTCCCATATTCACAAAGATCATATGGAAATTTCGAACTTCAACACTTTGAGAGATCAAAGAGTTTGAAACTATCAAGGACCCAATCTTTGGCAGGGTTCTCGATTCCACTCTCTCTAAAATTAAGCTCCTTCAAAAAGTGTCTCCCAGAAAATGTGCCAATAGATGAATGAAGTTCACAAAAACATACAACCTTCAAGATTGATTTCTCAATCTTAGCATCCTTGAATTGGTATTTTGATAATTATTTGAGTTTCTTAGATCAATGAACTTCAGTGCATAAGACACTATAACAAAAAAGACATTTTTAGAAAATTAGAAAGGATAACATGAACTTGAAAGTAGCATATAAAAAAAGTAATTAAATAATGATTATACACTTCTCCTGTCAAAAGTTCTTTTATGTTGCTAGACTTCAGTTGATTGCGGGCGAGGTTCTCTCCATGAAAATTTGAAGGCAAAAGACTCTAAATTACTCCCGATGAAGGTATCTTAAGTGGAGGAAATTCAAAACCTTTGGAAGATTTTATACTCTTAAGACTACGAAACGAGTCTCCATAATCCTTACTTATAATGAACTTCGACCTTTGAGTTTCTTCATCTTGGCAAACACTTTCTTCATTTGGTCATATATTTTTGTGTTGAACCATATTTCTTTTGAAATAGACAAGTTTAGAGATATGGTTTCGACATTTTTCATCCCCTGAAAAACAAGAACTAGAAATTAGGGAAAAGAAAAAAAAGCAAACAAAAAAAACTTCATTTAAAAAAAAAAAGGATGTTATGAAATCCTTTATCTCCCTAATGAGCTGAAGAAGCAATTGAATTTAATTCAATCCTCACCTTTTCGCTTGTAAATGCCGAATAGATGTCATTTGAACTCCATATCCTACTCCATTTGCTAGGTTCCTCAGGATATTGTTCTTGCACAATTTTCCACCCCATTCTCTGTATCAAATCATGCATGTATATTCTATTGTGTGAAATAGTTACTGGGAACTTATCTCTCCTTGGCACTCTTATATCTATTTCACCAAACAAACGATCATCAATACTTTGACACAAAGTCTCTATCTTGCACTTCAAAAAAAAAGCAAGCAATATCAAGGAATGCCTCCTTTTGTGAAGCATCTAATCCCATCCCGGCTCTTTCACACATTTTGAATTTAACAGGTTCTTTTTTCCAATTTAAGCAATTCACTTTCCCATTCATGTCTTGTCTTGTCACATAAAAGAGAACCCAAAACTTTCAAAGCTAATGGAAGACCTTGACAATGATACCACGATTTAAGAGGTCTTCATCAAAATCCTTTTGGAAGATTGCCGTCGAAAGGCATATTGATAAAGAGCCTTTCAGAGTGCTTCATTAGGTTTTAGTACTTTAACCTCATATCGTAATCACTTCAATAGTATTTAGCAAATGTTTTATTTCTAGTTGTGATGATGATTCTACTTCCTTTACCATACAATCATGTTTTCAACTAAAGATCTAATTCGTCCATATCCTCAATATCATCAAAAACGATAAGAGCCTTTCGAGATTGAAGACTGTTTTTTATCACATAAGCTCCTTGGTGAACATTGCTTATTTTTTTATTTGCTCCACCTAGGATATCATTAAGAAGTTGATTTTGTAGACGAAGCTGACCTTTACTTTTGTAAACATCTCTAACATTTTCAAGGAAGCTACTACATTCAAATCCCCAAGAAATTTGATTATATACATATCCAGCAATGGTTGTTTTGCCTATTCCACCAATTCCACATATCCCGATCATGCGAACATCATTTGACTCCATCCTCAATCCCGAACTTAGGTTTTTAAAATGGAAATTCATTCCAACTAAATTATCCTCTACAAATAAGAGTTTCTGATTGATATCCTATCGCGGCGGATGGTATTAATTTCCTTGATATGCTTTGATTCATACACAGTAATTATAAAGTGCGTTAAAAGTAGAAGCATTTGTTAAGTTAGAGAGAACACATAATGAGATTAATAATAAATGATAAAAAACACCAAGGTGATTTGATGCCTTTCAGTATCCTGATAATTACTGAAATTAAACATCTTTTTCTTCTATACTATGTACTAGTACATTCACTAGTTATGATAGTACATTCAAATACTTGGAGATACATATGTTTATTATTATTATTTATTTTGGGTTGATTGCATAAATGGTGTCTCAACTTTTCCCTTTTTCTAGTTTTGTGTCTCAGCTTTATTTTTGTTCAATTAAGTGTTTAAACATTTTCTTTTTTCTTTTTAGGTGTCTCAATTTTATTTTTTTTCAATCAGGTATCTAAACTTTTTGATTTTTTCTATTTTGATGTCTCAACTTTATTGTTCAATCAAGTATTTGGACTTTTAATTTTTGTTCAATCAAGTGCTTCAAGACTAATCAAAGGTTGTTAGGATGTTTAAATAAGATTATTAACCTTTTAATTATTTGTTATTTTAAATTCATATGTGCATCAATCATTCTAAATAATCAAGTAAATTATTCTATTTTGTGAAATATAGTTAGTATTGCAAGCTATAGATTTATTTATAGTTTCCTTTTCAGGTCGTAATGAAGACAATTTTTTTAAAACATATTAAATTTATATTTAGGACAATTTAAGATTATATTTGGTTCTTAGAAAGTACTAAAGAAAAGAAAATTTCCCTAGCATTTGGTTTTACCATATAAAATAGAAAGGAACATAAATATAATGAAAAATATTAAAAAAACCTAACATTTTTAAAAATATTAATTTTATATAATGATTAAATAAATTTAAGTAGTATAAAACAATTTATTTTTTAAAATATATTTATTTTATTTTTATTTTATTTTATTTTTTTGTCAAACTTTCCTGAAATAAAAATAAATCCTAAAGTTTGCAAACAATGCAACCTTAAGGCTTCTTTTGGGATCTAGAAAGCACTAAGGAAAGAAAAGAGAGGAAAATTGAAGAAAATAAAATCAAGAGGAAAATAAAAAATAAGTTTAAAAGCGATAAATTAATTTTTATATGTTTATTAGCTCATTTTTAAATGTTTTCTCCATTATATAAGGGGTAGAAATTTAAAAATATATAAAATTTTGAAATTTTTAATTATATTCGATTTTTCTCTTATATTTTTCTATGCATAGCAAAACCAAGCAGAGAAAATAATTTTCTTTAGTAATTTTTCTTTCGGCTAGTACTCCAAATTCAGACGGACTAAGTGTTGAATCAACTCATGAGATTTCAAACATGGAGACCATGTTTGGTTCTAAATTTTTCTTTGTTCTAAAAACTTCAAGGAACATAAAACATCAAATTCGAGATAACGATAACCGGTTTTAAAAGCGTAGTCGGGATATGATAAAAGTTTTCGAAAACAGCCAAAATGATGTTACTGTGTTTGAAAAATTATTCTGAAAACGATTTTAACGTAGGCCGGCATCTTGCTAATATTCCATATGTTTGTATGCTTGTGAGCTCAATTTCTAAAGCGCAAACAAAGTTATTAACATATACTTGGAATGTGCACATAGATTAGTAGATGATTGTCAATAAGTTACCTAATCTTATAAAATCAAATCAAATGGTGCTACAATTTATGGAGAGATATATATAGTTCATGACTCAAATTTAAGTATACTTATAAATGAAAGCTAATAATAATTAATAAAAGCTAAAAATAAGTTAATTATGAGAAATACCCCTCTTTTATATGCCATCCGGAAATATTGCCTGCTTGAGTCAAGGCCTCCCTCCATCTCTCTACCCTGTCCTTCCAATTTTCTTCATAATCATACTTTGTGAATCTAGCTGCTCCAAAGCTCCCTTTTGTTCGCAGGACATCGAGATGGATCCACATGGTAGAAAATTGGTAATACTATTTGCCCATATTCCTTTCTACACTCCATGATCTTTCCAAGCTCCTCTAAACACCACCTTGAATCGACATAATTTTTAAGAGAGAAAACAACGATTGAAGATTTTGATTCTTGATAGCTTTTAGAAGCTAAAAGTGAATCTCTTCTCCTCTCTAAGTTAATTAGATCTCTGAAAGGATTGTAATGCCTCTTGAATTAATTCGGTATAAATTTGATCGGGGTGAAATTGTTTGTGTCTTCCCTCTAAAGCTCAAGAACACGTCATAAAGGCATCTACGCATGTAAGGAGAAGAATCAGACGCCATTTGAGCGCTTGTGGAAGCCATTTCCGGGGAGGCGTAGTCTAATACAATCTTCAGTTGAATTCTGTCTCTGTTAAACTGGAGAAAAAAAAGAAGATGATTATGATGTTAATGGTCAGTGAGAAAGGAATCGTCGAATTAGTTGTTGAGGAAGGGACCATGAAATTTGCAGGAAGGAAGGTTGGTACTCTAAAGTCTAGCAAAAGTAAGGACTCGCCTTGGAAGGGGTGGGTTTGAGGAACTCGGGTTCCTCCTATCTGTTCTCGGCTCCCAAACCCGTGTCAGGGCGCTTTGTTTCTTCCATACCCGTCAGCAAAAAAATCTCACAACCCCGTTCCCGCCCGCGAGTAACTGTTAAAAGCCTTGACCATAGCAGCCGCCAGTGCAACTCCCTCAATGAGCCGTCACGTTTTCAGATTAAAAAATGGGAATGCTTCCCCTCTCAAACTGACCAAATTCATAAAATCTCCATGACCCACCCATCTTAATTAGATGATGTCCCCATCAAATAATCTTATTAGAGGAAACGGAAGTTGAGAATCAGGTGTGTAAGTACTAAGTAGTATGCATGCTCTGATGCTCATATATCAAGAATTGGCAAAACAAAAACAAAACAAATTAAAACTACCAAAAGCCATGGAGGGGGCTGGCTTCTCTGCTTCAATGAAATCAATCATATCTATAATTTATCTTACATATTTTAAGAGTAGGATATCTCAAAATTCAACAATTGACGCAAAGATGGATGAGGCATGGCACAGGCATCAGATTAAACTAACCTATGGGGGTGGGTGTTTCATTTCATTTCTCCCCCACCCAGTAAAAGGGAAAATTTTCTGATTTACCCAGTTTATCATCATATTCAGGCCATAAAATTCATAAAATCTTGAAATAAATCAAATACAAAAATACAACATCTAATCGGACGAAGGAAAAATGAACCAAACCAGACTTCTGGATTCTCTTAACCGCAACTCGATCCCCAAGCCTTAGGCGAAATACAGGTCGTGGCCCCATGCCGTCTCAAGCATCAGACATACTGATCGGCCATTATTGAGCAAGTTAGAAGGAGATGAACAAGAGAGATGAGAAAGGAGATGAAAAGAAGAGAGAGGAGGAGGCGGCGGTCTTGCTAGGGTTGGGTAAAATGAGACTTTAAAACCCGACAGAAAATGAAAGAAGTGAGACTGATACACGGCCCGAAATCCAACATGTGCCAACAGCCTCCGTGTGGGTCACACCATACCTGACAAGCTTGTCTCCTTTTCCTTTGAACTTATTTATTTCCTTTTAATTTCTAGAGAAACACAACAAATGCCATTCTCTTTCAATAAACTTCGTTTATATTGACGGATTAAAATTTAGACCATTTGCATTAATTTAGACCATTTTTTATTTTCTTATCTTTTCACTAAATTTTATTTTACTTTTTATAAAAATGCAAATCATTTGTATGTTCATGGATAATGAAAGACTAACTTAATGAAAACTAATGTTCTTGAATTTAGTGAATAAAAAAAGATGGTCTTGTAGTGTAATGTAAAATGGATAAACGTAAATAAAAAAAAAACTAATTAAAAACTTGAACCATGATTCACAGAAAAACATTAGGAGACTTGACTTGATCTTTTAAAATTTAGAGCTGCACAGTGCGCAAAAGCCGAATCTCAAATGGATCAAAACATTAAAAAAAGCGAAAAAAGAAAAGGAAGAAAATGTAGGCCAGGAAAAATCAGGATTCTAGGAAGGATAAAATGATAATTTCGGTAAAAATCAAGATTTTTAGATACTCGGATGGCGAAGCCAGTGCCGTAGTTGGAATCGTGCAAGCGAGAAATCCCAGGCTACGTCAGATTTCGTGGTCCCCAGAGACGGTCGAGATTTAAAGTTTTTCGGAGGAGGGATGTAGGATGACGGCATTTATGAGTGGCCCAGGGGTGCCGCGTGTCATTTGGGGAGAGTCGAGCGGTGAGGCACGGTGGAGCTCTCTTTGTGACACGTAGGCGTCATCTTGGTGAGTGGGAATCCGAGTTAGATGGATAAGTGGATAGGGTAATCCCCAGGTGTCCGATGAGAAATGGACATGTGGCGTGGAAGGAGACCAGTCACTCTTGGCCGAGTCTTCCAACCTGGTTTGGGAGGGAAGGAGGAAAGAGAGAGAGAGCAAAGCGGAGAGGATGGGAATGAGAGGTTTTGGAAGCTGCGCCTGCAAATTCACGTCGGTTTGTTGGCTTAGGCGAGGCAATGGTAAGTTGCTCTCCCGCGGCGAGGATTCTGTGGAGTGCCGGTTTTGTGGGTTTAGAGCAAACTACGGAAGGAATTAGAGGCTTTTCTGCTCACCTTTACTTTTGCTTAAGGGTCATGTAATGGATGGGGATTTGTTGGGGCACAGACGGTAGTGATTTCGATTCAGATTTGGGTTTAGAATGAATAAATACTGGAATGGTTTAGACGATCCGCTGAATTATTTCTTGATTGTGTGGTGTTGTGTTATTCGCGGCTGAGAAAATAACATGTTTGTGTGATGTTGTGGGCGGTTGAGATGAATTTGCCGGATTGTGCCTTAGCAAGTATGAAAATTTAATCTTATGTTATTGTCATCGAAGTGAATAACATGTTGTATCTGAATTAATTTTGTTAATATATGCATGAGTGATATATTAAGCGTGTGTTGCATGTTGTTGTCTTAGATTGCGTTCTTGACTTAGGTGGGAGTAACCCCAGTAGGGAAATTCAGCTCACGGGCATTGCTCACCCAGTGGTGGGACCCCCTTTAGTGCAGAAGGCGCGCGGTGATGAGACGCATGTCAAGACCTTAGAGACGAAATGGATAAGCCGGCCTTATCTTGTGTATTTAGTAAAATTACAGTGAGACCCAGATTTTTGTGTAAATTGTAATTGAATACAATTGTAAAATAAATCATTTTGGATAAAATACTCGTTTTATGAGTATGATGTGTAAGTAAAATGGCGTTTCTTATGTGTATGGGTCTCGAGACATGAGACATGTAGAATTCACGGGTTGTGGTGGTGATCAGCGGGTCCCGGGTTTTGGGGCGTCGCGGTTTAGTATCGAGAACTAAGGTAAGCGATTACCTTGGGAGCTCGGTGGAGTGTAAGAGTTAGGTATCTGATGCTCTAGGACTTGTGGGCACGGGATAGATCATACATCAGTGTGCATTTAGGTGAATTAAATGTGATGTGTGATGGTGTATAACATGTTTGTTATGAATTGTGTGAATTGCATGCTTGAGTGAATAGCATAGGAAAAGTGATGTTGAGCGCTAGGAATTAGAGAAAATCTAACCTTAGATGTTCGAGAAATTTTGGCGAGCAGGTCGGAAATAACAAGAAATAAGCGAAAGAAAAAAAAATTTTGGAGCGGTGCTCCGGTTTTTTGCACAAATTAGGATTTGTGGAATTACGGAAAATTATTCCAGTTTTTCGCATAAGGAAAGCAGTAGTAATTAAATTCTAGAAATTTAGAAGTGGGTAAGAAGCCGGTGTTCAAGCTCTTGCACCTTTTAGGAAGTAAGCGGGAAGGCTGCGGAGGATTGTGGCGAAAAAAAAAAATTTACGGACAATCGTTCCGAGTTTTGAATACCGGCCAGTTAGGTGTTGTGAGATCTGGAAAGGAGTTTTGGAGTTTTCGCGCCATGGAAAAAGAGTTGAAATCTGACTCTTAAATTCCCGTAAATTTTAAGTATAGCGGTGGGGTGAGCTACTTGCATCAAAGATAGCGGGAAGAAGAGTATTGGATGAAAAAAAAAAAAAATTCGTTCACGAAGTTTAGGACTGTGGAGTGCTTGCATCGATGAGGTCGCGACCTGGTTTGGTTGGACGTGAGGTCGCGACCAGGAAGTGGCGTCGCGACCTGGCTGGGTTGCAGTGGGTCTTAGGTTTGGCCAGTGGGAATTGATGTCGCGACATCATGTTTGAGGTCGCGACATGGTTGGCAGGAAGGGCGAGGTCGCGACATCGTTTGGCGTCGCGACGTAGCGAGAGATGGGGCGGCGGGCTTGATGAAGCCGCGACATCATTGCGGCGTCCGCGACATGGGTGACGCAAGGGGCGTCCGCGATAATATGGAAAGGAGCGTCAGCGACTGGGCACGAATAGCGAGGTTGGATTTGATGTCAGCGACATCATGTTGGCGCGTCAGCGACATGGGTGGCGAAAGGAGTGCGACATGGCGTCGCGGTATTAGCGAAGATAGTGAGATGATTTGATGTTGCGACATGGGCCCGGCGGTCACGAGGAGGTCGCGACATCATGTTGGCGTCAGCGACATGGGCGGCGGTCTGGGGTCGCGACATCGGTCAGGCGTCGCGACTGGGGCGTGAAGCTGGAGGGTGAGCATCAGCGCAATTAAGTGACTGGCTTGTTCGATCGGGGAGAATGGATGTCGCGACATCCTTTGAGGCGTGACATAGAGGCGGTACGGTGCGGTCTTGGTCTGCTTATTTTGATACCGCTGTTAGGTCCTTTGTTTGAATATAGTTGTTCATGGACCTTTGTTCGCGAACGCATTCATATGGATTTAAAAAAAAAAAAAAAAAAAAAGAGTACAAAAATTTTAAAATTTTTCTTGTGGGTGATTTAATATATAAGATATTTATATTGCATTTATTATAAATGCATTGATGAGGCATGTGAAAATTTTTTATTTTTCGAATTGTGTAAATAGTGTCTCGGTGTGTTACACGCACGAATACGTCATTATTGTTGCATGTTTGATTGCGTGATTTTGTGTTTCAAGTGCGTTAAGGACATATCGTGGAATGATGTATATAAGGAATTATGATTGTACGGTTATTGCGTAGGAAATTATATGGTGAAATTATATGCGGTGGTGGCAATGCGATAGATAAAGGAGAATACTAAGGTTAGGAACTATAACCTTGTGTGGATCGGGGATGTTGAAATGAACATGAAAGTTCTGAAATAAATGAATTGAGTGGTTAGCAATCAGCACCACTTAGGAAGTGAACTGCCAACACGTGTCAAGTCTATTAGTAATCGTATATGCATTTGCTAGTTAGACTGAAAGGAAAATTAAATGAATCTTCGATGCCATTTGACATATGTAGATGGCTAGTCGAGAAGACAGGACGAAGAGGTCGTCCACTGTAATTTACAAAAATCATCCAGATCTCAACACTAAACACCGCTTGATCACAGGCCTTGCCGAGGCAAGAGGTATCAGAGCGCGGCTGCTACCGCCAGCGAGCATACAGGGTAGTCGTGGAGGTCCCAAGAACCTCCGTAGGTTTGTGAGCGCACCATCCTCCGGGACGCTCATTGTGGGGAGGAGACCCGGCGGGTTGCATCATTGGTTTATGCAAGACTGGGAGACATACTGAGGCTCAGATCACCCGACACCGCCGTGGATCGTTAGCTACATTCCAAATCAGAGGGCGAGGCCTGTGGCTGGTGGAGACGGGCGAGGGCTTTGTGAGACATGCAGGCTGCGATTACGGGCAAATAAGCCAAGAGTCGTCTATGGGTACTTCCCAGAGATCATAGAGATGCTAAAGCCTCAGGAGTCTATGTGAGTCGGGCAGGAGCGATGTCAGTGATGGATTACGTGGCTAGATTCACAGAGTTAGCCCGATTTGCTGATGATTATGTGGCCACAGACATGGACAAGGTTAGGAAATTTGAGAATGGGCTGAAGGTCATCATGATCGTAGGACTTCGCCACGGGACACGGACTCATGGTCGACTACCGACTACGTAGAGAGAGATTCGAGGATGCTCAACACTCCTGGGGGTAAATTCTGTTGGTAACAAGAGGGAGGATCACCCTTTTCTAGTTCGGAAAGAGGCTAAGACTTCGCTTCACAAGAGTTTCGTGACCAGGCCGATCATAGCCGTGCAGGCGTGTGATATGCTTATTTCGCCGACACTGGGTATGAGACTTCGGATCGCCCCTGCAGACAATGTGGATCCCAGGATTGGGACAACAAGTAGCCCCAAGAATGTAGAACACAAGAGTGTACACCATTCCTCCACACCCTAGTACGGCCGAGGAACCAGCTAGCCGAGGTGTTATACAAGCACCTTCTGCTATAACTGATGTAACAGGGGCCGCAGTGTGGGTCGAGGTCGTACAGACTCACAGTTAGGACTTAGTCAGCAGGCAGACTATATGTTATTTCTATTGTACCTCGCATAAGGAGGCGAGATCATTCTAGAGGCGAGAGATCTCATGGTATGTAGACTGAGAGTCTGGGATTAGCCTGATATACAGTACTGCCACCTCGCACTTGTCGACTCTGAGTAACGCTTTAAATCGATGCATCATACTTATTCTTTGTTGCACTTCTCGTATGGATTCGGGGTTTAGGGGTCATAATCTTTGTGAGAACGCTGTATACGTTCTCCTAGTGTGTAGAGAGTCGACCGATAGGCTCCGATTTAAGGGAGGAGAGATCTCCAGGTTCTACTCCATGGTGGACCCTGATCTGGGTACACAAGATGGCATTATTGCGCTCAGGTAATACGCAACATCGCGTCCACGGTGTGGGTGCAATTCGTATGGTCATTCACCACTCTGGGCAGTGTGGGTCGAGTTTGTCTCGGGACTACTGTCCAATGAAGACTCATAGCTTAAAATCGAAAAACGGCACTGTGCCAAGGCTGGGCAAAGCGAGAAAGGGGTTGGTAATCCCCAAGGTGAGAAACCTGGAGTTAGGGTGAAGGAGACCCACGTAGTATCCTAAAAATTCCCATGGTGTAAGAGACCCGTGAGAGATCCCACTTCAGGCGGGTGTAAGAGACCCGGGGAGCGATCTCGAATTTTTGTGAGGGTGTAAGAGACCCGGGGGGAGATCCCGAATTTCTGTGTGGGTGTAAGAGACCCGGGGAGATGTCCTGAATTTCTATGAGGGTGTAAGAGACCCGAGAGATCCCACTTCTGTGGTGGGTGTAAGAGACCCTGGAGAGATCCCCACTTTGAAGTGTGGGTGTAAGAGACCCGGGAGCCATCCCACTTCGTGGTGGGTGTAAGACCTG
The DNA here is from genome assembly GCA_016808115.1 of Tetrastigma voinierianum. Classification (NCBI taxonomy): domain Eukaryota; kingdom Viridiplantae; phylum Streptophyta; class Magnoliopsida; order Vitales; family Vitaceae; genus Tetrastigma; species Tetrastigma voinierianum. Next base: position 197,922 of record JAEQBH010002329.1, on the reverse strand, counting down.
TGGTGTTATCCAAAATTTCTGTGAGGGTGTAAGAGACCCAGAAGCCATTCCCACTTCTGTGTGGGCGTAAGAGACTGGGAGTGATCCCACTTCAGATGGGTGTAAGAGACCCAGGAGCGACCTGCTCATGGTGGGTGTAAGAGACCATGTAGGAGAGATCCGAATTTCAGATGGATACAAGAGGCTCAAGTGTAGCCGAAAAGTTTTGTTGCCCGCGAGATGAAAACACACCTTTATTACGGCTTATCAAATTCGCACTTAGAGTTTAAAGTGATGTGGAGCTGAGAGACTCAGATGAGGGCTTACGAAAATGGCTAATGCCACGGCACTTAGATCGGTCGATGAGCCCAGACTCACACGGGCGACACACTTTGGCCGCGCCATCACCTGACTTCAGAACGAGTGGATGGGACGAGGACTCAAGATTTGGATACCCATCGAAATTTCATCAAGTGTCAGGAACTCATATGGTTCACACTGACATCATTCACGCTGATTCTACTGGACGCCCATCGGCCAATAAATGAACAGACCTCGTAAGGTCAGCGCTTACACATCAAGGATCAGGTGGTTACATATGCATGGTTGATGCAAGAGGCGTGGGAATTTCCTGACGAAATTTTTAAGGGGGAGAATGAGACCTCGAAAACCCGCATTTCCTAAGAAATGATAAATGGTAATTTCCCTAAAAATATGGAATTTTTCTAGATCTATGATGACAAAACTGACTTCATCATATAGAATCGCCCCCGCGAAATCTAGCTACCACGCCACTGCCTGACCCCAGGATACTCGAATTTCACGCTTTTCGAGGCAATCTGAGAGGATGCAGGATACTGGGTATCTTACGAAGGGCCCAAGAGTTGCTCATGGCAAGGACCACACGCTGTACGCTTTGTGGAGTTTCGAAGAACCCCAAGAAAGGTAGGGCTTTTCTCCTACTTGCTTTACTTTTCGCTTAAGGGTCATGTAATGCATGGGGATTGTTGAGTACCGATGGCCATGATTTTGCCCAAAAGATTAACCAATTATCAAATCTCTCATTTAATAGCCCACTTTGACCGCTTGCTTGATTTGTGCGGTGTCAGGTTATTGCCATGAGAAAATAAATATGCTCACAGTGGATGTCAGGCGCCCAAGATGGATCACTTGATTGCGCCTTTAGCCCATGTGAGCTAATCTTATGTTATCATTATAAATTGAATAAATATGTCAGAGTGCGAATTAATTTTGTTAATATATGCGTGAGTATATTAGCATGTGTTGCATGTTGTTGTGCCATTGCATTGCACTTAGGTGGGAGTAACGTAGAGAAATTCCGCTCTTGGGCATTGCTCTGAGTCGTGGGACATCTTCGGGTGAGAGCATACTGGTGATGGGACTTGTCAGGAACCTTAGAGACGAGGAAATGGACAAACCGGCCTTATCTTGTATTTAGTAAAATTAAGACGAGACCCGATTTTGTGTAAGTGCATTAATTCACAATTTTATTAATCATTTTGTTAATATACATTTTATGAGTATGATGTGTAGGCGAAATGGTCATTTTTGCGCGTGTATGGATGCAGGCGTAGGGCATTAAGTCCCAGCGGGTTGTGGTGGTCGACGGACCGGGTTTTGGGGCATCCACGAGAAAAAGAAAGGGTTTTTATTCCATGGATATTATAAGCCAAGAAAATACAGTTTGGAGGAAGCCGGTAGTATTTGGTGGAAAATTAGTGCGATGGTTCTCTGTGACTTGAACTTAGGGTCTTCTTCTTCTTCTTCTTCTTCTTCTTTTGGATTTGGATTTGGATTTGGATCAACACTCATTCTTAGGAGTGCTATTTCATCGAGGATTAAAGTCAGTGTGCATTTTGTTAGTGGGTTTGATCTCTGTAAATCATGAGAGACTGGACATTTGCAAGTATGTATACTATCACATTAAAACAAAATTTTACCATGTATCAGGCCATTTCGGGTTTCACGTAAATCTCAAACCTTATTTTAAATCTTGTTCAATGTTCCCAAACCATACAACGAGTGGACATGGGTCTGAGTGCTGGAAGCAAATATAGCGATGTCCTTCTTCATATGGGCTCCCAAGGCAAACCGGTAAGTGATTTTCAAGGGGGCAAAAATCAATAATATCCTATCCTGTTGTGAACAAAAATTCGGGTCATCCTGATCCAACATTAACATCCTTTGATCATGAATTAGAATTGCAAATATATTTTTCTTTTTTATAAGATATAAAGAGAATCTTTGATTATTTGAAGTTATATTTTAATTATTAGGAGAGTTTATAGTGATTTCAGTCTTTTTAGTTTTCTACTTGCAGTGCGATGTAGAATTTTTATCACTTTTTTGACTTTAACTCAAAAAAGTTTAAATTGTAAGCTTTATCAAACCGTACACTTTGCTTCTTACTGTTCACGTGGAGTATTAGATTTGCATGGACATGAGCAAATAACCTTTTTCCTTTTCTTGCATTCACACTGGGCCCCAGACTTTTGTCAGTTTTTTTACTTCCATTATTCACTTCAAAATACATGAGTGGAAGTGAAACATTAATGAACATTTCAAGAAAATATATTTAATATTTATATTTGTCATTATCCTTCGTATATGAAATTGAATTCATAATCATTGTCTACTGATAATTTCTTAATTATTTGAGTTAATGGATCCTTATTAACCAATAATATTATCAAATGAATTTAAGTATCAAAAATTTGGAAGGAAAAATAAGAATAAAAACTAAAACAAAAGTCTTTGAGGTATCAGTGACTGCCTTGATGAAAAATGTAGATGTTAGGGATGATTTTACCCCGAGTATATGACAAGTCCACCCATTTGTTTTCCGAGTTTTTTGTTCCAAAATTACAACGTAAAAAAGCATTAAATTAATTCTGATAACGGTTTTACGAAACTTGCTTTTCTTTTTTTTTAGATAGTGTGGTAGGTGTTGAAATTTCAAAAGATGATATATATTAAGAGGAGGATCACGATTATTACATTATAACAGAAATATTTATTAAAAAGCAGTTTTAATTAAATATGTGGTCTGTGTTTTCAAAAACTTGAATAAAAAAGCACCATAATATTTTGCTTTAAGTTTTATTAGCTTAAGTAATGTTGAAAAGTAGTGGAATACCATGAAAGGGCTGGTCAAAAAGTAATGACTCGGTCGATGGGAGTGTGAAAGGCTAAAAACAATAGAATAAAAGAACCACAAAATAATTCAAAAGCAACTTTGTTTTTTTTTCTTATGATTGTATAACATTATTATCTTTTTACTTTATTCATTCAGTGGAATAATTGGTTGTCTACCATTATTGAATTAAAGTGGAAATAACTCATAGCTTTAATTATTTCAAAACCCACTTGTTAACACTTTTTAAATACTTTGAAGGAAAATCCTTATTTTTATTATATTAAATAAATATATTTTAAATAATTAAATATTATAATTTAAAAAATATTTATGAATTAATTGAAATAGAGATAAACAATCTTTACAATAATGTGTCTACATCCATGGATAAAATTCCTTAAAGTATGGTTACATAAAGGATATGGTCAATTATAAAAATAATGCTATCGTGATCATGTGTATTGTATCACAAAGGACTTGGCATTGTATCACGGCCTGTGTGCCCCTCGAACAAAACGAAATCCACACGAAAGTAAAGGTCCTACAAAAGAATATTATATTATATTATATTATATATATATACTACTATACCACCTACCTATATATATATATATATATATATATATATATACTACTACATATATATATATTTACTCTTATCTTTAAATACATTATCTTACAAATATATTATAGATTGCTGAAACAATTCTAAACTAATAGATTGCAAAATATATGTATATTTTTAAATTTTCTATTTTGCTAGATTTTCAATGATTAGGAAATTTTCAAGAAACCTTCATGTATTTTGCTTTAACTTTTCTTGTATTAGGAGTCAAGGTCTTTCCTTTGACTTTTGATTTTGTCATTTCCCCACTCAATAACAAGATCTTTGATGGAAAGTTGTTAGCCATTTCTAAGAAATGTTCACATAATTATCATATGCACTCAAATTTCAAAAGAAAACCTAGGGAATTATTTCTTATTAACATTCCACATCTACATTAGTTTTTTTTTTTAACTCTCAAATGACTCAAAAACTAAGGTGAAAAAAAAAATCGTTTTTCTATTTTAAAAATAATTATATTGTGATATCCAAAAATCAAAGGAAATTAAATCTCTCCTCTTGATGCTACTGGGGCCTCTTAACAATTTAACATGAAATCACATTAGAGAAGTTTTAAGATTTGAACTTCAGGCAGAAAAAATGAATTCATGACTTAACTTGAAAGTGCTCTCTTTGGATTCAAACACAAATTGAAAAAACATAATGTTAACTTAAATGGAGAAATAGATAGAGAAATTTCACAAAATTTTCCTAAAATTATCTTAGAAAGAGTAAGGAAACTAAAAAAAATATACATATGAATTAAAATTAAAACACCATAAATAAACATTTTATAAATCATATATATTTATACGTCGACAATATAAAACATCTTATCAAACTTCAAATCTTTATTTGTAATATCTGTGATATCTGTGCAGCTTGTTTCTACATTTATGCCCATATGTGTAATGATTCGGTCATTATATACGTGTATTATCTAAGCATAGATTGAGAGGCGCAAGTGACTTTGTGTCAAGCTGTTTTTGAGTGGAACCCATATATAATGCTAAAATTTCCCCCTATCAGACATCGATGCTTCAACACATTAGAAATTAAATCATTTTATTTTAAAACAACACTAAATCAATTTAAGGAAATCAACCAAAGCAGCACACAGCTTATTAAGAGTTTGACATGGGTAGATTTGAGTGCACGTCAATTATTTAATTTTTATATTATTTGAGTGCACCTGACTTACCCTGCAAGGCTGAGTACAATAATCGAGTCGCGACAAAGAATGACGGATGACTACTCATTAGAAGGAGAGAAGATAGTGACTTTCTTTAAATATATAAAGGTTTAACTAAAATCAAGAACATTCTCCAGTTGCTTCACCTTTAAAAATATGATAATATGAAACTGAACAAATATTAATTCATATATATCAACTCGGACTCAAGGTAATTATGCAATTTAAAACATATAATAAGTATGAAGTTCAAACTAAATACATTAATAAATTTAAATAAGGGTAATTGACATAAATAATCGTAGTTTAGTTGGTGTAGCATTTAATCAGTCCCACATATTGTTTAATTAGAAATAATCTCACGTATAGGTGGTCTCGTATTGTATTGGTATTGAGGCATCGGTTACCGATTAAGGAAGTTAAAATAATCTTATATGAACACTCTCTACTCTTTCTTGCCACATGTCAATATCTAATTGGCTCCCAAAATTTTTTTTTAAAAAAAATACCCCACCCTCTCTCTCCTCTCTCTTTTTTCCTTCACCTCCAAAGCTTTTCTTTATTGAACCGAAATAGGTGAAGAGTTAGAGTTTAGCTTTGCTTTAATAAACACATATAAAATACCTATTAGCTTTTGAAGAATTCGTTTCTTCTCTATACAGCACTTTTCCTCTTTTAAATATCAAGTCCTTAAAGGAATAAATCCTTGTTGACAATTTGAATCATCAGGCTGAACTTTCAAGCTTTTTCCATACGTTTTGTTTCACATTTTCCTTCCATTTTCTACCTCTTTTTTCATTTTTTCTCTTCCATATTCTGGACACCAACTTTTTCTTCAAAATTACGTCCAAATTCCTTCAAAATTTCCATGATATTTCAACAAAAAACATCAATCTGAAAGCCTTGTGTTAAAATTTCCTTGAAATTTCCTGGAAATTACACCAAAACAATTCAATATTTCTAGCACTGGAAATTTCTCCATGCTGTTTGGTTTCCATAGTCATCGAAACGGGAAATTTCGACAAAATTTCCACAAAAATTTCAGGAAACTTCTCGACATTTCCATCCTTGGTTATCATGAATGGCTTGTGGAGAAGATATATGATAGATCCCACATCTAATATTTTAATAGCAAGAAATCAAAATAGAAAATTATTAATGGTGGTCTCTACCATACACCCTTTTCAACAATGATGATCATGAAAGGCAAATCACATTTGGTAGACTATTCAACAGTAAATTACACTAACAATACTTCCCATGAAATGTGTTTAAATAAACATATAAATTTAACTTATTAGGTTTAAACCTATTTTTTATTTTCCTCTAAATTTTCCTTTATTCCACTTTTCCTCCCTAATTTCCTCTTTATTTTCTTTCTTTAGTATTTTCTACGTTCCAAACTAAGCCTAAATGTTTTCACTAAGGAATCCTTATTATCAAATGGGAGATGGCGGAAAGGATAATCTTCAGGAGATTTATTGTTGTTTTAGACTTAACTACTCTGCTATTCCATTCATTCCTATAATGATAACATTCAATTAATGAAAGTAGTGAGCCCCCAAATTTTTTATTTTCTAAAAAATACCCCACCCCTCTCTCTCCTCTCTCTCTTCCATCACCTCCAAAGCTTTTCTTCATTGAACTGAAGGAGATGAAGAGTTTCTCCTCCACCTCCAAAGCTTTTCTTCATTGAACCAAAAGAGGCGAAGAGTTGGGGTCTTCAATAATAACTGAATTTTGCTTCCAAGACTGCTATTAGTGCAACATTATCCTACAAATAGAATTAGATATTTCAATTTAAGAGGGCAATAAAAAAAAAAAAAACCAGAAATCTGAGAGACAGAAAGAAAAAGAAAATGCTTAACTTCAAATGCAATCAGACCACCTTAACTAGTCGATTTAAAGCAGTTTTCTTTTGAACACTTGAAACCACAGCATCTGTCAAGGACTGGGAAGCCATATTAAATTCAATCACAATCTATTTTAGCATGTTCCATAACCACATAAAACTGAAGGTCATAACATAAACAGTTCATTACCTCGTATTTTTTACATGTAAAAATCTATCTCTGCGAAAAAATGTTGCAATAGTATGAATACTACCAGTATAAACCTGCAAATATGCAACAAGATCAAAGGACTGATAACATGCAGAATATCAGAACCTACTTTCATAATGCAAAGAAATGCATCACCAACTTCATTTGATTTTCTCTTGTATAGAGCTTGATATCCATGTTTGTCCAGCTTTGGGGTAAAAAATTCCACAAAATAATCACTTTGAATCTGAAAGAAGGAAGCCATAACCACCATTAGCTAGTTTGGTGTTATGAACCCCTCAAAAACTTGAACCAACCGTCCGAAGAATATATGTCTAAATTGAGGGTAAAGGGAACACATTGGACACTGGACAGAGTATTCCCATACCGCTCAAGAGAAACATGACAACAGAGCTTTTGTTCTATTGAACCATCCCAATCAATTTACTTTCTTTCATACTGCTCTTGTTGTATTTTTAACATCAGAGTGTCACAGTACACAGGCTAAGAATTATTAAGGGCTCGTTAAAACCAGTCAATTTCCGATTGGTCATGCATGGAAGGTGTTTGATGAAATTCCCGATCAGCAAAACCAGTCAACATAGCTTTTGCATGTTTGCCTGCTTTTGTTTCTGTTAGACATAGAAACAATTGTCAATAAACTGTTTTTTTTCCATATGGTTTTTTCCCACTAATTCTAGTAAATATTTTAACCTTCATTAGACCAAAAACAGAGAACATATCTTATTGGGGAACAACCAAAGCATTGTGAAGTTAGAAACTAGAGATGTCTTTGTCTACTTTGACTTGGGTTCTTTGCATAAGAATTTCTTATTTATTTTAGTGATTAAAGAAAAAAAATGTATGTATAAAATGAGAAGTACATAAGTTACATCTTTCAAAGGATATTTTATAAGGGGATATTAAAAGTACATAAATAAAATAAATCATTATTAATATTAGTAATGAAAGAAATATATTATATTGTATCACCTTACACAACAAAGATAGGTAAAGATTTTTTAAAATTCAATTAACATTTTAGAAAAGAATATTTAAAATAAAAAGAAATTTGCGGATAAAACAACCGACCATTAAAAAATAATTTAATAAAATATAAAGTATTAAACAAAAATTAGATTTTATGAAAATAGAAAATAGTTTAAATAATTATGTAGCTTACATTACACCATAAGATATGTTCTTCACAAATTTGTCCCTATTAGAAATCAAACCCTGTGCCTTCCCTCTCCTAGCGATTGTCTCAGCTCTTAACCACTGGAGATAGTTTTATCGACACGAGCTGATAGATAAATCTATCTAGTGTTTATATTTTTTTTTCTATCTCCAAAGTCCTTATGTTTAAACTACTACTCCATGTTCTCCCAAATATATAACCGACCAATCCATATATAGTAAATGAAGAGAGAGAGAGAGGGAGTACCTTGTTGATGGAGAGTGGAGAGAGTAGGAACTAGGAAGGAAACTAGAAGACATGGTGTCTTCATCTTTTGTGGTGTGACTGCGAGTCATCTTCTGCTGGGTTATCATTTCTTGACCTAAGGTTTTGTAATCACAATATGGATAAGTTGAGTAAGACTTGCAACCAAAGCTAGCCTTGAAGTAGTTCCACCTTATGGATCGATACTCATTCGGAATGCCAATTTGAGGGAAAAAGGACACCCCCAATGTTTCTAAACCCTCTTTACAGTAGTTAATAAAATTGAAATTCGACCATTAGGCCTTGACACGTATAAATTGGTCGCCTTGGGATATGCTAAATTCAGAGTAGTAAGGAGAGTCATATCTTGTCAGATAATCATGAGGAGGAAGATGAACAAAATGGAATAATAAAGCAAATCCCAAGAAGTCGTTATCTTTATACCATTTCTTTGGGAGCTCTATACTTACTTCACACCCCTTACTCCTATCAGTCAGCCACTCTAGTATTAATCCAGTCCTGCCTCCTGTAACAACAACATGAATTCCCTCGAAGTCCATGTACCAGCCTTTTTTGCATCTAAGATTCTGCATATATAAAAGTAGCAGCAGCGTGTAAATTAATAATCTCATGTGGACCTTGGATACAATTGTACCAATTTTTAATTTTCATATATTGTAGAATTCAATTTTCACACCTCGATATATAATTTGAAGAGTTACAGAAAGACCTACATAGCTGTTGTTGGATCATGATAAAGCTACAAGGCATGGACAATCGGTGCTTCTATTACTTCCAGCTCGACAGCTTTGGGATTTCTTCAAGCATTGGGCAATGATTCATGTAAAGACTTTCCAGCTTAGAAAGTCGAATGCTGCCAGTAGGTATGCAACCAATAAGGTTTCCACTCACATCCAAATCTGTTAGTGAGGATAGGCACTATATATATATATATATAATTTGTTATGAAAATCTTATTAAATCTTTAATAAAAGTGTTATTAAATTTTAGTTGATTCTCACCTTTACTTAGTGTCTTTAGGATGTTGTTGGCGGATACTCCCAACCCATTTGTTGTATTAAATCATGCATATATATATATATATATATATATATATATATATATATACATCTTGTTATGTGAAAAGGTTATGAGACATTTTGATTTATATGGACCTGACATTTCGGAGAGCATAAACGGATTGATCTACTTGAATCGCTTCCAACCACAATTCTGGAATTTAAGCACAAGAGAATCAGTGATCCTGCCGCCGCCGCCGTTCCATTTTACATTCGACTTCTCAGGATCACGCTGCTCACTTGGCTTCGACCCTCACAGGAACACCTACAAAGTCTTGAAGACGTTGACATCCTAATACCGGAACGCTTACAAACCTATATTCCATAATCAGGCCTACAAAATAGTCGGTGTTTCCTCACAGTCTAGAAGCAATCGCTCAAGCAGTACTTCAATTCATTATCACACAGGTCCAAACACAAAATTGGTCGGTTTTATGAATTTGATGAACTGATCCAGTTCATCTACAACATAGGATGATCAATCCAAGAGACGTAACAATGGTCTTATATGTGAAAATGCTAAGCAGAGGAATCAAATTTGATTACATAAATACTATTACAACTTGGAAGTACAATAGGAACTCAAAAACGTAGAGACCAATATAACATTATAAGAAAAAGAGGCTTCAATTTGATTGTTATATATTCAAACATTTTTCCAGAATAACAGTAACAAAACTCAAAAGAAAGACAAGGCCCCACAACAGAGCATCTCAGCACAATGAACCTTATACAACCGACTCTACCCGATGATAGTTTTCTCTAAAGCTCTTTGTTGCAGAAGAGCTCTACGTGATCTCTACCATTGAACCGGAGCAGGTAAAAGAATGAGAAACACCTCCACCTACATCAAACAACACAAAGGACTCAGTCTTCATAGTCCAAACATATAGGGTATATAATATACTCCATAAAAATAACCCAAAAACAAGAAATCCCATTTTTGCAAATTAAGCTCTAATCCAAGTCAAATTCAGTACCTTGAAATGGACATTTAATTCCTAAAATTAGACTAAATACTTCTAACATTCAAGCATACATGTAATGGAAATCCTTAAATTACACACACAAATACATCTACTCTTTGAATGAAGGAAAATATTGCTAAAATTCAAATACATAAATGTAATGGGCGTATCCAAAGATTACCAAAGAGACTTTCTAAATATATCACATTCAAATATACAGAAATGGGCATGTTCTCCACAGCGTATAAAATGAATTTGGTATGCCACCTTAGCTAAAAACTTCTGAATTTGCCATCAGCAATAAAGAAAACATTTCCGCACTTGAATCTTATGTAGCTTATGACTGAAGCTCGTATCCACACTCAATTCTGGAAATTCTCAAATGGGTGTTTTTGAATGCAAGCAAAATCATCCTTCGTTCACAAGAAACACTATTTCACCAAGATTGATGGTAAAATTAATTCAAATTGATCAAATTTCACTTCCATTAAAGACATTCATTCTGTCTGATTGCTTCAAAGGAAATGCAAGACAAAAAAAGGAAAATCACACCAAATCAAATAAACCCATCAAATTCTTTCATGAACACAACAAACCCATAATCCTACCACAACGAATCTACTGAATTGAGTCGACAACCCCAACACAACAAATAAAAAAAAAAAATTCAAAAATATTATTTTCCTTTCGTTTCCTTTCTTCATTCGATATTCCCAGCACCCAAAAGCAACATCAATCAACATTTCAAATATTACCCACCTCCGAAAATCCAAAATTCTCACAATAACTGAATTCCAAGGAAAGAAACAGATCACTCAATCGCAGAGAATCCAACACAAGCGTCAACCATCGAACATCAGATCTAATTTAAACAAAAAAAAACCGATACCTTTCCTTAAAAAACCATAAAATGATAAAAAAATTACTCCAAAAAAATTCTATCACCACCTGAATCACTGTACAACGAAAGCATTGGGATCGCCAAATATGACCAAGGAATTTTCGAGATGAGGAGCAAAGGAAAGGCTAAAACGACGTAGTTTTGAGAAATATTCCGCGTTTGCTTGCCGCTTTGAAGGCTTTAGGCTTTTTTGAATATGTTATTATTTTCATTTATTTATTTATTTATTATTATTATTATTGGATGAGTTGTCCATCAGTCTCTCTCACCAACGGCTAATTTTTCTTATTAGACTCTCTATACTATCTCTCTCTATAAATTTTGAAATCATTTCAGTTTCCACTTTTTTTTCAATGGACTTGGCTGGCTTGGGATATTTCGTATTTTTCACATCAAAAGATAAGGAAGATTTTTTATTTTAAGAAATTAATAATTTTAGATATTTTCATTTTTTAAAATTAACAATTGATTAATAATATCTCATATCTATTTTTGTAACATACGACCATATCATAATAGGATAAAACTTAGATATACTTGAATAAACACTTTAATAAAAAAATAGATTGATAGATAGAGATGTAACATAATAATTTCATGAAGATATTTTATTTTAAGAAATTAATAATTTTAGATATTTTCAATTTTTTTTAAATTAACAATTTATTAATAAATATTCCATAACTTTATTTCTTTGTAACATATCATAATTTGATTTATTTTTGTTGAATAAATATTTTATTCAAAAATAGATTAATAGAAAAGATGAGTGATTTGAGGACGAGATTTGATAAAAAATCATCCATCCTTATTTAAAAAATATTAATAACTAAAAAAGAAAGTATAAAGAAAATGATATTTTTTGTCCTATGGTTTTTGACTTGGTTTTTTCGTATTTTACACTTCAAAAGATGAGGAATAATTTTTATTATAGGATGGGCCTAGATCAATTGGGATGTTTTGCTACTATCATCTGGGTCACGTAACGCACAACTGACTATGGCATCAAGGAGCGTTTGAAATGCAATATTAATGGAGCTGTGAGTTCCGGGAGCAAGGACAAAATATCGAGATTGATTTTATTGATTTATCAGCACTATCGATAAAACGAAAAATTAACAAAATACTTTAAAATTCATTAAATACTTTATCAACTATAAAATATATAAATAAATAAATATACACTCATTAAAATGATATTCATTATAATCGATCAAATTACATTATAATACTATTTAAAATCAAATGTAAGACCGGATGCTACTCCATTACATTATTCACGGAGTCGATCCCATCTTCAATGGGATAATATTCATAACAACATTGAGATAAATCACAAAATAAAATAAAAATTTGTCGAAGTCAAATTAGCTTAATGCCAGATGGATGAATTTATGGGCAATCAGATGATTTGCAAGATTTATGTAATTTTTTCGAAATAAAATAACTATTCGATCGTCAAAACCATCGCGATTTAATTCCTAACCGTCATCTGATTTAAGTCAAAATAGCCGATATATCTTTGATATTTTCGATATTTTACTGATATATCTCTGATAGTTACCGATATGTCTCCAATATCTATCGATATTTTATTGATATTTTTCCGTAAATTTCAAGACACGCTGAAACGCAGATACGCTTCTCGATATTTGAGCAAAATATAGAGACGACACTTTACTAATTTTTTGACTGATTTTGAACAATCGACTTCAGAAAACCGGCAAATTCCAATTTCTCGGTCGCAAGAAAATCGCATTTCGATTATAAAATGTAATTTCGGTTAAAATCCGAATTAATTTCAGACTTCGAATGGACAAATCGGATTGCAATCATGGCTCAAATCTAATTAGCACGTGAAATTTTCAGAATATTCCAGACAAATAGTTGACACGCTTTTCGGCAGATCGCGCTTCTGGGCAATAGAACGATATCTCGACGCCACAAAGTCACATATAACACGTGCATCTATGTGCCATGGGCGGTATGAGTAGAGAAACGGTTTAAAACTGGACGGCCGAGATATGTCATCATCAACCGAGAAAAGAGTGACACAAACGCCATTTGTAGTTTTTGGAGCCAATTAAACGACAAAGAATAGTGATTGTCTTCTTCAAATTGGAAATGAGCCAAAAACGTGGGGAACCATTTTTGAGATGCAGTAGATCGAAGAATGAAGTTTTAGAGTGAGAGAGTCGTGCTTCTCTAGAATATCTGAGATCCACCGTCGATCTTCTGACAGTTAAGGAGAATCGGCTTCACGCTGGAGAGAGGGCTTCGCGTGGATACCGGATTTAGGGAGTTTCTTCAAACTCCTTGAGGCAAGATATTTTCTCCCTACGCTTATTCCAATTTTTAAGACTTTTCGAACAAGCCAGCCGATGAAAGCCATTAGTCATTGATCGGTCCCAAACCTGGATCGAATTAATATAAAAATTTGAGACAAAATGGAGCACTCTCGTGGTCGCCCCACTACGATGTTGGTGTGAAATTTTGTGTGTTTTGGTGTTAATCATGTATTGATTGGATTCGAGGCCTGGCGGGCTATGAAATGCTGTTCAAAAGGTGAACCGGATGATTTATCAGTGTTGGAACCGTAAACCCTGTGGTTTTTTACCGTTCCAGGAATAGTGACACGATGAATGGATTTTCGTGAAATTATGTGTTTGGTTAAGTAATTCGAATCGACCGCTTATGCTTCAACACAAATCTCAAGTTGTTTAATTTTGACGTTTCAAAATGACAATTACATAACACGTTTGCATGATTAATTTTTATGTGAGTATATTCACGTTTATATATTTACATGTGATTAGATTGTAATAATTGACATACATGTGCATTCCAGCATGACCTGAACATCCTAGACTATGGAGCTAGCCGCACGAGATGAGTCTGTATAAATTGCTCTGGCAGAGTCCAAACAAATAATATTAATTTGCCTGAGCAGCCAATCGGGATATTCATCTGGCAAAGAGTCCACAAATAATTAATATATCAATCGCCTGAGCGCCCAATCGAGACATATATCGGAGACAACCCACTAATAAAACAATACCCCTACGCGCCAGCGAGTGTGAGAGAGTTCGCTGGAGGCACTCGTGATTCGAGTCGGTCATGTGTATATTCAAGTAGGATCATGCATTTGCTTGAATGTGCCATTTCGAATATCGTGACCGCACTTGTAGCGGGTGAGTGGAAATTTCCACTCTAGTAGCGCATTCTCCCATCGGCCTTTAACTCACCCCCGGGCCGCGACCCCTTTACGCGCATGTGGAGCGCTATGGAGACTCGCTTGTCCGAGGTCGCTTTTGTACAAAGCCGGGACGCTGGCTTTCAGGTCACACCGTATACATGTATTGGTCGTTTTCATTTTAATATACGCTGTAGAGTAAGAGTAGTTTATTAACTTCAAACCATTTGATATACACATATCGCGACGAAGATGTATTATGGGCCCAAGAGGCCGTTTTTACTCATATATTGACTATATTGCAATCGTTGGGGATGTGGATGTGTGTTTGTGACAAGCCAGATACAGAAACTCGCACAGCTGGCATCGCTCGATTTTCTGTTTCTGGGCCGGCACCCGACATCCACTTGTATTCCGTAGTCGACGGCAGAATAACTGACCCCTGGCTGCATCACACTGATTGGCAAAATCAGAGCACTCCAGACCGACCGATATCTGATATTTTAGTGATATATAATCTGATATATCCAATTTATTGGTCCTTGATTCCAGGACACTTTGCATATGGGAGTGGGTTGCCGATTTAGAAATGCTGAAGGAGAAGCTGCAATATATTATTATTTTCATTTATTTATTACTATAATTAAAATCATTATTATTATTATTATTATTATCGACGTGAACACCGTCTCTCACCAACGACCAATTTTCTTGTTAAACTATCAACAATTTCTCTCTAGAAATTTCAAATCATTTCGGCCTCCACTTTTCCTAGCTTTAACTCACTCGTGATATTTCGTATTTTTCACTTCTAAAATATAGTTAACATTTTATTTTAGGAAATGAATAATTTTAGATATTTTCAATTTTTTTTAAAATTAACAATTGATTAATAATATCTCTAACTCTATTTTATAACATACTAACGAACACACATAATCCGATAAAACTTAGATATACATTAAATAATCACTTTATTAAAAAAATAGATTGATAGAAAGAGATGTAGAATAATAATTTCATGAAGATATTTTATTTTAATAAATTAATAATTTTAGATATTTTCATTTTTTTTAAATTAATAATTTATTAATAGATATTTATGACTATTATTTAAGAAAGATTAATAACTAAGAAAGAAAATAGAGAGAAAATGACAATTTTTTGTAGAATAACAAGTCACAATTGAATTACAAGACAACGTGGAAGATAACAAGAGAAAAATGACAAATAAAAAAAAAGGTGAATTGAATGTTGTGGAGCCCACATGTATGATGAGGTGGAAAATGCTACATGTATGTGGCCAATTGCGTGGTTCCACTGTGTACACGTCAGTATTATGTTTTCCTACCCACGTGTAATTCAAAGGTTTATAATTTTGCGCGACGCTGCTAGATTACACCACAAGCCTTCCATAAATCATGCTGACACCGTTACGGATTTGAAGGGCTTGGATGGAATTTAAAGGATTTAATTAAATGAAAAGTAGGTTTTACACTTAAGTATTATTAAAAAGATAAAATGATGAAAATGATTTTAGGATTATCAATATATCATATGCATTTAAAAGATGAATTGAGAGTTGAGCCGCATTAGCCCTATCTCATGGTTTATTTAAATTAAATAAATAAATAACAGATTGTAAACCCGGAGCAAAATATAATTTTTCTAAAATGGTAAAACAGCACTTCAAATAAAACCTAATTTTTTAGATTTCAACGATTTAAACTGATTTCACCGCTTAATCGTCTCGCAAATCTAGCGACCTGGTCGAATTTCATCGACCTCGGTGACAATAATTTCACAAGCTGAGACACCGAACAGAATAAGTTTACATTACGATACTTAATGACGACCACATTAAGCCATGATACAAAATGCGTAGATAAAACTGAACAAAGCTTCAAGAGAATCCATACTTAGATACGTATTACAACTTATGACTGAACCAAAGTTTCGACAGAGACGAGAAGGAATCAAAGTTATGTTCAAATTTATATAAAGAATACGCCAGAGGATGAGGACTCTTCACTGAATCATTTCCATCAAATTTAATAATTATTCTTCTAAAATGAATTTTATTGTTTTTTAAATGTAATTTCCAATATATAAAAATAAATATTATCGAAAGATAAACGTAAAATTTAATAAATTTGAGAAATAACGGATTAAATTTATTTAGTTTTAAAAAAGTTTTGACTAAGTATATATACCTTTAATCAACTCGAAATTTCTTCCGTATATTTTCTTTCTTTTATTTCAATTTATTATAAATAGCTTTCATTCCCTATCTCATCAAAGACATTTTGATGAAATTTTAAACTAATATCATCAAATGTATTTAATCCAATACTAGGAAGAGTTAATCTATTTGACAAATTTAAAAATAGACAATGAATTTTTTTTAATACGAGGGAATTAAATGACAAAATTAAGTGGATAAAATATAATTAATTTTATTGGTAACTAAATATTTTGTTAGAATATAGTAAATTGTCCCAATTTTGGTTTGAATTTGGGACCTCTTTATTTTTTAGATGTCTTACATTTTTAATATGAAGGAATTAAATGAGAAAAATAAAGCGATAAAATATAATAAACTATTTTTTATTTTTTGTAATTAGTTTTATAAAATAATATTTCTAATTTTAAATAACTTAAAATGTTTGGAATAGATTTGAAATGATTTATGATTTATTTTATTTTATTTAATATATAAAACTGGGAGACACAATTGAATTAACAAGTCAACGTGGAAGATAAAAAAGGAAAACTAACAAACCAAAAAAAAAAAAAGGCGAATTGAATGTTGTGGAGCCCACATGTATGATGGGGGTAGAAAATGAGTTATACACGTACATGTCAATATTATGTTTCCCTACCCATGTGTGGGTCCCAATGGTTGGCAACCATAAAGGATGCCGACACCGTTATAAGATTTAAGGACTTGGATGGAATTTAGGGTGATTTAATTAAAGGGAAAAATAGGTTTTACACTTAAAAGTATTATTGGATATAAATTAATGATGAAAATTATTTTTAGGATTATCAATATATCTTATTGAAAATACTTAAAAGATGAATTGAGAGCTTAAGTCACATAACTCCTCTAAGCCACTATTTATTTAAATTAAATAAATATGATGTGATCGTCATTATAAAAAGCAAGAAAAGATGTATCAAGAATTACAAAGTTAATAAATGAACATGATAGATTTCAACCATTTATTAACTTTTTTTTAAAAAATTGTTTTAAAGGGAAAATACTTTAATATTTTAATTATATATATACGTAGCTCACTCGAGAGTCAGATAAGACAAACAACCTATGATATAAGAAATGTCACATAAGAAGATTCTCAAGACCAAAGAGGAACAGCCATTAACCCGGATTTTGCATGGTAATTGGGCGCATAATCATTATTTGAAGAACAGTGACATGACATTAAAATCATTGTGTCATAGAGACAAGCCACAATACAAATAAAGATGTTACAATCGAAAAATTAAAGAGACAGAGTACAATTTCAATTAACGAATGATATTATAAATAATGAAATGACATAAACGCTGAAATACTGGCGACTAAGTCAAGAATTAAAGCCGAAACAGACAAATACATTTGGTGACAAACAAATGCTCATTTGTCTCATTTTAGGCTAGGCTCACGTGCTGAGAGAAAGCAAGAGAATAAGATATAAGAGACAAGCATGAGGGAGTACAGTAAGAAGACTACGCGACAGATATCTGTAATTCAAGCCGCATTCACGCCTGCGACTTTAAGATGAATTTTCCAATGATACGTTCCTTGTCTAGGGTTTTGGAAAGAGCATCACCCAAATCCCATTTTTGTTGAATCTATAAACAGAAACCTTAATTAAGATACAATAAACTATGGAATCATCACATTTACGCGCTTTATGTTAATCGGCGACCAGTGTATTTCGTGATTTTCACCTGGTTTTGTGGTATGAAGTTTCAAATCACCAATTCAAGTTATTACAGCTGGCTTTGACAATTCCACGCTTGGCTTTGATGACGTCAGAAAAGCGAGAACGCTGGGTTTTAAATGAAATTTGTCAAAATTGTAAACCCTCAGTTTTTTTGTTTTTGTTATGATTAAGTTATAATCATCCAAATGAATTGATTCCACCGCAGAAAGAACTATAAAGAGATAGTGATACAAATCGTATACGAACTAAGAAAGAAATCAGAAATCTACGCTCCCAACACGGCACTGAAAGCAGCTCATGTAGC
The DNA here is from genome assembly GCA_016808115.1 of Tetrastigma voinierianum. Taxonomy (NCBI): domain Eukaryota; kingdom Viridiplantae; phylum Streptophyta; class Magnoliopsida; order Vitales; family Vitaceae; genus Tetrastigma; species Tetrastigma voinierianum. The sequence continues at coordinate 179,109 of JAEQBH010002329.1, read as the reverse complement.
TCACTGATTTTGCTCGTTTTGAGTAACACAGAAGAGCCACATATGAGTTTCACTCTATCCAAATTGAAATGATTCAAAATTTCAGTAATATACTTCGTGGGAATAATATCGAAGGAAGTGCATGCAATCAAATCCAAAAGTTCTGTAGTGCCTTATCAAAGTGAGCCAGCAGATTCTGTTCTGCCAAACATCATCAGATAAATTACAATAACTTGAGTTTTGGTGATCCAAATTGGGTGATTCCAATTGGAGAAGAAACCTTTAGGAATCATAGCTTCAAATGAGTGAAGAAAAATTCAATTTGAGCAGATCCCAGAAATCAAGGATACCAAAAGAGGGTGATTCATATTTTGGAATAAAAACATGCTGTAACTTAAGTGCGAGGTTACTGGCGGTCTTAGGAGAAGGAATTTTACATTTAAATTTTAAAGAGATGTCATTGATATAAAGGACTGATCTGAGAGTCGATAAATTTTGAAGATCTTTTGAATAATTTTGGGTAATAAAGTCCATGTAGCATGTTGTAAAAAGGTTACCAAAATGAGTGGTTTTTTGTTGCGGGTTTTTAGCGCCAAGGGTAAATTGTTAATTTGACTTATATGAATGTGGTGTGACCTAAAGTGACTTGCGTGTGAAGCATGTTAAGCTATACGATAGTGATTAATATGTCACGTATTTTGGTTAAGGTTGCGCTAAAAGCAAAGGAGGCAAAGTAGCATTTTGTGCTCAAGCCGAAACAAAGACATGAAACATTGTTTCTAAACCTATTTTTCCAAATACTAGTGTATTATTATGAACTGCTTGTCCTCGGTATTTAAAATGGTTTTGATTGTAAACTATGTTTGAAAGGCAAGCAATGAGTTTAACAAGCAAGCAAATGGTTTTGATTTTAAACCATATATGAAAAGCAAATAAGTAAATGGTTGATTCATTCAACCATACTTTTAAAAAGCAAGCAATGAGTTTAGCAAGCAATGTTTTTAACTATAAAACCATATTTCAAAGAGCAAGCAAACAAAAAGTCTATTTTGTAAAATAGGCCTAACCAAAATCCCTAGTCTTAAGCAAGCATCCTGGGCCAGGTCTGCACGCGCGCTATGGTGTTATGATTTCATACGCATTTGGGATTGCCCGGTCGGCAAACTAGAACATGCATCATACATTTAAAGAGACCGTGGCACGTGACCGGTATATAAGTGTTAAGTTCTAACTAAATTATAGTGATGGAGACCCGTGTCAATTCCACCATATTTAACGGAAAGTGACATGGGCCATAGCCCTTCCACCAGCGATGCGGACCTGTGTCCTTCCACCGCAGACGGCCGACGCCTGCGCTCCCGCTGCTCACTGCAGACAAACTATTAGGAAAGACCTCCGGAAGTGGGTTGGATGATTTATGTGGCATGTTTATACAAATTTTTAAAAATCAACATTGGCGCAGACTGAGCCTACTCCCGTGTTTGTTTTAAAACAAACTACCGAGCCTGTGCCCCGTTTCTTTATTTCAAAAGTACGCGGTCGGAGCCCAGGCCCTGTTTATGGAAAGTTTTGAGAAACTTGAAGTAAAATGCTTATAAAAGTTTTGAGTGAACTTTTAAAGAAGAGTTGAGAAAAGTTTTAGAAACTTTAAAGTAAGATAAAGCAAGCAGTAAGAGATTTTTGAAAGGTTTTATAAACTTTCTCAAGTAAGCAAGCAATAAAAGTCAAAACTTTAAAGTAAACAGCAAAGAAAGAAATATTTCTAGAAAATATCATAAACTAAGTTTTACGCTTAGAGCGTTCTCCAAAAAAAACAAAACATTTTCTAAAAACACTCACTCCAGTCATATCATTATTTTCTCGTTTAAAACTATTTCCGTGCATAAGTACGCCAGACGCCGAGCACAATAGAGTCCTCGACATCGTGATAAGTGCTGTATAAATAGAATTTTGTACGGACATACCAACTTGTATAAAGGACTATATGTATGTACATAATGGTTTATGAAATGTGTGGAGGTTGTTGGTTAAGTGTTTGATATAGTGTAAAATTAAGTATACTGTAAGCCGATTACGTCCTATATACACCAAGTATGCCGAAATTTTATAAAATCATGCTTTGTAAAAAGAAAGTTTTTGTACGAGATTGAAGCTACAGCGAATACGACTTCGCTTCACAGATTTTCTATCGCTAGATGAACGGCAGTGATTTCCTCATGGAGCTGACGGCACACCTGCCGATAGTAGGGGGTGGGGGTGTGACAATATATGTATAATTTATTTTCTAAAATGTTTACAGATTATATATATATATATATATATAATAAAAATATCTTACAAAATATCATAGATTAGGAAATAATTCAAAAACCAATTTAAAAAATATATATATATTTGAAAATTTCTATTTTTGATAGTTTTCTAGGAGTTTTCAAGAAACTAACTCCCATCTACTTGCTTTAACTTTTCTTCCATTAGGAGTTTTAAAATGATTTATATATATATATATATATATATATATATATATATATATATATATATATATATATATATATATATATATATATATATATATATATGTAATAACAATATCATAGATTAGAAATAATTCAAAAACCAATTTAAAAAATATATATATTTTTGAAAAATTCTATTTTTGATAGTTTTTCCAATGATTAAGAGTTTTTAAGAAACCAACTTCCATCAACTTTGCTTTAACTTTTCTTCCATTAGGAGTTTTAAAAAATGAATTAATTAAGAGTTCTAATTTTAGATAGCTTAATGATCAAGGATATTCAAATTTAAAAAATTTTAGGATCATTTTTTTAACAACTAAACACTTAATGTTGTAAATTGTCCCTATTAGGACACAAATCGAGACCCCCTCCTTCATATATTTAAACGCTGAACGCCTATAATACGAAAGCTAGGTTTTATACAAAAAATTTCAAAATAATTAAAAACTAATGTTAAAATAAATCATAAAAGAAAAAACCTATTTTAGTTACTTAATTACATCTAATATCATAACAAACTTATAATGTTCTAATAATTTAATCATTTTAAAAATATTAAAAAATCTACTAAAATATGATTCATTCAATAATCATATAAAATAAATTATAGAATATGACTTGCTAATCACATAGATAACATAATATAATTGGTTCAAATCTTATTAATCAAACGTATTTAAGTTGAATTATATACAATATTGGTATGGGATAACTCATTAACATCATTCTAGTTATGTGTTATTCTCGTATGACACCTTTCTTAACATTACCATAACCTATTTTCGAAATGCTTTTCATGTTGATTTTAACTTTCAATTAAATTTTTAGAAAAGAAAATTTAAAAGAAAGGGATTTGGCCAAAGAAACAGCCCACCGTTAAAAAAGAATTTAATAAAGTATGAAATATTAAACAAAAAAATTAGATTTTATGAAAATAGAATATAGTTTAAATAATTTAGGAGCTATTAGCAGATGAGTAAATAGTTAATTCAATTTTAAAATCTAAACATTTAATAAATTTGTAATTTTAACCTAAAGATATCGTGACTCACTAGACATAATTACAATTAGAATTAATTTAAAAATATATATTAAAAAATTAATGATTCTATAAACATTAAATAAAATTGAAAATATCATCCTATTCACCGATCGACCCGATCATCATCAAGGTTTAGAGAAGATTACGTTGTCTCGATCTGCGGGTGCGACTCCTCATCCGCTTCCGGCCATCACTTGATCTTTTCATTATCATCTCGCCTCGCGCATAAAAGATGCATCCCGACACTTTTTACTCCAAAATCTCTCTCAAAGCAAGCCTTCAAGTATTTCCACCTTCTGGATCGATACTCATTGGGAATGACAATTTGAGGGAAAAAGAACACCAACAATGATTCTAAACCCTTTTCAAACTTCCTAATTAAATAGGAATGCGCACTCACCAATATAAATTGATCGCCTTGGGATATGCTAAATTTAGAATAAAGAGAAGGAAAATGAACACAATTGAAGAATAAAGCAACCCAAGAAGTTGTCATCTTTTATACCATTTTTCGGGAGCTCTATTGTTACTTCACATCCCATGCCTTATCACTCACCCACTGCACACTAGTCTTGCCTCTTGTAATGCTATTAAAGATGAATTCTCGAGTAGCTAGAGAACGTTTCTTTTTTGCATCTAAGATTCTGCATAAATAAAGTAGCAGAAGCGTGTAAATTAATAATCTCATCATACAAATTGTAAATTTTTTAATTAGGTGGTTAGGTGTAGAAGTAGAATTCACTTACCGGGCACTCGATATATAATTCAAGGAGCTGAGAGAAGACCGTAGTATATCCGCCATGGATCAGATAAAGCTTGAGGCATGGACAATGGTGTGCTTTGTATTGCCTTTAGGCTCGACTAAGCCTCTGATTTCTTCAAGCATCGGGCAATGATTCATGTAAAGGCGCTTCGCCTAGAGTTGAATGGATGAGGTATGCGACTTAATGTGGTTTCCACTACATCCAAATATGTCGTTGAGGATACACCATAAATCATCGATTTCTCCTTCTATCAGATTGCAACCACGTAAATATAGTGTTTGAACAACATCACTTCAAACCGTCTGCAATTTTTGTAGCCTTGACACGCTATGAACAAGAAGATCATGGTGAAGACGGTCAAATTACCACGTCAAGTAGAAGAGTCTCAAGATTCTCACAATTGTTCAACTCCAACCGTGTAAGACCTTTAGATGTTCAATTGATGATGGCAAATTTGTTATAACCACATCACAACCTCGTTATTTCTAAATGTTCCATATCCTCTATGATCTCCTCAAAACACTCTAGATTTGAACAGCCATTGACAGAGATTCTTATTAGGGATTTCATCTGACAAATGTGGCCTGGAAGACTCCTCAAGTTTTTGCAGTTAACTAGACTTAACCACCTAATTCGGGTGAGATGTCTTATTGAATGGGGTAGTTCTTTTATAGCAGTATTTGCAAGACTAATATCCCTGAGATTTTCCATATTCTTCGAACTCAGCAAATCTCTCAAAATTCCTCAGCAAATATCGAGTAGAAGATACTCAAGAGCCTCTAAGCACCCAATGCTAGCTCTGGGAGTCCCCTAATAGCGCTTCTTGCAAAGGAAGATACTTTAAATGTTTCATTACTCTCGATCTCCTCGGAATTTTTCGTTTGAGCAATCATCGAGGCTAAGACCTTGAAGAGATTCCAATGTCCAAAGTCGCTGGGAGTTCTTTAATACCACTCTCGTATAACTCAAGCCGGCCTTAAACGCCCCATATTCACAAAGATCATATCGGGAAATTTCTCAAACTTCCAACACTTTGAGAGATCAAGAGTTTCAAGAAATATCAAGGACCCAATGCTGATTGGGAGTTCTCTGATTCCACTCTCTCTAAAATTAAGCTCCTTCAAAAATTGTCTCCCAGAAAATGTGCCAATAGATGAATGAAGTTCACAAAAGCTTATACAACCTTCAAGATTGAGTTTCTCCAATCTTGGCATCCTTGAGAATTCCGTATTTTGATAAGCCGCTAGAGTTTCGGGGATCAATGAACTTCAATTCTGCAAGACACTATAACAAAAGACATTTTAGAAAAAAAAAAAAGAAAGGATAACTTGCATGAACTTGAAAGTAGCATATAAAAAAAAAGTAATTAAATAATGATTATACCTTCTCCCCTGTCAAAAGTTCTTTTATGTTGCTAGACTTCAAGTTGATTAAGTACCTGTGTTCTCTCCATGAAAATTTGAAGGCAAAGACTCTAAATTCTCCCAATGAAGGTATCTTAAATTAGGAGGAAATTCAAAACCTTTAGGAAGATGCATTTTATACTCATGAACTTCCTGGAGAACAGAGTCTCCATAATCATAATTATAATAGACTCTTCAAGAACTCCGAGTTTCTTCATCTCGCAAACTTTCTTCATTTGGTCATATATTTTTTGTGTTGAACCATATTTCTTTTGAAATAGATGTTTAGAGATATGGTTTCAATATTTTCATCCCCTCGAAAAACAAGAATCCAAATTAGGAAAAGAAAAAAAGTAAACAAATAAAACTTCAATTTAAGAAAAAAGATGTTATGAAATTCTTTATCTCCCTAATGAGCTGAAGTAAGCAATTGAATTTAATTTAATCCTCACCTTTTCGCTTATAAAAGCCGAATAGATATCACTTGGACTCCATAGCCTACTCCATTTGCTAGGTTCCTTAGGATTTTGTTCTTGAACAATTTTCCACCCCATTCTCCATATCAAACCATGCATATATATTCTATTGTGTGAAATAGTTATAAGACATCTCTCCCATAAAGACTTTATATCTACTTCTACCTCAAACAAATTGCGATCATCCAATACTTTTGACACAAAGTCTCTATCTTCGCCTTCAAAAAAGCAAGCAATATCAAGGAATACCTCCTTTTGTGAAGCATCTAATCCATCCCAGCTTATTTTAAGCACATTTTGAATTTTAACTGTGTTCTTTTCTCCACTTATGCACCACTTTCCCATTCATGTCTTGTCTTATCACATAAAAGAGAACCCAAAACTTTCAAAGCTAATGGAATCTTTGACAATAATATACCACGATTTAAGAGGTTCTATCAAAATCCTTGGAAGATTTCGCCGAAGGCATATTGACTAAAGAGCTCAAGTGCTTCATCGGGTTTTAGTACTTTTAAACTTTCATATACGTAATCCACTTCAATAGTATTTAGCAAATGTTTATTTCTAGTTGCGATGATGATTCTACTTCCTTTACCATACCAATCATGTTTTCCAACTAAAAGATCTAATTCGTCCATATCCTCAATATCATCAAAAACGATAAGAGCCTTTCGAGATTGAAGACTGTTTTTTATCACATAAGCTCCTTGGCGAACATTGCTTATTTTTTTTTATTTCGCTTCCACCTAGATATCACAAGAAGTTGATTTTGTAGACGGTTTCCACTTTACTTTTGTAAACATTCGAACATTTTCAAGGAAGCTACTACATTCAAATCCCCAAGAAATTTGATTATATACATATCTAGCAATGGTTGTCTTGGGTTTATTCCACTAATTCCAATATATCCCGATCATGCGAACATCATTTGACTCATACTCAATCCCAAACTTAGATTTTCAAAATGGAAATTCATTCCAATGAAATTATCCTCTACAAATAAGAGTTTACAATTCAATATCCTATCCGCAATGATGGTAGTAATTTCCTTGATATGCTTTGATTCATACCTGATAATTATAAAGTGCGTTAAAGTAATATTTGTTAAGTTAGAGAGAAATACATATAATGAGATTAATAATAAAAGATGTTCTCACTGGCATTTGATACTTTCAAGATTCCGATAACATCGAAATTAAACATCTTTTTCTTTCTATACTATGTACTAGTACATTCACTAATTATGATAGTACATTCAAATACTGAGATACATATGTTTATTATTATTATTATTTATTTTTGGTTGATTGCATAAATGGTGTCTCAACTTTTCCCTTTTTCTATTTTTGTGTCTTAGCTTTATTTTTGTTCAATTAAGTGTTTAAACATTTTATTTTTTCTATTTTGATGTCTCAATTTTATTTTTGTTCAATCAGGTGTCTAAACTTTTCGATCTTTTCTATCTTGATGTCACAACTTTATTTTGCTCAATCGCATTTCGACTTTTAATTCTTTGCTCAATCAAGTGCTTCAAGACTAATCAAAGGTTGTTAGGATGTTTAAATAAGATTATTGAATCTTTAATTATTTGTTATTTTAAATTCATATGTGAGCATCAACTATTCTAAATAATCAAGTAAATTATTCTATTTGTGAAAATATAATTGGGGTATTGCACATACTTATATTTATTTATAGTTTCCTTTTCAAATTAAATATTGAAGACAATTTTTTTAAAACATATTAAATTTATATTTAGGGCAATTTAAGATTATATTTGGTTCTTAGAAAGTACTAAAGAAAAGAAAATTTCCCTAGCATTTGGTTTTACCATATAAAATAGAAAGGAACGTAAATATAATGAAAATATTAAAAACTTGCATTTTTTAAAATATTTAATTTTTATATAATAGAATTAAATAAATTTAGAGTATATAAACAATTTATTTTTAAAATATATTTATTTATTTTATTTCATATTTTAATTTAATTTAATTTTTTGTCAAACTTTCCGAAATAAAAATAAATCCTAAAAGTTTTGCAAACAATTAACCTTTAAGGCTTCTTGAATCTAGAAAGCACTAAGGAAAGAAAATAGAGGAAAATTGGAAGAAAATAAAATCAAGAGGAAAATAAAATAATTTTAAAGCACAAATTAATTTTATATGTTTATTCAAACTCATTTTAAATGTTTTTCCATTATATAAGGACTAAGAATTTAAAATATATAAAATTTTGAAAATTTTTAATTATATTCGATTTTCTCTTATATTTTCTATGCATAGCAAAACCAAACAAGAGAAAATAATTTTCTTTAGTAATTTTTTTCTTTCGCTAGTACTTTCCATATTCCAAACGGACTAAGTGTTGAATCAACTCATGAGATTTCCAAACATGGAGACCATGTTTGGTTCGAAGTTTTTTTCTTTGTTCTAAAAAACACAAAGAACATAAAAAACATCAAATTCAGATAACAATAACGCTTAAAACATCAAATCTGGATAACAATAACAATTTTCAAAAAACACCAAAATGATGTTCTCTGTGTTTTGAAAAATTATTCTCAAGAACAATTTTCAAAAACATGAATCAAGCATGCCCTATATGTTTGTATGCTTGTGAGCTCAATTTCTAAAGCGCAAACAAAGAAGTTATTAACATATACTTGGAATATTGCACATAGATTAGTAGATGATTGTCAATAAGTTACCTAATCTTATAAAATCAAATCAAATGAATTGCTACAATTTATGGAGAGATATATATAGTTCATGACTCAAATTTAAGTATACTTATAAATGAAAGCTAATAATAATTAATAAAAGTTAAAAATAAGTTAATTATGAGAAATACCCCTCGTTTACATCCCATCCGGAAATATTGCCTGTTTGAGTCAAGGCCTCCCTCCATCTCTCTACCTTGTCCTTCCATTTTTCTTCATAATCATACTTTGTGAATGCTTCTCCAAAGCTCCCTTTCGTTTCATGGGATACACTGAGATGATCCACATGGTAGAAAATTGGTAATACTATTTGCCCATATCTTCTACACTCCATGATCTTTGCAAGCCCTCTAAACACCACCTTGAATCAGCATAATTTTTAGAGAAAACAACAATGGAAGATTTTGATTCTTCAATAACTTTTAGAAGCTCAGGCTGAATCTCTTCTCCTCTCCTAAGTTGATCGTCTCTAAAAGTTGTAATGCCTTTTCGAATTAACTCAGTATAGAGGTGATCAGTGAAATTGTTGCGGGTGTCTTCCCCTCTAAAGCTCAAGAACATGTCATAAAGGCATCTACGCATGGAAGGAGAAGAATCGTACGCCATTCGAAAGGCCAGGAAGCCATTTCGACGAGGCGTAGCCCAATACAATCTTCGCTGAATTATGTCTTTGTTAAATCGAGAAAAAAAAGAAGATGATTATGATGTTAATGGTCAGTGAGAAAGGAATCGTAGAATTAGTTGTTGAGGAAGGGACCATGAAATTTGCAGGAAGGAAGGTTGGTACTCTAAAGTCTAGCAAAAGTAAGGAACGCAACTAAGCAGTTCAGACGTTCCTTCTATCCCGTTCACGCGCCAACCTCGTGCCTGGGCGCTTTGTTTCTTCCCCACCAACAAAAAAAAAAATCTCACAACCCCGTCTCCCGCCCGCCCCGCCCGAGTAACTCGCAGCCTTAACCATAGCAACACAAAGGCAACTCCAACCCGAACCCCACCCTCAATGAGCCGCCACGCTTTCGGGATTAAAAATGAACATTTCCTCTCTAAATCGAATTCAAAGATGGCCTTCATGAAAATAATCACCGAAAATTTTCCATTTACCCAAATATCATCATATTCAGGCCATAAAATTCATAAAATTCAAATAATCAAATACAAAAAATACAACATCTAATCTGACGAAGAGGAAGAAAATGAACCAAACCAGACTGATTCTCTTAACTCGCAATCCTCGATCCCCAAGCCTTAGGCGAACATGTGTCTTGACCCCACGCGTCTCAAGCATCAGACAAATCGATCGGGCCATTATCGAGCAAGTGAAGGAGATGAACAAGAGAGAGAAGAAAGGAGATGAATAGAAAAGAGAGGAGGAGGCGGCGGTCTTGCTAGGGTTGGGTAAAATGAGACTTTGAATAGTCAGGATTTGGGGGAAACTTTGAAAATGAAAGAAGTGAGACTGATACATGGCAAATTTCTTAACGCGCAATCCAACGTGTGCCGCCAGCCTCCGTGTGGGTCACACCACACCTCACAAGCTTGATAGTTGATACAAGATGGTTAGCACGTGCTTCTCAACTCTCATATTCATTCATTCTTTTTTTTTTTTTTTTTTTTTTCCTCATTGATATTATGCTCTCGTAGACAAATTCAAAAGGATTAAAATTTGCCAAAAAATTAAAAAAGAAAAGGTGAGAGATCATACCAATGGCATTTAACGTTAAATCTCAAACAAATGATGCAAACGAAATGAAGGTTTTTTATCAATAAGGTCCTAAGCAAAATTAAAAATAATTGTTTATAAAATAAATTCCTTCCGAAAAACTAAGAGGAAGTGGACATTTAAGAGATTAACACTGTTTTCATATTCTTCCTCCTAATTCTTCTTTTAAGCCAAATCCCAAATTGATCAAAAACATTAAAAAATATATATATACTGAAAGATGAAAAGGAAAAAAAAAGAAAGAGTTTTGTTTCATGGATATTATAAGTAAAAGAAAGTGTGGTCTAGGAGAGCTATTAGAGCAATGTGTTAGTGGAAAATTTAGTCTAGTAGTTTTTCAAGGGGGCAAAAATCAATAATATTGTGCCGTGAACAAAAATTCGGGTCATCCTGATCCAACTTTAACATCCTTGACTTTGATTTAGAATTAAAATATTTTCTTATTCATAAGATAGAGAGAACCTTTGATTATTTGAAGTTATATTTTACCTATTAGGAGAGTTTATAGTGATTTCAGTCTTTTTTTTTTTTAGTTTTTCCTTTGACTTTATGTAAATTTTTATCTTTTTTTATTTCATCAAAAAAGTTTAAATTGTAAACATAAATAAAATGATACTTTTTTTTCCTTTCTCATTATGGTCAAAGTAAAGGTAATGAATTTGCACCAAGGAAGGTGGGTATTATAAAGTCTAGCAAAAGAACCTTTTTCCTTTTCTTGCATTCACACTATGGGCTCCCCAAACTTTTGTTTCCGCTTTTACTTCCATTATTCACTTCAAAATACATGTGGAAGTGGAAGTGGAAATCAGAACACCCTTTCTCCGATCCGACCCGACATGTCCGAACCAACCGATGCTCATGTCACAACCGTGACGCCCTAACTCCTAAGATAGGATGCCGGGCGAGGGTCACTCTTTTATCATACTTATAACCTTACACTTACATATTCATATAATGTTAAACAATAACTGTATTATTCAGAGGCAAATGATTACAAAATATATATACAAGCTCCATATATGAAATGTTCAACATTTACAATATTTACATTTGATACAAAATTATATACAAATGAATTTAAAGGCTCCTTCCAGAGCTTTTACTAAGCTTATGGCGCTTTGACGCGAAAGGGTATCCTGGGCCCTCTCGTTTTCACACTACACTAGATTGAACACCCGTAAGGCTTACGCTTAGTGGGAATATGACTTCTATTGGGTCACGTTAATTTCATACAAATGCATATAACACATATAATATTGGCTGCATTCTTTATCATTTCACATATATATATTTTCATAATCAGCCATTTCTGCATCATATATTTTCATTAATCTTTGTGCTTTACTTCGTTTCCGTAATCGTATACTATCATTGCATAGCAACATATGCTTCATATCATATCGTGTATTTCTACACTTTTCAGATATACCGCTATTTGCTTTTACGCTTGCTGCCCAGATAAACTTTGGCGATACAGAATACTATAATCCATGAGAGGGTTCGAAGGGCTGTTTATATTCACTGCATGAAACAAAGGATCCATGAGGGCCCGTAGCGCTGTAATATATTATACCCGAGGTATCATCACCGCCCGCACGCTGACCTATTCCACGAGGCCCGAGGCGCTGTGGTGACCCTTTCGTGGGGCACAATTCGAATTCAAATCGGATCATGTCATCACCCAAACTGGGTCCCGATTCGAATAATAACCGATATGCCGCAGACTTATTCTTCTTCCTAATAGGCATGCCCATCTATCCCTCTACCAGTTCTAAGGCATACAACTGCCTGTATTTTATGCTCAAAAGATATATCCTTATATCTCGAATACCATTATCATTCGTAATCATATGTGATATATAAATACAATCATTTATTCATATCTTTTCATTTTTTCATATTCATTGCTACGCATAAATAAACTATGCCTCACCATGTATGCTTATGAGTTATTTATGAATTCATAATAGGCATTCCTAATACAAATAACTATGTTTACCTGTACTGCCTACTGTTTTCCGTGTTTTCTGAACTAATATGAGCTCCCAATCTTATCGTTTGGTTCATGACGGGATTCGACTAATGGCTTCCGCATAAGAATGCAACACCAATCGAGTTCGATAACGCGGCTGGCGACTGGCGTCGCGAGGTCATGCGCGTTAGCCGCTTGACGAGCCGACCGAACCGACGAGCTGTGACCGCTACGGACGAGCCTGCTCTAACACCCGGTCTGACATCTAATATCTTCCTGCGCATAAGATGTATTCTCGACCAACGGGCTTTCCATATCCGCGAACACCAACCGGAGTTCAAACGAAGGAGATACGACCTTCCGCCGAGGTCACGCGCACGCTTCCTGGATGAAATTCGACCTATCGGGCGATCACCGCTCAATCGACGACCCTTTATCGACGCACCGGCTGACGACCAATGCTCACCGACGAATTTCTTGTTTGGACGGCACTTTGCCGACGCACTCACCGCTGATTCCACCACCGCTCACCGACGCACCCGTTTGACGCACTTTGTCGATCTACCACCGCTGATCTACCACCGCTCACTCACTCCACCCTCGCTTGACGCACTTTTGCTAACAACACCGCTGGACGAATTTCGCTTGACGCACTTGCCGGACGAATTAATCGCCGCGGACGTAATTAATCGCTCAACGGTCGCACTCGTTTGACTAATTTGCCGACGACCAACGCTGGACGGCACCACCGCTTCACCGACGCACTTTGTTTGACGTAATTTTACCATTTGACTGTTCAGAGTGAAAAGACCATAACTTGGTCTACAGGAATCCAAATTGAGAAATTCAAAAGCCTAACATCAAGTTCATTGATGTGGCTACAATTTACTAGAAGGACTCACTTCTGAAATCCCTGTATTTCTGACCCATAAACCAGTTCTAAGATCCGGCTACTGCATATGATCGACAATAGGGAATTTTCTGGGTTCAACTTGCAACTAGACCCTTCTCAAACACATATTTAGGAGCCTTAAAGCTCTTCTCAACTCAACCCTACAAGAAAATGAGTTTAGGAGTTCCCAAACCCATACCGCATACACAAGATGTATGTTCTAAAACCATGATCTATACCCGAATCCATACCAATACTCAATTTAGTAATTCCATACAACTCCAAGACATGTATCCCAGACTAAATTTAAGTAGGCTCCATACCCGTAATCTTCTCTTCTTCTTCTTCTTCCTTTCTTCTTCTCTTGTCTCGTATTTGCTCTCCTTTTTTCACTCAAGACCAAAATAAGATATTTCTTTCTTATTTTATCCTTATTCGATCTTATCCCCTTTTTTATTTTACTTCTTGGCCCCTCCAACTCTTATAATATTTGCAAATCCATTTATGTTCTTTTTACACAAATTTCAAATCTTCTTTTATTATTTGTAATTTAACTTATGTTCCTACTTTTGTTTTTATCTTTATTTATTCGAATAAATATACTTTATTGCTTATTATACCCAAACATGTTATAAAAACCGCAGTGATAATTTGTGTGTTACGTAAACATTAATGAACATTTCAATAAAATATATCTTCTATATTATATTTGTCATTATCTTTCATATATGAAATTGAATTCATAACTATTGCCTACTGATAATTTCTTAATTATTTGAGTTAATGGATCCTTATTAACCAATAATATTATCAAATGAATTCTAAAATTACATCACAATTTGGAAGGAAAAATAAGAATAAAAACAAAAGTCTTTAGGGGTATCGAGTGACTTCTCCACGCCTTAATGAAAAATTGAAGATATTAGGGATGACAATTTTTACCTGACAAGTCTACCCATTTGTTTTCAAGTTTTTTTTGTTCTAAACAATACGAAAAACATAAAAAACATTAAATTCAAATTACAATAACAGTTTTCAGCTTATCATGCCTAAGTAGTGTGTTAGAGTACTCAAAATTTCAAAAAGATGTGACATAAAAAGAGGAAGGATCCCAATTTATTACATTATAATCAAAGTATCTATTAAAAAACAGTTTTCGATGAAATATGTTGTCCTGTGTTTTTAAAAACATGAATAAAAAAGCACCATAACATTTGCTTTAAGTTTAGTTGAAAACAAGTAATGTTGAAAAGTTAGTAAGAATATGAAAGGACTGGTCAAAAGGTAATAACTAGGTCGATGGAGGTTGTAACAATAGTCACTCCAACCCACCTCATTTATTAAAATAACGTGTCTGGGAATCTTTCTATATCTACTCCTCTTTAACTTTTTCTTTGAATTTTGTGCTCCAAAATGATCTTAATTTTAATTACTGTGAAATAGTTATATTTGTAAGTAAATAAAATGTTACGCTTATTTATAAGTTATTTTATTAATTTTGTTATTCTAAAATTATTCTTATATATAATTACAATATATATTCCAACCTGTCCTGGGTTTTTAAAAGATTCCAAATCTATCAAATCCTATTTACTTTAAATTCTAGCTGACAAGTACTAAAACCGGCCTGCTGTAAAGATGGAATAAACGAATGGAGGTCGCAAACTCAGCCTATAAGAAAGATAAGATTACAACAATATAATACAGCTGATAAATATAAAAATCTAATGATGTTACATTAGTTATGAGGCATATCTTAAAAAGAAAAAAGAAAGAAAAAAACAAAAGACCTTTTACCAAACCTAATAAAACATCTTATAATATTTTCAAAAATTACTTTCCCGCACAAAACCTAATATTTTCTTATATACTTCGAAAATTATATATGGAAAGTTAGAGAATTGTCACATAACACATGCTCCCAATTATTTAGAGCCAAAACTTCTTTTTTCACAAACTCAACTATATGCTTTCATTCAAAAGTAACATTGTATTTTTCTTATGATTGTATAACATTATTATCTTTTACTTTATTCCTTCAGTGGAATAATTTGTTGTCTACCATTATTGAGGGTAAAGGTGGAAATAACATATAGCTTTAATTGATTCATGTCGTAACTAATTTTATCACATCAGCTAACGGCCATCATCTTAAGATGGCGCGATATTATGAGATCCACTTCCTTTCTCATATCTCTTCGCCCTCTCTCTCCTCTTCATTCTCTCTCCGCTTCTTTTGAAACCTACTCCGATTGAGCCAACCCCAACACAGTTCCCCCTGCTAATCCTCGCCTATTTTTTCAAAAATTTATTTTAATTTTAAAATCTACTAAATAGAAGTCGTGTTTTTAATTTTAAATAAATTAATAGATAAATATTGATTTACAACGCTAAATATTTATTTTAAATATAAATATATTTTATTTTATTTTTTATTCATTTTATTTTGTTATAAATAAAAGAAAATATGTAAAAGTGTGTAAAATAACAAATACACAACAAAACAAACAGACAGCAATATATGGAAAAAATTAATAAATTATTTTTATATATTTTTTTAAACGTATTTCACTGCTTTTACTTATATGAAATAATAACATTTTAATAAATAAGTAAATTAATAAAAATATTTATATGTTTAAAAAAATATCAACTTTATGTGAAGCTGTATCTTGGTCATGACAAATTGGAAATAGTTTCATTCGAATTTAGTTTATTTTAAATAAATTATTAGTTATATTTAATACCAAATATTTTTAAATGATTATTTATATTTGTAATGGGCATTTAAAAGATCATAAACAATTAGTAAAAATACATTATATTTGATTTCTGAAAATATATAAATACAAGAAAATATGTAAAAAGGTGAAAAAATAAAAAAATACATTGAAATTTAATAAATTATTTTTATATGTCTTTTAAACTTATTTCACTCGCTTTTCATCCATATGAAAAATAATAATATTTTAATAAATAAGTAATAAAAAAATATTTATATGTTTCAAACAAATAAAAAATATTTATATGTAAATTCAATTTGGGGTATAAATTCGATTTATTTTTAATTTATATCTTATAATTGAATATATTTTAAAAATAATTTATTTATATTTAAAAAATAAATGTTAAAATTTTAAATTCAAAATTCAAAATTTAAAATTTAAAAAAATGTAGGGACTTGACCAGGTTAAGTGTTGGGTGTGGGGGCGTGAGGGGCTGGGTGGGGGTTAGTTAGGTGGTTCCAAAGGAGGCTCGGTATGTGAAGAGACAAAAAAAAATGCAAACGTCGAGACTGATTCAGCTAAAAAAAGCAGAAGAAATTAGTTACACTTTTGTGAAAACCCGAAGTTAGTTGCACCTTTGCCCTCATTATTGAAGACTCTTATAGATTTTCTTTAGTTAAAAGAGGAAGTGAAAGTTGAGTCACATTAGTCTCATCCCCATGATTTATTTAGAATAGATTTCTCACTGTCTCGTTTAAAAAATTAAATAAATAAATAGGATAAATCGCTGTAGTGCATGTTGAAGGACGACGAGAGGTGAATAGAGCAAGGATTTCCAAACCACTTGTTAACCTTTAAAAACTGCTTTGAAGGAAAATGCTTTTAATTTTTTTTATTATATTAAATAAATATATTTTCAAATAATAAATATTATAATTTTAAAACTTATTTTATTAAAAGGTATATATATATATATATATATATATATATAATTTAATTTTAAAAATATTTACACATTGAATTGAAATGAGATAAACAATCTTTACACAATGTGCCTTCATCCATGGATCTGATCACTAAAATATTTAAGATATAAACGGTATTTATAATAACATTTGAGCATGACCAAATTATAAAATACCCATATACTCGATTATAATGCATCGTATCACAAAGCGACTGACCACGCATCCCCAACCTATTATTTTGCCTCAAACAAAACGACACGCTGGTCGGGGTACGTCCTACAAAATATCAGATACATTATATATATATATTTATCTATTATAATTACACATTATCTTACAACATTAGGCCATAAGCTTGGCCTCACAAAAATTTTCAACTCATCCAAAATTCAAAATACGAAAATTTTTAATGATTCTAATATTTAAGCTATTTTTAAAAATATTTCAGACTAATTGACAAAATAAAGAATAAAGAAAATCTATTGTGAAACCATTTTCTCGAATTGTTATAAAATGTTGAAAATAAAAATCTTCTTGTTTCGATTTAATTCGAAAGCAAGGGAAAGCAACAACTGATTTCGGTCGTATATAAAATGTTGAAAATAAGTGAATTCATTTAACATTTAAAAATTTGTTTAATGCAATTACCATGTAAGCGTCATTTCCTTGTTTTCGAAAAGTTTGAATAGAGAAAGAAAGCAGAAAATTTTATACCTCCCAAACAGGCACTTTATAGATTAGGAAATAATTATAAAACCAATAGATTTAAAGTATACGTATATTTTTAAAATTTCTATTTTTACTAGTTTTTCCAATGATTAGGACTTTTCAAGAAACCTTCCATCTATTTTGCTTTTAACTTTTCTTCTATTAGAAGTAGGTCTTGCCCTTTGACTTTTGATTTTGTCATTCCCCACTCAATAACTAAGATCTTTGATGGAAAGTTGTCGGACATTTCTAAGAAATGTTCACATAATTATATGCACTCAAATTTCAAAAGAAAACCCAGGGAATTATTTCTTATTAAAATTCCTCATCTACATTAGTTTTTTTTTTGACTCTCAAATGACTCAAAAACTAAAGTGAAAAAAAAAAAATCGTTTTTCCATTTTTAAAATAATTATATTGTGATACAGATCCAAAATTAAAAGGAAATAAATCTCTCCTCTTGATGCTATTCCTTAGGCCCCTCTTAACAATTTAACTAATCACTTAACGAAGGATTTATATGATTTGAACTTCAAGGAATAGAAAAATGGATTCCATGACTTAGCAGAGAAGGTAATATGTCAGATTCAAACACAAATTGAAAAAAAATAAATGTTTAGCTTAAATGGAGAAATAGATAAGAAATTTCACAAAGATTTCCTGAAGTATCTTAGAAAGTAAGAAACTAAAAAATACACATATGAATTAAAATTAAAACTACCATAAATAAACATTTTATAAATCATATATATTTATAAACTAGCAGCAACCACCAAACATCTATCAAACTTAGTACTTGTTGGTAATATCTGTGATATAGAGGCACAACGTTTACAGATTTTATGCTATGTTCATGGCCGATCCCAGTAATATAGATATTATGCATTTTTAGTTTATCATAGTCCGCGACTTTAAAAGCGTATCGTGGGTTGAGAGAATTAAAATGCTTGCTCTTATAATGTTATGAAGTTTATAACATATCCCGATGTGGGATGTAGCCAAAGGCACTTATGGGATTGTAATAAAAAAAATGGATAAACCTTGCTACGGGCCCAGATGGAACCGAGACATGCATGTCGAGATTGGAGATGGCTTTGATCATTTGTATTTGGCTGGCCAGCGTCATGTTATACGCTTTTTGGTTGAGAGGCTACCGTGAGCTTTCAGCAGCGTCTTAGATTAGTGAAACCCGTATATATACCAGAAATTTCTTCCTTTATCAGGCATCGATATGCTTAAACGTTAGAATTAAATCATTCAGCCAAAACAATGCTAAATCAATTTAAGGAAAGAAACAAAAGAATAAGCTTACCCCTCACCGATTAGAGTAATAATCGAGTCGCCAGACAAGATAGTGACTTTCTTATTCTATTATAAAGTGTAGGAATTAACTCAAACAAGTCTCATTCAAAAAAAAAAGCTATCTTGGGTTATAATTTTTAATTGTAATAGAAATGTCTTTATCGTTGTTCGTCGTATTATTTTTAATGTATTTAAATTAATCTAATACTAACATTTGAACTCAACATCTTCCCAAACATATAAATAAAACGGAACGGAGAGAAGGCATACCTTGGTTCTCATTCTGTTGATGGTGATCTAAGGCATGATGCGTTTATGAGATGGATCCACAATTTATCAGCTTTAAGGCGCGTTTGGAAGCTAGGAAAGTAATAGAGGAAGAAAAAAAAAATGCTTTGACTGATCTTGAAATGCAGTTCATCTTTGTTATAAAGAAAATGATTTTTACCGTATTTGGTTTTATCGCAAAAATATAAAAAGAAAATTAAATATAATCAAAATTGTACATATTTTAAAATTTCTTAGTCTTTATATTATATAATAGAAAGAAAGACGTGAAATGAGTTTAAATAAACATATAAAATTAATTTATTAACTTTAAACCTATTTTTTATTTTTCTCTTTGTTTCCTTTCCTTAATACTTTCCGCGTTCCAACGAAGCCTAAAGGTTTTCACTTAGGAATCATCATTATTGATGGGGGTATAGAATTGAACCAAGTATCCCTCCTTGACCCAGATAAACCGATAAATTAGTCTTACACTTAGTGTCTAACCATGCCAGCGCAGAGGCACGGTTCATTAGGCTGAACATGGTTGGAAGGTAGGGAGGCGCGTGCTTGGCCGGTCTGACCCATTATCAGCAATAACCCGAATATTCCCCAAAGATACTTTATTCGTACGTCGAGTTACATTATAAAGGGAAGAAAAAGCGATAGAAGATCGTGGATGGACATTCTCGATGAAGGAGGAACATTGAATAAAGCTCATTTGACTAATCCGTTGCTTCATCTAGAGCTGTATATGAGGGAAGCATTACCATCCGATGGGAAGGACTCTAGTCATCAAGATCCCATTGGATGAATATCGCTATAAATAAGCGGCTCAGCGGCCCGAAAGATGCCTTGATACTAAACAACCTAAGCATTCTCTCTTTCTCGAGGAAGAATCGGAGCTTAGGCATGGGGCGACTTCTGATGAAAGCCCTCGCCAGACCCCACTGCTCGGTTTTGAAGGGCACTTCTCGGGGCTGTAGTCGGCGTTCACGGCGGTCCTCTCCCGGCCCAAGCGTCATCCTCGATTCGGCTAATGTGGCGGTCTTGTCGGCCGGCTGGCGCACGACCTTATTTCATTGATTCGGTTGAAAGCGAGGCATCGTCGGTTAAGCGCGTCCTTAGGAGCAGCGGTTTCTTATAAATCGCGATTTCTCGATTCGCGATGGTAGCGACTTCGGAACCTGGCGAACAACGCTCAGGGATCACGGGACCGACGTGTAGACGTGAGCCCCGGGGGCCCGGCGAAAGCGATCTGAGCAACGAGTGGGGAAGCACTCCGTGCCTCATCGACAGCGCTGATAGAGGAATTGGAGCGACTTACCCAGGGCAATGCGGCACCGGAAAGTGCGACGAGCCGGAGGCCGCAACCACCCTCCCACTGCGAGCGGCTTGGTCGCGGCATTCCCCGAGGCATCGAGGGCGACGAGTCCGGTCGAACGGGGGGCACGGACCACGATTAGCGTGCGGAGGAAGAAAGCGAAGGCGTGTCGGCGAAGAAAGAACCATCATACCCTACGAGGCGGAAGAAGCGAGGCATGGGAGCGAGATTTAGAATCTACAACGGAACTTCGGCCCGGCGTGAAGGAGGTGGTTGGGGCGAGCCCAGGGTACTTATGGATACCCTTATGCAATGAAGCGAAATCTCATTTACAGTAAGGAGTCACTACACTTTCCCGCTGTGAAATGTCTGGGATACCCGCAGTGGAAGCATTGATGGAGTCAAAGGATCAGTCGATACCTGGCTTTATAAGAACCAAATGGAATTACCTGGTATGAACCTGTAAGATGCGGAAGCGTTCGCAGCTACTCTGGCCAGCCATGACATGGTTTAACGGATTCCCCATAATGATTTCTTCGTTTAGGAAGTATCCATAAGCGTTCGTCTCCTGTTTCGTGGGCAGGCGTGCGAGCCCAGAGCTACCATCCCATTAACAATCAAGCGAGGTCACGAGAGCTTGAAATCATGTATTGCAAGATTGACGACGAGTCTTTAAAGATAGGCGTGCCGTGAAAAATTAGCCATCCGCGGCTTTCATTGCGGGGAGTTAGAATGCAGTCGAAAGGACGTGTTCTACATCTCGAAACCGCGACAGCGTAAGCGAGGTCACCATGAAAGCGGCTCTTGTAAGCGGTGAGGAGGCTCTCATATCGAAGGAGAGCTCCTCACGCGCGCAAAGAAAGGGACGATAAACGAGGCGCGAGGGCGGAGCCACAAGAAACAAAACGACGGAGAAATCCCGGGCCAGTGTGACGATCCCCAAAGGCGAGGAGTCATAGAGCTGCTGAGCCCTATGAAACAGAGAGGCGGCGACATTACGAGTCCGGCCAGCCGCTTTCCAGCTGCGACGCCGATATCCGCGAGTCTACGTGAAGTGCTTGAAAGCGAAGCGATTCTACGAGATGGCGACTCAGATAATCGGATCTTCGCGACCGCGAGGATAACACAGTATTGCTAGTTCCACGGGGGTATGGGCATCGCCGCGGATGTTGTATACAACTAAGAAGAGAAATAGAATACTTGTCTGGCCTTGGATATCTTGGTGTTTCCTTATCTCAGGAATCAAGCCCAGTCAGGCCCAGAGAGTCGAACCCGGGCTACAACTCGGCGGCCCGACCCAGTAACAGCGACTCGGCTGGCATTATTGGAAATCCATGATCTCGGGAGGATTTCTTTGGAGGAGGAAAATCTGATTGACTCGAAAAGCCCCCACCTCACGTGCATAAGATCGGCGAGACATGGAAGTAAGCAATATCCTAAATTGCCAGCGAATCGACACTACCATCACGTTCTCGACTCGGTGGAAGGATGCGACACCCCCGTGGCGACATTGGTAGTTCGAGCAATTGTAGCGATACAGCGGTTCATCGGGTTTTAATTGATAGCGGGATTCGGCCAAGCATCATCGCCAGTCAAGCGCCCCGACAAAATGGGTATTGGAGAAAAATTCCGAATCAGTCAGCACACACAAGTTTTCGGGAGAAAGGAAATGTCTGGGTTGGGCTCGATTCAGCGGTGCTGACACGAGACCCCGTACGACTGACGGCGGCAATGAGGTTCCTTATAGTGGACTCCCCGCGTCGGCTATAACATCTTCTTTGGGCGGAGCCCTCCTATTATGATAAAAGCCATCCCCTCGGCATATCACATGATAATCAAATTCCCGACAGTGAATGGAGTCGTGGCGGTCAGAGAAATCGGCGGGTGGCAGGTGTTACCTGACCTCCATGAAACAAAAGCGGTTGACTACGTGAGCAGCGGGCGAGCGAAGCTTGATATCTTGTGACGAGGTGCTTTCGCCGGTTGAGCCTCGGGAGGAACTAGAACTTTGTGCATTGGATGACGACCCAGAACATCCTGGCTACATTGGCTCCGAACTACCAAAAGGACCTCGAAGGCCTCCTCGCTCCGGTTTAGGCGAGAATGAGGCGTTTCGGCTTGGGGCGCGGCGAGACATAGGAGAGATGAACCTGCGATAATCACCCGTAAAGGCGAACACTTGACCGTCCTTCGCCGGTTAAACAAAAACGCGGTCCGGCTCAAATACAAAAGCCATCGGCGAGGAAATTCGGCGAGCTCACCGGCGGGAGCGATGAAGTAGAATATCTCGGTGGGTACGACGATGTTGTGCTCGTCGAAAGCGATGGCAAGTGCGACTACGTATCGACACAGAGCGTAAATAAAGCATACCAGACGGCTTCCCCTTTGCGAAAATCGACCTCATCGCCGTTAACTGGCGGACACGAACTCTAAGTTTTATGGATCGTTCTCATTCAACGGTCGGTATGAATCCCGATGACCGGGGAGAAAACTTGAACGATCACGGCCTGAGAACCTCTTTGTTAGCCGGAATTGTCGCCGTTTGGACTGAAACTGCGGGAAGCGACCTACCCGGAGACTAGTAAGCGAATGAACAAAGCATATGGGAGCATGATGGAGTATATAAACGTTGTCTTTGGTGATCCCTTCAGTGGTCTCTCTCTGTCTCAGGGCGTTCAGATCTGGGAATTCTGTGACTGGATGACGAATGCGCCTTATTATCAGGCCGAGAAAATTCTGGGTTTCATAGTTAACCACAGAATTGGGCGAATCAGGACAAAATAAAAGCATTGCTCGACGTGCCGTTGCCTTCGGGGAATAAGGAGGTCAGCGGTGACGGGAAGGGTCAGCGACTACGGCGGATTTCGGTATCGAGAGCGAGTGATAAATGCCGGCCTTTCAGCTAGTTCTGAAGAAAGCCTTTGATGGGACGAAAAATTTGAAAAACATTCCGCGACATTAAAAAACCTTACTAGGTTCTCCTCCCCATTCTAGTAGTCTGTAGAAGGAGAACTCCTCACTTGCTGCCATGGTATCAGACTTCTCAGCAGTGCGGTACTCGTCGGAAACCGAAAATGAGTCGGCTCCGGTTACTGGCGAAGCCACAGGGACGGAGGAAGGTAGTGGAAGGTTGATTCACTTATGTGTTGCTGGCTTTCAGCTTCGATCCATTTCAGGCTCACACCATAGAAGTCCCGGGAGGCTGGGAGTACTTGATGAAGCGGGTGTTACCTGAGCAGTATGGGAAGGTTGATGGAAGTGGGCCGTAGAGCTAGCGAGGAGTTCGACATCGGAGTGCAGCGCTTTATGAGGCCAGATTCTAGCCGACCATTCATGATTGCCAGATGGGAGCTTCTTGAGCCCACTTAGTCGGAGGACGACCTCCCGTATGGAAACTCTGCGTAGATGGAGCCTCAAGCGCACGGGGCGGGCGGGAGCGTCGACCTCACGAAGGGATAGACATTGAATACGCACTCGGGTTTGGGTTCCATTAAGCTATTTCTTGGCCGAGTATGAGGCGGGTCATAGCGGCTCGGCACAAGCCCAGCTCGATCAGAGGTCGACCAGCTAGAGGTCCACGGTGACTCCCAGTAGTGGTGGGCGAGTCCAGAGAGATACATACGAGAGGCGAAGTGAGGCGATGGTTACGCATCATCTACAAAAGGTCGGTGATTGCTAAAAAAGTTTGTATTAGTTCAGGTCAATCACGTCCCGAGCGAGAGAATACAAGTCGCGCCTTAGCGAAACCAGCCACGACGCGAAAGATCTCGAGCGGGTCAACGCACATCGAATCTGTGAAACCCTCTGTAGTTCTTGACATGGTGGTGCTTCCAGTGGGATCCATGCAGTTTGGATGGACTGTTGGGATTATATTAATGTGGAACCACACCGGACGGCCAGAGAAAGCGGCTACAGATAAGAGTGAGGTGCTTCCCGGGTTCTGATCACAAAGGAAGCAGCACAAGCGAGATTCTTCTGCTTTCTAAAATGCATGTGGGAGAGGCCTTTGGTATGTGTTAAGAGAAGTACAGAGGCGTATGTGGGGAACCATATCAGGCTGCGTGAATCCACCGGTATGGCCGCTTCCCGGTGATGGGGTTTGGACATGTTGGGACCCTTATGGCGGGCCCGATAAATTCATAATTGTCGCGGTGGATTATTTCCTGGTGGCGAAGCGGAGCCTTTAGCCCTGATTACGGAGCAAAAATGCAGCGATTTCGGTATGGCGAGCCACTTCGTATGCGGTTGGCACTAAGAATACGGTATCGGACAATGGAGAAAACGAGTTCGCCAGTACAAATTCGAGAGATTTTGTCACCAGAGCTCGGGATTAAAGTATTACTCGTCATGGCCCTTGCCGCGGTCAAACGGACGGTAGGAAGTCATAAATCAGAACCACTTAAATTTGCCTTGAAGACAGTGGAGGGATCTTAAAGGGGTTGGGTAGAATACCTCCAGGGTACTGGGCCACTGGGGTGACTTGAAGTCGGCAACTTGGGGCCCGGCACTGGCCTTTGTACGAGCTTGATGGCCAGTTGAGGAGTCGACGTAAAATCACCAGAGTCGAGTTCGCATCGGAGAGCTGGTGGCGAGATGCTGCGTGGGACGACTCTAAATGAAGCGAAACCGGGTTGGCGGCGTGCGGGGAGAATTATCAAAGGAAGACTGACCGGGTATTCTGACGAGAAAGTCGAGCCCGGAGTTACATGCAGGGGGATTTGAGTCACGAGGCTCTGCCGAAGAATCCCATTGCATGGGAAACTAGGCCCAATGGGAAGGTCCTTGCTCTTAACACGAATCGTCTGGAATCAGGGCAATTATGAGCTCAAAGCCTGAGAGGAGGGAAAATCTTACAACACATGGAACGAGACACTTAGACGTTTTACCGGTAGGCACTTAGGTTTGTAATAAAACCTTATCAATTTTATGTGAGTCGGGCACACGAGTTAATTAGATATCTCAAACTTGATTCGGATGTATATACTTGAAAAATGCGCGATGAAAGGAAATCCATAAAAATAAGAGTCTCTCTTTATTCCAAATGAATCCTGTTCGGTTACAATCAATGGTGTCCTCAGTTACATCTTGAAAGCACTCGGTCTGTGGTGCCCCGAAAAGAAAAAAAAAAAGAAAAGGAGGCAGAGGAGAAAGAGCCAGGAATAAAGAAAAAGAGGTGTAATAGGAATGAAAAAAAAAAAAAGAGTGTGATAGGGAGAAAAAAGAAAAGAAAAGAAGGACCCGGAGAAGAAGCGAAGAAAGAAGAAGAAGCGGATAGAAGGCTATTGGAAGAAGAAAGAAGAGAGAAAAGAAAAGAGAGGAGGAGAGGTAGAAAGTGGAGGAGGAAGAAGATAAGAGAAAATAGTAGAGGCGCACAAAGATGCACCGCCTCTGCACGCAGCACTCCCTAACCAAAAGCTAGAAATAACATGACCCACAGCGTAAACTAGGAAAACACAACTCCCACAAATGAAGACCCGTAAAGTTCATCCAGGCGCCAGAACCCTCCAAATGGTTGCTCTGAACATCGAAGACCCATTCCAGCGAACTTCATCCACCATCGAAAAAGCAGCACTCCCAAAGCACAAGATACGGAGGCAACGAGCCACCATTTATATGAGGCCAAAGCTTTGCAATCTGGCGACACTGTCGCAAATTCCATAACCCAAGATTAATGAAGGTTCGCCTTTTCGAGACATCCGGTTGTTCGGCTTCACCAGCTCTTCGCGACAATCGGAAGTCACGTGACATCTTGGTCGATTCACAAGAAGCCCCACTGCACGCGCCATGTCGCCTCAGAGTCGCACACCAGCCACACGCCACTGACTTGAAAGCCACCAAGGCCACGCCAGAGCCTAGTTTCTACCCACCAGCCTCACTAAGACAGCCACGTCTCGCAGCCACCGCCAGTTGGCACGCTTATTCTGGCCAACGCCTCCGGGCAGTCACGCGGAGCCCGCTTGCTCACTGGACGAAGCTCCTCTATCAAGACAGCCACGCCGCCGTGGAGTCGACTACCAGCGACATCGCTATTCGGCTTCGAACGCCACCAAGGCCACAACGCCGCCGAGTCGCAGCCGTCATCACCAGCCTTCATCACGCCACGCCGTCAGAGTCAGACTACCGCTACATCGCCATTTGGCTTGAACGCCACTGGGGCGGCCATGCCGCTGTACTTCCGGGGCTGCTCACTCGACGAGCTCCTCTACTCAAGACAGCAGCCGCCAAAGAAATGCATCGGGCCAGTTACATCGCCACTTCCTATTGAACGCCACCGTAGCCATACACAGAGCCTCCGCGAGCCACTTTGATGAGCCCCATCAAAGATGGTGCCACGCCGCTCAGAGTCGACCAGCTCAAAGATCGCTATTCGGCTCGAACGCCACTAAGTAGGCCACGCCGCCGTGAGCCCGCTGCTCACTTCGGGACGAGCTCCTCTACTCCATAAACGCTGTCTTCAAGAGTCGACTACCAAAGCATCACATTCACTTGAACGCCACTATATTGACAAATACTTGATTCAATCTTCATTTTGACGAGCTCCTTCCCATCAATACCATGGATCTGTGCTCCACCCAACTGTTTCCTGGCCGAGCTCTTCCAACAAATTGCAGGATTGACGAGCCCTATTATTTACATGGACGAACTCTTACAACAGTCTACCTGACGAGCTCTTCCCAATAGTTTTCCACCCGATCAGCTCTTCCCAATAGCTCTACCTGACGAGCTCTTCCTTAAATGCCTTACTCGACGAGCTCCTATTATTTTTAATGACAGCCTAGCAACAGCTTCCTTACCTAACGAGCCTCTAATAGCTTCTATGATTCGTACACACAAAGAGGGTCGAAATGAAATCAACAAAATTTATATGCCACACCTGTTCTACACGCGTAGTCGTTTGTCGCAGATAAAGGGTCTAGTATCGAACACTGATGGGTTTTCATCCTAAATGGTTTGCATCAAGGCATGAAGGTAAGGCCTTATTCGACTCTGAATTGTGTTTCAAAACAGTGGGAAATGGTTTGAACCGAGAATTGTAAAACTGAAAGTAAAGCAGAGAAAGCACTTGAAGATTTAGGTCACTAACTTGGTGCTAGGGGCAAACAAGTGTCCTCGGGTTTTATCCTCGTTATGACATGCAACCCAGTCCATGGCATAACCGATCTATGTTTAACGAGCAAACTCACCCTTGAAACAACTCCTATTTGAGTCAATACAGGTAGCATGCGCTTATGGCCCCTTTATCGCTTGAAACCCAACATTCAATATCATCTCGCAGGCTCAGAAAGCACTATCTAAAGAACAACAAAGACATCTATCACACTAGCACCGTATCCTAGTGCGCATGGAGAGTATTGGCCAACTCAATAACATTAATGCTGCAACCTTATCAGAAGAAACCAACATATAAATATCATTTGTGAGGCTCAAAGACTCAGATTCAAAGAATCACACTTCTCCCCACCATTGGCACTGGATCCAGCCACGGGATATATTGGCCAAATTAATGACATTCAATGTTATGCAACCATGTTTGAGGAATATGTTGCCTATGAAAATACACCAACGAGCTTTAGTACAAGAGGACAACATGCATATGCCCCACCACCAAGCTACCTCTTCCTCTTCAAAGAAAGGAGGTTTGGTCACACTCCTTGAGTCACATCCCCAAGAGGTGTTTATGTACTCGAGAAAGGGAGAGAAAGAAGAGAGAGAAGAGAGAAAAGAAATAAAAGCAAAACCTAAAATAAAAGACTTTATTTACAAAATGAAAACTTACAAAATATCTTCCTCTCCAAAATTGTTCCTAAATTGTGTTACTTAGGTTACAAAACGTAGGGGCTTATATAGGCCTCCTCAAGGTTTGAAAATACCAAAACCCTATAAAATCGCTAACATAGACACCAAGTAATACACCAAGCTCGAGGCTGTCATATTGACTACAAAGGTCATTATACTCCTCAGGTCGCAAAATTTCGCTTAACTAGCTTAAATTACTGTGTCTAGCTTAAAACATGAAATTTCGCTAAGGATGCATAATTTCGCTTAGTTAGCTTAAATTTCACAAGCCAGCAATTCTGTGGTGGAGTAGCGAATGCTTATTTTCGCTAAGAGTGGTGCCTGAATAAATTGGGATGGGTCTAGTGAATTTGGTGTTTTTATGTTAGCAAATTTCGCCAAGGTTACAAATTTTCGCAATCTTTACGAAATTGTTCTTAGCTTAAATTTTCAAGTAAGCTTAGCGAAAAATTCCTGCATTGTTGATCCTTCACCAAGCCATCCCGCTTCAACTAGATCCCGCAATTTTTCTCACTTGCCTAGTTTTTCGGCTGGATCTTAGGGTTTGGTCGATGGTCGAGACTTGAACCTGTCCCGCGATCTGTCCACGGCATGGAGACAACCAAGAGTGCACAAATACCTACAAACAACCAAAAATACCCTCTAATGCATGGGTGTTACTAAGAAAGACTGAACACCAATTGGTGGCAATGACATGATTAATGAGCAAAAGCACTCAAAACCTACCCAATATGTGGTTCAAAATTGCACTTTTTCAAGTATTAATCACACTTCAACCGAAACGCGTTGTTAGTCCCTTTAGCAATGCAAAAATAAAAAGGAGATGCATGTGGTGATTTTCAAAAAGTTTATGATTCAAAAAGGTTTATGTACATATAAACATTGCCTTTAAACTGAAAAATTGACATCAAAGTTGTAAACTGATATGAAAGAACTAAATCCATACAAGAACAATTCCAGTCAATTATCTCATCGATTTAACTGGAATTTCACCCGTCTGAATGGTCTTTAAGAGTAACTGGTGATTACGCCACAAATTGCAAAATGTCTTCTCCTCAACCCAAGCACCATGGCCTGTTTTCTGCTAGTTCAAATCTTAGATGTGGAGGATAGTTACGCATCCTTTCTTTATCAACGATACAGATGCATGTTAAAATCGACTTCAACAAAGTCCGTGGTAATCTGTGGTCCACCGGTGACTCCCAACCACTGGTGTTTCAGCGCATCAAGCTAAAGGATCATCACCACAAACTCTACAGGCTTCTACCCCGACTCAACGTGACTTCCAAAAAACTGGCACCAATAAACAAGACTCTACCTATCCAACCATGTAACAATGATTTAAATCATTATTCCAATCATCATATATTAGTAGCATCGGTGCCAAATATTTTCACATACACTACGGATCAATAAGTTTAAGGCAAAAATCTCATCACTTATTTTCTTTGCTTTTTCTTTTCTTTCTTTTTCTTTTAAACATTTAATATTATTCTCATAACTGGTATCACTGAAACCATATCCTAGGTTGCTAATGCTTTAAGGTCACATAAAAGTAAAGTGAAGCAATACCCACACTATTAAATAATCAGAGCGCAAAGGTGCGAATTAAAGATGGTGAGAATTATTATATGTTGAACTGGGGAAGGATCAAAAACATTTCAAGTATGAATTATCAACAGAAAGGTGACAAACCGATTCAATTTCACGAAAGTAAACAATCGTCTAATGGAAGCAATTCAATCTGTCCAATTGAAAAAGCAAAAACAATTACACAGGCGGAAGGCACAAAACATGATATGTACAAAAGCCAACAGAGAACTATAGTTGATATAGCCAAATGTATAATACATGAATATCAAGTTAAACATTGCAATATCACCGCCTACTACATAATACAAAAATCCCAATCAAAATCGCAGGCGCTGATAAAGCCGCATAACTATACAAAAAATCATGTGAGACCTAACCACCACCGCCGCGGTGCAGGTGGTAATCTGGTCGTTGTCGTCGGCAATGTAATATCCAAAGGAAGCTGCATTAGCAAACTTCTCCATCGCAGCCATTATGCCACCCAGGTGGGTCATAATCAGGTCGCGATGGAATGGCACCGCCAACCTCGATCCCGGGTCGCCTCACGATGCTAATGAGTTATATAGCATCCATCACACCGGGCCTATCTCTCTCGAAATGGCACGACCGCATCTCGACGAATGGTGCGCCGAATAGATGGCCAGAGTATCACCGCACCGATGTAGTCCGCGGGAGGAGACGGAGGTGAACGACCGAATGGGAGTCCTCTCGCACTCGCCCGCGCGGGCAGCATGTCATCCGTGTGGTGGTCCTCAGCCTCATGTGACCAGGTACCTCCCCGGGTCCCGTGGTCGATGTGGAAAGAGACGCATAGTCATCAAATTCGCCCACCGGACACTTACCAAGGGCATCGGACCCTCATCTCTAGCCCGGTCTCCGGGAATCCTAGATGCTCGAACGCAACATGTGACTCGCGCATAAGTAATGGAAGACTCTCGCCGCGCGCCGTCCTTCCATGGGACCTTCTCCTCGAATCCCGCAATGCAGAGGCCATCACCACCGTGAGGGCTAAACCAAAATCCCCAGATCCGCAGAGCTCCGTGATATGCCCCCTCCTCTCTCGCATAATGCTGCAGAGGAATGAGATTCGCGACAATGTGTGGTCAACAAGAAGATTCGAGGCGGAGTCGCTTTCCAGAAGATTCACGCAAATAGGTGGTCTCGCCAGCGTTTCACGGCCTCCTCGTGAGGGGCGGTGTTCAATTTCAGATCCTCCCGACCGGCGCTTACTTACGCATGAGTCAAAGTCGCGAAATGCGATGCTTCGAGCGGCACCGGCGTTATCGATATCAACTCAAGCTCATGTGGATCGCCTCTCCCCTGATGTCATGGAGCGTAGAACCGTAACACCACTCGGATAATGGTTATCATCAGGAGTCATGAAAGGTAGAGTGAATACCTCGATCAACCTCACAGACCCCAGATCTGGGTCACCCAAACACACGCCACACATGACTCATGAAACCTCATATGGAGTCTCATGACTTCTGACTGTCTATTATATGTGGCTAATCTTATACAGCACACCCAGGATATCGCCGCACGATACAACGCACTCATGGGAGGCCTGATAAGAGGAGGCTGACTCGCCTGGGTCCCACGCGGGCCGCTTGGAGGGCCGGCCCCAATCTCCTCCGGGCACAGTGATGGGGCCCCAGGTCCCATCCGTGTTCAATAACGTCATCCCGCAGGCTCCTCCCGCACGCCCGGACCCGGTGACTGGCCGGAACTGACTGAGCCGCCTCCTCTCAAAGCGCAAGGAATCTCACCCGAGGCCGAATGCGGGACCCACCCCGAGTACGAACCATACTGATATCGAAATAAAGTACTGGAAAAAGGCTCTGGGCCACTGAAATGTAGCCGGTGGGCTCTCAGATGTCTCGAATCAGGCTCTCTCGTAGGATCAATCATCAAGCGTAACTCGATAATTCAGGCTCATCAAGGTCGCAGATTTCGAAACCAAATTCGGGATAGCCAAACAAGGCTCGAGACCGGACAAACTGAATGTAAGTACCCAAAGTTAAACCAAAGGTACGCTAGCCCCGAACCGACAATGAGGCTCACCGGCGTTTCAGTTGACGGCCGTTCTCGGGACGCTGACCGGTCGTGATGGGCGTGCGCTGTGGAAGCTCGCTCCGTACGCCACGCCGCACAGAGGTGCGGTGGCTCTAAGCAGAAATGCACAGCAGCCGAGAGCCACGGTGGCTCCTGGGCAGAATCGGCTCCTGGCCACGCTAATCCATGCAAATGCAGGCAACATTCACGGCGCGGCAAAGGGATGGAACCCAGTGGTCGCGAGGCTTCGCTTAGGAGGGGAAATATTATGGCATTTGGCAAACCCTCCCCCCGTTTATATAGACATTTAACGGCAAATAGGTCTCCCCGCCCAATTCGCTACTGGCGACTCGCTATGCTAACTTTCCCGACATCCAAAATTCTAAATTAAACATTACTACTTATAAATTATTATTATAAAATTTAATATGTAAAACTATAAATAAAATTTAACAAACAATACTATACTATATAAACAAAGTAATTAAAATATTAAAAATTACTAAATTAAAAGTTTGTTAAAAATAAATTATGAACTGAACTAAAATTTACTAACTTAAAAACAAAAGAAACATGGCGAACCCGCAATTCGGCTTATTGAAACACCGAATCCGCTTCATTCTCAAATTTACTCAAGGGGGTCAAGGAGAATGATCTCTCAACCCCCGCAGCAGTCTGGCCGGCTCCAAGATGTCGGGTGGCCACCCGTTGATCCGCCCTCACAAATGGTAGTTGAATCGAGCAATCGGGCTTTTGCAGGGCCGTGTCATTGCAAAGACCAAATCTTCTTCATCTCCCAGACTGATCACTCCCTGCAATTCCTGGGCACTTTGTTTTCCTGCACACTGACCAATTGAAACACTTTCATCAGAAATTTGATTTTCAGTTTCTAACAAATTTTGCTTATTATTCATATGAAAAATGTTCAACTCCAAAGTCATGTTACCAAAGGTAAGCTGCATGACTCCATTTCGGCAATTTATTATTGCATTGGCAGTGGCCAGAAATGGTCTTCCTAAGATGATTGGTACATGATTGAGTTCATTTGGAATTGGATCAGTGTCAAGCACCACAAAAATCTACCGGGCAGCAAATTGCCCCATTTTTTAAAGGACATCCTCAACTATCCCCAGTGGATCTTCACGATCTATCGGCCAGATAGTGTGATGTTGGTAGGTTTAAGTTCAATTTAAACCTGTGATGTCAGATACCACACGGCATTAGGTTCACACGCTCCAAATCGAGCAAGGACTTTTCTATGCAATTCCCACCTCAATAGTGGACTGAAATTGTGGGAGATCCCTGATCCCTTGTATTTCGATTGCGGTATTTGCTTGATTATGGGCACCGACATGTTCGAGAAATGCCTCTTTCTCAATGCCTAACCCTTTTGATTGTGCAAATATCCTTCAAAATTTTGCATACAGGGACTTTGCTTGATTAGGTCCAAGAAGGTATGTTAACCTTCACTTGCCTTAAGACTTCTAAAATGCCCCGCTGTCGAGATGCCTTCCTTTCTTACCATAAGTGTCATGTGGGAAATGGAGGTGGTATGCGGTATTTCACAACCCTTCCTTTAGGAGAATATGCTCAGAATGCAATTTTTCTCCCTGCCTAGGTTCTTCAACAGGTTTTGGCATAGGCTGATCAACTTCTTTTCCACTCGTAATTACAAATTTAACTCTCATCCATTCGAATTCTGCCTGATGACCCTACCTCATGAATTCCTCGATTTGAAGTGTTTGAGAGGAACCTCCTTCTCAGACTTTCAAGCAACTTATTGATCTTGAGACTTAATACTGTAGGTTACCACCCTTGGTTCGTATTGCTCTCAAGCCCATCTATCTCTCTTATTCAAAGGTAATTTTCACATCAACTGCGCCGCTGCACATTGATTCCTTTTTGTTCCTCAACAAAGTTGCCTACCACTTTACTCAAATTCATGGCTTGCTCCGCAGGAGAAGAGGATGATGGTTAGTTAGATCGTAAAGGGAAACCAAACCTAGGTTTGGCACTGGGAAGGCTACAAGAGGGGGGATTGGGTTCCATGCAAGATTAGTGATTCCTCCAATTGAATTGCAGGTATTACCATACGGAGTAATGATTGCTGGTGGTTTGTATCACCCTACAGTGTTTGCACATTCTGACATCAAATCCTTCACTGTAGGGGCCATAACACATGGTTCTACTGGATGCACAGTGGGATTGGAATGGTAAGGATCGTAACACAGAGATTTTCGCCAAATATCGCATGCACCTCTTGAGCTGCTACCTTCAAGCTCCTCCACTTTTCCTTGCTAGGTTGAAATCCTAGCTCTCATCTCTATTTCTTCATAAAGGCATACATCCCACCCTAGGTTGACTCCGGTGGTTTCATCTCATTCATTTCTCTAGGGTTAGCCCATCCCCAACCCCAGAGTTTCAGCCATCGCACTTAAAAATCCATGGCTTCATCAGATGCTTACTGTGTTCCCCACATAAGCTTCCAAAAGTTGCCTCATGGCAGAGACATACCACCATAGAAGTGGTTCACCAACATCCATGTGTCAAACCCATGATGTGGGCATGCACGATGGCTTCCATAAATCTTTCCCCAACACCGATAAAATCTCTCACCATCCTCGGGAGTCGCCGCAAAGGTATAAATTTGTCTTTTCAAATTATTAGTCGAGAGCACCGAAACTTTTCTAATCGATCTTGCAGCCCGGCCCAATTTCTAATGGTTCTAGGCCTCAATGAGCGAGCCATATCTTGGCCTTGTCCTTAAGGGTCAATGGAAATGCTTTTAGCTTCAGCAAATCCATGTCCATCATACCTTCCTTAAAGGTAGTGCAGACCTCCTCAAAATCCCTAATATGAGTGTATGGATTTTCATTTTCCATACCATGATATGTGGGAAGTAGGGGTACCAAATATGGCCCCATCAAGTACATCTTCAAGAGAGGAATGATACAGATGGGGTACTAACTCTAGAGGTGACGTGATCCCTCTCATGGTTCTATAGGCATTGATTCATGGGGGTTCCCTGTCACCCCTGGTTGTTTCCTCTGTGTAATGGGATCCATGGTATCAGTTGGTACACTAACTTCACTAGCTAGGTCAAGTTGTGTACTAATCCTATTCAATTCACTCCATGTGTCTCTATCCACCAAGTGGCATACACATGCTTGTTATAATTATAGGAGACAACAAAGAGCAACAAACAACTCGCAAAAAGATTAAAATTAATCAATAACGAAATAAACCTGACCGAATGAAAACTGAAACTCGAATCAAAATCGAAATGTTGCGCTATCGCACTGCTAAAACCGCGCCTCGTGAATCGAAAAGTAAAGAGGTAAAATAAAGTTACCTTCACTTGTGATGTGATCATACTCTTCTTAATTATTTGATTTCAAGAGTTTGGCACCATCCACTTTAACGGCACGATGACCATGCATTAGGTTTTGAGCCAAAATCAACAGTACCTATATACACTCTGTTTCCCACATCAGTCATAGTCAAGCCATCGCAAAGATAGTGGTTCAGGGTCGAACACGGGGATACGGGTTTTCATCCAAAAAATGGTTTGCATCAAGGCATGAGTCAAAGGTTTATTCGGGACTTTCTGAATCGTGTCAAAACAATGGTGGAAACTGATGAATTGTAAAACTGGCAAGGCAGAAGGAAAAGAATCTCTTTAAGATTTAGTCACTAACTTGGTGTTAGCAAACGTGTCCTGTTTTATCCTCAAGTATGACATGTAACCTATAGCGTCCATGGCATAACCGGATCTATGTTAATCAGCAAACTCTTCACCCTTTAAACAACTATTTGAGTCAATACGGTAGCATGCGCTATGGCCCCTTTTACCGCTTGAAACCCTAACATTCAATATCATCTCGTAGGCTCAGAAGACCATCTAAAGACCAACAAAGACATCTATCACCACTATGCACCGTATCCCAAGCATGGAGTATCACAATCAATAAAGATGAATGCCATGCAACCCTTGACTGAGAAAACCCAACATATAAATATCGGTTTGTATAATAAGAAGACTTTCATCTAAAGTTATCAAAGACTCTCACGAATATGCAATCGGATCCTAAAGCATGGAGAGTATCACAAATTAATGACATTCAATGAAAGAAAATCCATAGTTTTATAAATTATATATTATAATACATTTTCCATTCCTATGAGCTTTTTAAAAAGGCTTTAACAACATTATATGCCCCACCACCTCAAGCGAGCTCCTTCCTTCTTCAAAGAAGGGTGTTTAGGCTGCATCTTTGAGTTGTCATCCTCAGATAAGAAATGGTAAAGTGGAGAGAAGAAGAGAGAGAAGAGAGAAAAGAAATAAAGCAAAACCTAAAACAAAAGACTTTTTATTTACAAAAATGAAAACTTACTGTAATATTCTCTCCTCTCCAAAATTGTTCCTAAATTGTTACTTAGGGTTACAAAACAAGAGGGCTTATACAAAGCCCTGGCTACTTGAAATACCAAACCCCATAAAATCGCTGCCAGTGACAATTAAGCAATACATCCAAGCTCAAGAGGCTTACTACACTTTAGATCAGATAAAGCACACTGAGGCACTGACTTCTGCACGCACCCCGCCAACTAGCAATTACTGTGTCTAATGAAATACAATTATTAAGACTGCACACACTTCATTACTAACAATTTCGCTAAGCTGAATAAATTCATGAGTAGCTTAGAATTTATTTTCGCTAAGAGTGGTGCCTAGCTTAAATTGGGATGGGTCTGAATTTAGTTCATACTTTTCATATATTATGGTTTCGCTTATATTGCGAAATTTTCGCATCTAATGTAAATTTTCAAGTGCTTAGCTTAAAAATTCCCGCATTGTTGGATCCTCACCTGCCATCCCGCTCTTCAACTCCAGATCCAATTTTTTCTCTTACTTTGCCTTGGTTTTCATTGATTCTATAGGGTCAGGTTGATGGTCGAGACTCTTGAATTCCAACTTCATGATTCATCCATTGTATTGAGATTGAACTCCAAGAGTGCACAAATACCTACAAACAACCAAAAATACCCTCTAGCCTAAGATGTTACTAAGAAGACTCAGGAACACTCCCAATCATAATGACTGATTTAATGTTTTTTGAAAGTCACCTCCAAGTCCCATTCTAATATAGGTTCAAAATTGCACTTTTGGGCATTAATCACTCTACCCACAGCCTTCCGAACAGTCTACTGACGAGCCCTATTATTTCTTATTAATCTTAATTTGCCTTCTACAATCAAATTTCCACCCGACTGAGCCTTTCCCAATAGCCCCCACCCGACGACCCTTCCCAATAGCCCCACCTAATATTCTCCAAACGTATCTACTGACGAGTTCTATTATTTACACTCCGGACGCAGCTCTTACAACGCTTCCACTGGACAGCTCTTCCCAATAGCTCTATCCGACGAGTTCTCCCAATAAATTTCACTGACGAGCTCTTCCCAAATGTACTTTTACTGACGAGGTCTATTATTTACACCTGACGAGTCTACAACAAGCCTACCCTCGACGAAGCCTTCCCAATAGCTCTACTTGACGAGTTTTCCAAACAAATTTCACTTGACAAGCTCCTAATATCTCGCCCGGACGAGCCTACAATAGTTTATCTGACGAAGCTCCCAACAACTCCCACTCAACCACACACTTCCGACGAGCCTCCATCAATACCTAAAGACAAGCTTCACTCGCCTCCAAGCATTGACGACCTCAACCGCAAGTCAGACGACGAAGGCCATAGGCCCAATTCGACAAGCTCCACCTACTCCAACCATATAATTGGGGAACCAAGCCAGTTTAAACAGAATATTATACAAAATTTCAGCGATGCAGTCTAAATTGCTGAGACCTTCAAATCGGGTTACAGGCGCTTCAGAAAAGAATAAAGATATTCTCAACAGAACACAAGTTTTCAAAATGGGTATTTATTTAAAGGAAGGTTACATTGTATCGTGCCCCAGTTCAACAAAAAAGTGGGGGAGAGTCGACATCGTAGTTACAAATAAGTCCAAGAATTCGTGCATCGGGACGACTAAGAATGAGAAGTGATCCCTAGGAGTACAGTTCGGGAATAATTCAGACGGGAAAGACTCCCTCCGCCCTCACACTTGGGGAGGCCCAAAGTTGCACCCAGATCTGGCACGCGTGAGACCCGCCTTCCGCTGAAAAGCGAGCCACCCAGGCTTCAACTGAGCATCCGCTGATTCCCGCAATTGTTCGATAACCTCGTCCTCTCGAGTAACCTATGCTCACCTCATGACAAGATTCACACAGAACGACTACATTCCTCGCCTCACCGCCTTGATAAATTTGGCACTTTCGAGGACTCACGACAAGCGCCTCCAACAACACCTCGCTCTATGAAGCCCCACACGCCAATTTGTTACTGGCGCTCAAATCACCCAGAACTCGCGCCAGAAGCTCCACTCCGAAGATCCCACGCACGCCCCGAGGTGATGAGCTCCTCCCTAACCATTTGGAGCTCACTGACAGACCTCAACCCTCCCGAAGTCTCGACCAACTCATTCAAGGCAGCTGAGCTCACCCCATCCCCCGCGCGTCACTTTCGCCAAACCGTCCCGACCTCGTTTCATTTTCCGCCCCGAGCACGAAGCCGATGAAGTGTGCTTAAGATCGTGACTTAAGCCGCCTATTTCTTCGGGTCATATGTCGCGCTGCTCCTACAAACGCCCCGCCGGCGAGAAGCCACCTTCGCTTATAACCGGCGATTCACATGTTTTTCATCTCCAGTCACCTGATCGTTGTGCCCTTCAAATAAAGTACCGAGACGTCGACACGCATACTGCGTTCAAGACGTAACAAAGCATGGAAATAAATAAACACAATTACTGCACTTACCAAAGTAATCCCCAAGACAACGCCAAGCTTCATCAACTCCGCAATTCTTCCCGATCCCCCAATGTCGACTCTGTAGAATGGACGAGACGGCACTCCACACGAGTTCTGGTGACTGGGAGAGCAACAGCCCTAATACACCGCTTTTGTTTCATTTTCGCCGGGTTCGCCATCCCCGGTGGATATGGCTTGGCATTGTCGTAAGGCTTTATCCCACACTGCATGGGCAGCCTGGCCGCCCACGGCACTTACCGCACTCAAAGGCCCTTCGTCATTGCAACCGTATCTCGAGGAAGGCAAGGAGGGCAAAACCAGCAGACGACCCCGCCTCCGCTCAAGGCAGACAGATGGACACTCATGCCCCAGCTCACTGTGGGCGGCGACGCCCACTCCTGCTCTCGAATCCAGAGAAGAAGGAGACACCCACTTTTCAACTCGTCTGAACCTCCGCCGGGTCCTTTCGTAGAGTCCGCCTTTTTTCTTCATCCTGTGGCTTCCGAGAAGTCGCCCCCAAATGAACTAAAAAATTTCGCTGGAGGGAAAACAGTGAGTCTCAAAGGAAGAAACCTCCTGTGGTAGAAAGAGGCGAAGCCCTCGAGGCAGTAGAACGTACAGGCAACAAACTAGAAGAACCAGGAATGTCCGACTTTATCAGCCCCGCGTAGGAACGAGCAGAACATTCCTCCAACGCTAGAGCTACAGCAGCATCTTCGTCGCTAAGGTCAAGATGAACATCTGGGAAGCATAAGGAAGTTCTGGGCGCAAGATTCGATCGCCTTTAGACAAATCAAACCAAAAGTAAGGCAAACACTCACGAAGGTTATCAGGGGTGCTCCACGTCGTGGGCACACCCAGGGTGTCGTCCCTATCGAGAGAATCGTACTCCTAGTTGGAGCCACTAACGAAGAAATATCGTCCCTTCCATGACTGTGAAGAAGGAAGGTCCGAGATCACGTAGGAGACCCGTGGACGCTCTCTGAGAAATAGATAAAACCTCGTAGTAGCCATATCGGATCGAAAAAGATGGAGGAGCGTAGCCATTACTGGGGACGCCAAGCCCTCTGTCCCTAAAAAAGACCAATAAACCAACCAAAATACCCCAACCATTGGGAGCCAGCTGGGAAGGGCAGATGTTGAAATGTTGAAGAACCTCTTTTATGAAAGGATGCAAGGGAAAACGAAGGCCGTTATTGAAAGCAACTTCAAAAAAACAGACCATACCAGGCACGGAGGCGGTATAAAAGGTCAAAACATCCGGGGACCATATTCGGACACCAGGGAGAGGCCGATAACGCTCAGCAAAAACAGACTCATATGAAGGACCAACCTTACTAGGGCCTACCTTCGCGGCATGCCCAACGGCAGACTTGAGGAAATCCGACCCCTTGGGATACTTGATCAGGTTTATTTTCTTTTTACCCTTACCCAAGGGAAGGGGAGGCGCTTCAGGAACATTCTGAGGCCCAACGGCTGTTGAACGAACGGGAACATCCCTAGCCTGCTCGGAATTGGCACCAACGAAAGAGTCACCACCGATACGCAAAGAGGAAGAACGACTTGGACCCATGACGTAAGCAAACAGTATAAACGAAATCCAGACGACTGAACCCTAGAGCCTCGTCGTACCGATCGAAAGAAACACGACAGGACGAAGACGCAGCGGGCCCAGGAATGAGATGGAAGATGGAAAACACCAGAAAAAGACCCAACACTAAAGGGATAGATGAAAATCCAGGAGAAAACGAAGTACAAAGACACTAAATGAGAAGAGAGGTAAAGGGCTAGAGAAACTCGAAGTTAAGGAGGTCGACAACAAATAAGGGAAAACGAGGGGAATACGAAAAATAAGCGCGAAACTCGAAGGGCCATCATTAACGCACCACGTATGACGACGGTCTGGTTAATCAATCCACATCCAAGCAGACACGTGGAAATAACAACCGTCGCAGGATTAATCACAGCCCTTGCCCACGCAGTCCGTACACAAGCGCATCGGGGCAACCGATAGGGTATAGAATTTGGAACCAGTTATCCCACTCGCCGTACCCGATGAGCAATGGGGGCCGTGCCCCGCCCGTGTCCTTCCATAGCAGCCCAAACAGAGGTCCGGCTCATTAGGCCCAAACATGGATTTGGAAAGTAGGGGAGGCCCATTACTCTACAATAACCCATATCCTTCCAATAACAGAATATTCCCTAAAGATAACCTATTCGTCCAATCAAGTTCTATTATAAAGGGAAGAAAAAGCAATAGAAGATCACCAGATGGACATTCTCCAATGAAGAAGGAGGCTTATTCCAAATAAACTCCTTTGACTAATCCTAAATCTAAGGGGCTAACTATATGAGGAAACATACTCCTCCAATGGGAAGGACTCCTAGTCATCACCCAATCGGGATGAATATCCACTATATCACAAGTCGCCCACCAACTCGAAAGGTACGCCAATACTAAACAACCTAAGCATTCTCTTTCTCTCATAAAGAATCGACTTAGGCACGTGAGCGGCCACGTGGGCAA
The DNA here is from genome assembly GCA_016808115.1 of Tetrastigma voinierianum. NCBI lineage: Eukaryota > Viridiplantae > Streptophyta > Magnoliopsida > Vitales > Vitaceae > Tetrastigma > Tetrastigma voinierianum. The sequence continues at coordinate 137,488 of JAEQBH010002329.1, read as the reverse complement.
AGCCCCCTCCTCGACCCCCTTCTTTTCCCTGCTTTTGGTGAGAAGTGTACTTCAGGTCTTGTGTCGACGTTTCGCAGCCGGTCCTCCCCACCTCAAACGATCCGGCACTCTCCGCTCAGCCCATCGCCAGCCTCGTCCAACCCAACGACCCCCAACACGCTCCACTCCCGGGGCCCGCTGGAAAACGAGGCATCATCAATTATCAAATGGGAGATGGTGGAAAGAATATTCTTCAGGAGATTTATTGTTGTTTTAGACTTACTTATTATGGTATTCCATTCGTTCCTAGAATGATAACATTCAATTAATGGAAGTAGTGAGACTATGGGTATCTTTTTTGCACTAAATTCAATAATTCATTTCAAATATATAAGGTCTTGGATAGGACAAAATATTTATGAGGAAGAAAAGAAAAAAAAGTTTAATAATATATGTAGTATATATATATATATATATATATATATATATATATATATATATATATATATATATATATATATATATATATATATATATAGGCTAAATCAAAACATTCTCCTGGGAATAAGCTACTTTAAAATGAAGTAATGTAAGAGCAAACAAATATTAATTAATGCTTATATCAACTCGTATTTTCAAGGTACTATGCAATTTAAAAACATATAATAAGTATGAAGTTCAAAATAAATACATTAATGAATTTAAATAAGGGGTAATTGATAAAAATAATCCATAGTTTAGCTGGTTTTGTTTAATCAGTCCCACATACTGTTTAATTAGAAATAATCTCACATTTAGGTGGTCTCGTATTGTATTGGTATTGAAGCATCGATTACCGATTAAGGAAGTTAAAATAATTTTACATGACTACTCTTTACTCTCTCTTAACACATGTCAATATCTAATTGGCTCTCAAAAATTTTTTGTTTTCTAAAATATACCCCACCCTCTTTCCTCTCTCATCTCTTCCTTCACCTTCAAAGCTTTTCTTCATTGAAACTAATAGTGAAGAGTTAGGGTCTAACTTTACCTTAAATAAACATATAAAATTAATGGGCTAGGTTTAAACCTATTTTTTATTTTCCTCAAAATTTTCCTTTATTCCACTTATTAGGGTATGTTTATTCAATTTCAAATTTTCTCCTTCTACAACTTTTTTCCTCTTTTAAATATCAAGTCCTTAAAGGAATGAATCATTGTTGACAATTTGAATCAACCAAACAGTTTTATTAGCTTTTTCCTACATTTTGCTTCCTTCTTAATTTTCCTCCCATTTTTCACCTTTTTTTCATTTTTCTCTTCCATTTTCTGGACACCAACTTTCTTCAAAATTTCGTCCAAATTCTTCAAATTTTCTATGATATTTCTAATTTAAAACATCAATCTGAGTCTTGTGTTAAAATTTCCTTTAAATCGAAAATTTCGGGAAATTACACCGAAGCAATTCGATATTTCTGGCACTGGAAATTTCTCCATGCTGTTTTGTTTCCATAGTCATTGAAACTGGAAATTTCGACAAAATTTCGACAAAAATTTCAGGAAATTTCTTGACATTTCCATCCTTGGTTATCATGAATGGCTTGTGGAGAAGATGTATGGTGGATCCCACATCTAATATTTTAATGGCAAGAAATCAAAATAGAAAATTATTAATTAACTTATTAGGTTTAAACCTACTTTTTATTTTCCTATAAATTAATGATAATATTCCATTGAACTGATATTCCTCTAACCATATAAAATCTGATATTCCATTCATTCCTGGAATGATAATATTCAATTAATGGAAGCAGTGAGCCCCCAAAATTTTTTATGTTCTAAAAATACCCTATCCCTCTCTCTCCTCTCTTCCTTCACCTCCAAAGCTTTTCTTCATTGAACTGAAAGAGATGGAAGAGAGCTCCTCCACCTCCAAAGCTATTCTTCATTGAACCGAAACAGGTAAAGAGTTGGGGTCTAGCTTTCTTATTCAAGTGAAGCAGCATTTTGCTTCCCAAGACTGCTATTAAAATATTTATCTCACAAATAGAATTATTTCACTTAAGAGGGCAAAAACCTAGGAAATCTTGAGAGACAAGAAAATGCTTAACTTCAAATGCCTAACTAGTCGATTTAGAGCAGTTTTCTTTTGAACACTTGAAACCACAGCACCTGTCAATGACTAGGAAGCCTTATTAAATTCAACATGTACACAATCACAATCTATTTTAGTATGTGCCATAACCACATAAAACTGAAAGTCATAACACAAACAGTTCATTACCTCATATTTTTTACATGTAAAAATCTATCTCTGCAAAAATGTTATGAATACTACCAGTATAAACCTGCAAATGTGCAACAAGATCAAAGGACTGATAACATGCAGAATTTCAGAACCTACTTTCATAATGCAAAGAAATTCATCACCAACCTCATTTGATTTTCTCTTGTATAGAGTTTGATACCCATGTTTGTCTAGCCCTGGGGCAAAATTTTCCTCAAAAAATGATCACTTTGAATCTGAAAGAAGGAAGCCATAACCACCATTAGCTAGTATGTATAAACATGTTTGATGTTATAAACCCCTCAAAACCTGATCCATCCTCGTCCAAAGACTGTATGTCTAAACTGGGTGGGTGGGAACACATTGGACAGCGTTCCCATCCCAATCAATTTACTCTTCTTCGCTACTGCTCTTGTTGTATTTTTAACATCAGAGTGTCACAGTACACAGGCTAAGAATTATTAAGGGCTCGTTAAAACCAGTCAATTTCTGATTGGTCATGCATGGAAGGTGTTTGATGAAATTCTCAATCATCAAACAGGGGATTAAAAAATAGGGGATTTTCCTTTCCCTCAAGTGGAAGCAGTAGCTCCCGACTCTGTATTTGGTTTAGAAAATGTAACTCATAGGTAGTGCTCCTAGAAACAGAACCTGGCTTTCATTCATCACATCTGGAAAGAGGGTTTTTAAGTCATCCCAAACAGAACCTGGCTTTGATCCTGCCACTCCATCAGCATCTAGAACAAATGGCATCTGCGTTGAACTGGTTTGTCTCACCCTTTTGGGGGATGTAGCTAACACAGTGGCATTTGTTCGGTTGGGTGCAGGAGAAGTCTCTACTCTATATTTGCTGATGGTTTTCCCGGTTGATTGGTTGACTTATCCTCATCATCATTACAATGAAACCGTGTCTTTGAAAGCGTCATGTTAATGGTTTTTGCATGTTTGCCTACTTCTCTTCTCACTCCCTGCAAAACAGGAGATCGTCTGCTAGACATAGAAACAATTGTCAATTACCTGTTTTTTTTCCATATGTTTTTTTCCCCACTAATTCTATAAATATTTTAGTCCCTTCATTAGACCAAAACAGAGAACATATCTATTGGGAATAACCAAAGCTTTGTGAAGAAAACTAGAGATGTTCTTGCCTTACTTTGGCTTAGGTTCTTTGCATAGGAATTTCTTATTTATTTTAGTGATTAAATAAAATTTATGTATAAAATGAGAAGTACATAAGTTACATCTTTCAAAGGATATTTTATAAGGGGATATTAAAAGTACATAAAGTTCATTAATAAAATAAATCATTATTAATATTAGTAATGAAAGAAATATATTATATTGTATCACATTACACAACAAAGATAGGTAAAGATTTTTAAAAATTCAATTAACATTTAGAAAAGAATATTTAAAATAAAAGAAATTCTGTGGATAAACAATCAACCATTAAAAAAATAATTTAATAAAATATGTAAAGTAATAAACAAAAATTTCAGATTTTTATGAAAATAAGTAATATTTTAAATAATTATTTAGCTACTACACCATGTAAGATACGTTTCTTCACAATTATTATTAGAAATCTAAACTGTGCCTTCCTTCTCCATGATTATCCTCAAATTTTCTTAACCACTAGATGAATATTCAGAATTGTTTATGACAAAATCATCTAGTGTTCTTTTTTTTTTCTGTCTCTAAAGTCCTATACTTTTAAACCATTACCCATGTTCTCCAAAGTATAACCCAAACCAACCACATATAGTAAATGAAAAGGAGGATATGAGAGCAACTAAGGATGGAGAGGGAGAGAGTAGTGAACTTAGAAGGAAAACTCCAGAAAGACATGTTGTCTCATCTTTGTGGTGACTGTGAGTCATCTTCTCTGGGTTATCATTTCTGACCTAAGGCTTTGTAATCACACATGAGAATGATGGGCACTGCAACCCAAAGAGTTTTGAAGTAGATCCAATCTTATGGATCGGTACTCATTCGAATGCCAATTTGAGGGAAAAAGGACACCTAATGCTTCAACCTCAAGTTTCAGTTAATAAAATTGAAATTCAACCATAAGGTCTGATATATAAATTGACCACCTGGGATATGCCAAACGTAGAGTAAGATATCATATCTGATCAAACATCAAGAGATAGAGAAGGATGAGTTCAAAATGGAATGACAAAGCAATCCCAAGAATGTTATCTTATACTACTGGAGCTCTATACTTACTTCACATCCCTTACTCCCATCAATACCACTTAGTATTAATCCAAATTTCGCCTTCTCGTAACAACGACATGAATTCCCTCAAGTCCATGTACCAGCCTTTTGCATCTAAGATTCAGATATATAAAGTAGCAAGAATAAGTAGAAATTAACAATTTATAGGGACCTTGATACAAATTGTAAATTAATTCCTTTAATTTTCATATATTGTAGAATTCAAATTTTCACACTCCTCGAGATATAATGAATGAGTCATAGATAAATAATGGCAGACATTTGCTGTTGACTCATGATAAAGCTAGCAGTGGAGCCAACAAGTTTCTGGCCAGCCTGTGCTCCCACAGGCTTTTTGGGACTTTCTTCAAAGAATGGTAATGATCGAGGCAGTAAAGACTTTCCACTTAAAACACTGGTCGCCAGAGGGTGGCAAACCACATGGCTTCCACTCAAGATCCAAACCAGAGGCTGAGGTAACATGATATATAGATGGTATGGCGGTGGCATAAGGCAGATATGAGCACATGGTTCTTGTTATGAAAACCCACAAACTTAATAGCAAGCTAAGCAACTCAGCTGGACTGTCTTTGTGCTTTGTAGCAGGACAAGCGAAGATAACTTTCCCGGTCCCTAGCTAAGCTGCAATAAACATACATATATGAGAGGACAGAGGGAGGAGGAGATATATGGCATGTATATGGCGTATGATAGAGAGAGATATGGCTATATATACATATGGTAGTATATGAAGTATCTGCTGAAAAGGAAAAAGGGAAGCTATGGTTAGTTACTGAATGAGCACCTGAATACTTTGACATAATAACCGACGACCCACTGAATCGCTCCAACCACAATTTCCGAATTTAAGCACAAGAGAATCGCTGATCCCGCCGTCGCCGCTGCTCCATTTTACATTCGACTTCTCGTGATCACGCCGCTTCACTCGTTTGACCCTCACAGAACACCTACAAAGTCTTGAAGACGTTGACATCCTACGCCTAACGCTTACAAACCTATATCTGTTAATCGTGCCCTGCCAAATAGTCGGTGTTTCCTCACGCCTAGAAGTAATCGCTTCAAGCGCATTTCAATTCATTATCACACGTGTCCAAACACAAAATTGGTCGATTTTGGTGAATTTGATGAACTCGATCCAAATTTCATCTACAACATAGGATGATCAATCCGAGAGACGTAACAATGGTCTTATATGTGAAAATGCTAAGGCAGAACCCAAACTGATTACATAAATATTGGCTACAACTCCTGAAGTACACAAAGAACTCAAAACGTAGAGACCAATACATATAACATTGCGGGCAAAAAAGAGGCTTCAATTTGATTGTTATATATTCAAACATTTTTCCGTAATAACAAGAATAATAAAGGGAATTAAATGGAGACTCACTCTCTCAGATTCATCGCCATGTGATGAAAGTGCCTAAAACACTCATCTTACACTCGCTTGCTCGTCATTTTCACATTTATTTTATAATAATTTTATGTTTTTTGTGGTTAGATCCCCGATTTTGTGTCCGTGGTTGTTGCGTTCATTGAGCTGCAAAGAGTAGCTTTGGAAGCGCTTTGAACAATGAGGAGCAAACAAGGAGGCGGACCGGCCACGTCAAGGACGGGCCACCACGCCGCGATCGCCACACGCCGCCACGTCACCATAAGTCAGGGCACCGCCGCGACGTCACCACGCCGCTGACGCCACCAAATCGCAGACCTCATCATTTAAAGTACGAATGGCTCGTAAATTAGGTGAGATATTACCGAACTTATAATGCCTTCGAGCGTAGTGACACCGACTTCGAGGAAGTGCCCGAATTGTAACGTCATTTTTCTGATATTTTCTAGATATTAGAACAATGTTTTCTTTATTGTCTACTTCTATCTTTCTTCCATTATGTTCTAGATTCTCTTCTTAGGGAAGAAGAACAGTCCCCATCACATACATGGATTAAAGTTGATCTTTCATGTTATTCGCTTGTTAATAATTTGTCATATCTACTCTATACCTGCAAGATTTTAATTATATGTTAATGTCCCCGGCCAATGTTAGTACACCGCACCGGAGATCCTAGATTCGAGAGATGAGGGTATTCAGATCTGTAGAGTAGCCTTTAGCCGATTCGGTTAATAGAGATAATCCAACTCGGTTGCATTTGAGTTGCAACGATTAAGGTTAGTCTACCCAGCCCAGACAGAGATATATACTTCATCTATTCACTTAGATAAAGATATACCCCAGAGAGATATTCCCCAGAGGCAAGATCACCTCGCCATTGACACATAAATATATTGAATAACAATATCTTTGTGAAAAGTAATCCATCGAACTATTAGGGAGATTGGTCCTAAAGCCAACACCATTACACTCACTAGAATCAATAACTTAGTTGCGCTCTTTACTTAAATTTTACCCTAAAATCATTATTTGGTGAGCATATCCGAAAAGCGTAACCTTCAGAGTCAATTCACCTTCCCCGTGGATCGACATTCACTTTAAGTACACTATATTACTTAGCTACGCGTGCACTTCTCACGCACATAGGCATTTATTTTACACACCGCTGCTGCTCGCCAAGTTTTGATGCCGCTGCGGAAATGCCTAAACGACATAGAGAAGTGAGTACATAGATATATTCTAATTTTTCATTTAGTTATTTTTATAAGCGCTTATAATTGGCCTTATGATTGTGTAAGGTCGCAAAGAATGGTGTTTCTGTTATGCACATGCGACAAGAAATCGACTAATCAACACTTGTGTGATCCCAGCCAGTGACTTCAGCATACTGGCGCCGAGAACAGAGAACGCACGTGATTAGAATTTCAATAGTCATAGAAATGACCTACTCGATTGAAAGAACAAACCCAACCATAGAGAAGCGTAATAGGAACTGTTTACCTGTGCCATTTATGTGCAACCACAGATCCTTACATGCTATTAGATGAGTTTGTTTTTACCACCACCGCCAGAAACCGACAAATGATCGACAAGACCGATTCAAGCAAACACTGAATTGAAGTCCGTCACGCATTAAGACAGCCAGAACACTGCCCACTGACCAAACTAAGAGAACTCAACACACTTTAATTAACTTCCTCGAGGTGGCTCGCGACATACCATCGCACGTCGAGTTACCAGTTCTACATCACGGTTGTTCCCACTTTCACTCTGGGATAGAGCCAAACATTGGCTAACCGGGCCACCACCGCATTCCATTTCCATTACTACATGGAACGATTTGAGATAAAAATTTTCTCACTCAAGTTCTTTCCACTCTTCGAAAATTGTACAACTTGTGCAAGAGATCACACTTTTGGTCAACTGTAGGAGAACCCGGCAGAGCAATGGGACGTGTTTCATGAATTATCATGAAGTGTCCTCACCATCGACTAACCAGATGGATGCAAGTCCACACCTTCTACAATGGTCTGAGAAATGCAACCCGAACAATGATATGCCTCACCGAGGATCATTGATGAAGAAAACCACATCAAAGCGTAGAGGAGATATTTGGGAAGATGTCACACCAACACTAATCGCTGGCCTAGAGAGAAGGCTACACCAATGAACACGGTGGGTGGCACAGATAATAGCAGCCCAATAACTGTGGTAAATCATGGCTCACCGACTAAACAAATAAATAGACAAATAGGAAATGAAGACATGCTATACGCACTAATTCCATGGAGTTGTGTGAATTCTGCAGGACAAAGATAGTAAAGGTGGAATGTCAATCAGAAACCTACAGCGAGCAAGCCCAAGATGTGTCCAAAGTTCAAATGTGAATCACCACAGCAGTTGAAGCGACCGTGGATGTGAAAACAACTACCGTGACCAAAACTAAGGCCATGCGGTGGCGACTAATTAGAACCGAACAAATTTAACAATCAAGGGTAATAATGAGAACACCACACATGCCATCTAATCGAAAGTTGAGCCACCACTGAGAAAAAGTGGACTTAGAACAAGCCCTCGCCTGCATGCTCACTCCTCACAATCGCCTTCATGAATGAGATCAAGGCGGATTATGCAAAGAAAAAACTCAACGCTGAATAACGCACAAAGATGGGCTGAGAAATTGAGCGATAATGAAATGGCTAATGACACTGGGAAAGGCAACAGATCTACCATTACACCCGCAGGCAAACCTAGAGGAGAAGGAAAGAATATCAGAAGGCCAATACCTGATGAGTGAAGAGAATTGAGAACTCTGGGGCCATAAACCAGCATGATAATGAGAACTGGTACATGATAGACTAGTAAGCAATTCCAAAGGACCAGATGCAGATGAGTAACCCGAGATACGAGAGCGGTCAAAGATAATAAAGTCAGAAGGAACGAACAACAGTAAAACAGATGAACCCTGCCAAACCAATTCGTATCCTCGAGGTCAAGAAAGCAGGTAAGTCGAGGTTAGCTTGCAAAGTTTCTCGACATCTTCAAGAACTACATATTAACATATCCCTTTTTGAAGATGAGAATATGCTAAGTTATGAAATTTATGAAAATTCGCAAGTAAGAGAATTAATGAGTATGAATTCATTATTTTGAATCGAGGGAATGCAAAGTACATCCCCGCAAAGAAGCTTCCCCGTGAAATCTCAAGATCCGGTAAACTCACACAAATTGCTTCATGTGGAACCTGCATCCGAAAGCCCTCGTGTGACTCGGGAGCCAAAGATCAACTTGATGCCGTACTGCCGATGTTAAAAGGCTAAAGCTGGGAGAATCCAATCACCACAATCATTTAACACTTTAAGGATAGGTCATGACTAACAATCTCGAGGTATAGTCGAAAATGTGCTAGTAAAGTTGTGCCTCGTCTCTTCCAGTACTTATCATACTAGACACGTGAGAGGCAAGACTCTCGTCCCCACTTCTGGTAGACCTTTCCTAGCCACAAAGAAAAGCTCGCATCACGTGCAAGAAAGGTGGAACCTCAAACTAAGAGTCCAAGGAGACGCAGATCACTTTCCATGTCTTCCAACCCATGAAGCACCCGTGATGACGATCCAAATTTAAGATATCTCAGAACCCATTATAATGAGCTTTGAAAGACGAAGTAAAAACTTCAGGATGTTTCATGACTGCACAGAAAGACACCAAGAAGGGCAAGGGTGTGAACAGAAGAATATTTCATCCCACTCAATATCGGGGTGAGCATATGAGTGGGATGCATAAGATTCTGGGCTCCATTCATGTCGCAGCGATTCAGTATCAATGAGCTAACGATATTTAAACATAGCGCTTCGAGTAACTCAAGTGTTCAAAACTTTGTTTTTAAGTTTCGCCATTATTGTTTTCAAAGAATTTTTTATTTCTACCGTATCCATGATCAAAGAGCCATTGCTGCTTTAAATTTCGTGAGCCGGGAAGTGTAGGTACGAGGCTTGCAGTGTTCAAAGTCCGGAAGGGAAGTTTAAGGCGGGAGAGTTCCTCAAAATTGGGGTGTTAGCAAAATCTCTCGGGAGACCTTTCTTCGCCACGCCGCGACGTGAGATCGGCGTCATGACGCCATTTTCGCTGCCACGCCGCGACGCGGATTTCTACGCCGCGACGCCATTTTAACACTGGGCCACGCAGCCGACGCGCAGGCCTCGCGTCGCGACGCCAAATTGTAAAGTTCTCACGCCGCGACGTGGATTAAATATATACTCTTCCGCCACGCCGCGACGCGAGACACCACGCCGCGACGTCGCCGTGGTTATACTCGGCCACGCCGACGCCGCTCTCACGCCGCGAGACGTGGCCCCGTTTTTTAAATTCAAGAATGAAGTTCCATTTTACACCTTCACCGTACGCCCTTCCTCTCGAAACCCTAGCTCCTCGCACACCGCCCGCACCTCACCTTGCCTGAGTCTCGCTCGTCCCGGCCTGAGACCACCTCAGCCTCGCCGACCACCGTAGTCACCCTTGGCCGCCAACATAGTGGCATTTCCACCACTGTGTGCCCGATTCTAGCTTGGGTACAGTAGTCTAAGGTTCATTTGTGCGTTTTGTGTAGTCTAGAGTTCTTTTAGGTATTCATTTTGGTTAGCTAGGTTCCCAGGCCTTGTCCTATTTAGGTTTTGTCAGAATATTAGGTAGTTATTAGTTGATTTGCCAGGGTGCACATTGTGGTGTTCTAGCTTTGTCTAGGTTAGTGTCCGCAAGAGGCGTAAGTTGCTCGCTGCCGGAGTCGGCCCAACAGGAACTTTAATTCCCATCGCTCGATGCCTCACGCTTTATCAACGCTGAGTAAGCCGCGGACGGCTAGCACACTGCAAAACCGATCCTTCATTAAGGAGAAGGGGTTTCATCACCCCGATGATTTCTTTAGAAAGACAATCGAGGCTAAGGGGTGGCGTGCTTTATGCCAACCCCCTCGTCCAGCGGCGATGAGCGTAGTTCGAGAATTTTACGCCAACCTCGCTTCCCATGTCCTCAAAAGGGTTAGGGTGCGAGGTGTATCGTCAATTTCCGCGGAGTCGATCAATATTTCTACGGTCTATCCTTCCGCCGGACCTTTTAATCAGCCCGCGAGCATCCTACCACCCCGAGGTCATCCAGATTGACCAGCGCCGTGGGGTGAGTGGAGGATCAACAGTGCGGGCCATGCGGTCAATTTCAAGGCCAAGCATTTGGCTTACATTCCCAAGGTTTGGCATCACTTCGCGTCTTATCCCGACGACGAATGTGTGTGAGGTGACAGCCCAGCGTTCCCTGCTCAACTTCGCCATCATCCAGGATATACCATTCGACAGTAGTGTGCTACTGCAGGATGCTATCCTCCTTATAACGAGACGCGAAGATGAACCCGCACCCTTTTCGATTTCGCTTCAGGTAAACAAGCCGTGCCTTCGATCACAATGAGGCCCGGTCGTCCGATTAAGGCCATCGTCAAGCTGACACACCCGGTGTCCCGCAACCCGAGGGGGTCTATGACTCGCCACGAGCTCCGACGAGGACGAGCCTGATTATCTGGCCTGGTTGATTCCCTAGCGACACCCGTGATGACATAAAGCCACCGCCTCACCCACCTCCACCACCAAATTCGTCTTCACCCACCTCCACCACTCACCCCAAAGAGCCCTCAGCGGCCGTCCCTCCCTCCTTCATCAGATCTCGGCGGACCCTAAGTGCTCTCACTCACCGAGCGCTTCGACGATTCTCGATGACCCAGCACACCGAGTCTCTACCCAGATACGGAGGCGTCAAGGCCGACACGCACAGATCATTAATCGTGCCATCATTCTACACAGCCAGCAGTTTCATGTGCCCAAATTTCACCCAAATGTTTCACCCATTCCACCAATTTCCAATCAGAAGGATCTTCGGGGGAGTCCCTTACTCTATTGTTTATATCTTAACAAAGGAGGACAATCGGATACTTGCTGGTGTGGGTGTGGGTGATCGGGTATTATGTTTCAGGTTTTCGTTTAACATCATGGCTGGTTTTAAGAGTATACTCTTGCTGTGTTCCATATTAGTTAGCTAGTTTTAGTATTGCATACGCTATTTGTATGTTTAGGTTTAGCTTGGTTTATTTTTCATCGTACTTTCATGTTGATTGGTCATGTGTTAGTTGTCACAGGTGTTTTAGACATTTGCATGTAGTGATCGTGATACATGTGTGCCATTTTGATATCGAGGATCAATTTTTGGATCAGCCCACTATAAACTGCTCAATCAGATACATTCGCTTGATGCTCGGTAATTAGATTGAATATTGAAAAGGGCTAGTGAATCAACTCGGTAGTCAAGAAACCGCCTCAAAACCCGATCACACCTACACACTAGTGACTTTCGTAGTATGCATAGGTGCCGAACTAACTACTAAAGTCTGACCAACCTAGGAGATTCAACCATTTGAGTGACGGACACCTAATCAAAAGAGATTGCCATCGAGCCCCAAACTAAAAAGAGAAAATACAAAACAATAGAAAAAGAGAAAAAGAAAAGAAAATGACAAAAATAGTATATGTGACAGAATGCTGATCATCCAATCGGAACTCCGCACACCGAGTCATCAAAGCCTACGCCCCGAGCCAATCGGGCCGAGTCATCAATTTCACCGCCCGCTACATGGGATAAGATGGATCGCTCACGCAACCTGTGGCCATCGAGTTTGGTCGAAGGTTCGCGGCGTTTAGCGAATTTAATGCCTCGTGCCCTTAACCAATCAGGAGTCACCAATGGAACCCCACACAGAACACTGGCTAAAACTTCGCACTAGGTCTTCTTCCATTTTTGTTTTGGTACATGTGACACTTCTAGGTATGTGGACATAAATAATGGGTGCTCCTATCCTCGTCTAGTTCGCTCTCTTCCCAATAGGTGGCCGAGCTTAGCCTGGGGGGCATCTAACCTAGGCGTATTCGAGGTCACCTAATATAATAGGGATTTTGGGAAAGGCTTATTTAACACCATGGATCATGCACTAGCCGGGCTTTCACCTATCTCAACTGAATTTACCGAAGTCAAATATCCGTATGCCTTCAATGAAACACTCAACAAAACAAGGTATGCGCCATACCAAATTGATCCCCTATTTCAGCAGTACGTGCATCACCGCCTTAGTGTTAGTTACATTATGTCGGGGGTGTGTGTAACCCGCCTGAATGGTTCGCCAGGGCGCAAGAAACTAAGCCTGGGGTGTGATGAGTGCCTAAACACTCATCTTACACTGCTTCGTCATTTTCACATTTATTTTATAATAATTTTATAGTTTTGTGGGTTAGATCCCTGATTTCCTGGGCCCTACAAGCTGGCTGCGTTCATCGAGCAGAAAGAGTAGCTTTTGAAGCGCTTTGGAACAATGAGGAGCTAAACAAGGGAAGTGGATCGCCACGTCATGAGCTGTTACCATCGCCAAGGACGTCACCACGTCAGCGACGTCATTCATAAATAAGACGTCAAGGATGCCACCACGCCGACACTACCAAAATCTAATCTCATCATTTAAAGTAATGAATGTCTGTAAATTGCAGATGGAGGTATACGAACTGAAAAATGTGTTTCGGTGAGCCAGAGTGATAATCGGGACAGGAAGTGCCCGAATTGTAACGCATTTTTCGGATATTTTTCGGATATTAGAATAATGTTTTCTATTAAACAAGCCAGTTTTTTCTTCCATTATGTTCTAGACTTTCTGGGGTTACATCAAACTCCTATCACAATGGATTAAAGCTGATCTTTCATGTTATTCGCTTGTTAATAATTTGTCATATCTACCTATAATTCAGATTTAATGAGACACAATGTCCGCTAATGTTAGCATAATCGCACTGGAGATCCGAGATTCGAGACGAGGTGATTCAGGATCCGGTAGAGCAGCCTTTTGTTTTCATTCGGTTAATAGAGATATTCCGAACCCGAAGGTGGTATTTCCAGGTTGTGAACATTTAAGCATTTCGAATACCAGTCGAGATAGAGAGATACCGATTCTATTCACGCAGAGATAGGCGATATACCTCGAGAGAAGATATCTCAGAAAGATCACTCCGCCACTGGACATATTACAAATATATCAATAACAATATCTTTAGAAAAGTAATCCATCGAACGTGATAGGGGGAGATTTAACCTTAGGCGCCAAATACACCATTAATTCACTAGAATCAATAACTTAGCTGCGCTTCCTTTACTTAAATTTTACTCCTAAAATCATTATTTCATATTGTCCAAAGTTAGAACTCAGAATAATTCACCTTTCCTCGTGACGATATCTACTTTAAGTACACTATATTACTGTAATACACTTCGCAAGACATGTGTATTTATTTTACATCATGCCGTCCGTCACCATGATCGATCCATAAACTCAAAAGAAAGACAAGGCCCCACAAATGTAAAGACCAAAGACAATGAAACCTTATACAACCGACTCTACCCGATGATATTTTCAAAGCCTACGCAGGTTGTTCTACGCGATCTCTAACATCAACCCGGAGCGGTGTAAAAGAATGAGAAACACCTCCACCCACATCAAACAACACAAGGACTCGCCTCAGAAGTCCAACATATAGGGTATAATATACCCATAAAATAACCTTAAAACAAGAAATCCCATTTTTGCAAATTAAGCCTAATCCAAGTCAAATTCAAGATCTTTGAAATGCATGGATTAGTTCCAAAATTAGACTAAATACTTCTAACATTCAAGCATACATGTAATGGAAATCCTAAATTACACACACAAATACATCTACTTTGAATGAAGGAAAATATCGCTAAAATTCAAACACATAAACGTAATGGGCGTATCCAAAGATTACCAAAGAGACTTTCAATATATCACATTCAAATATACAGAAATGTGGGGTATGTTCTCCACATAGTATAAAATGAATCGGTACACCCACAAAACTTCGAATCTTCTTACATCAGCAATAAAGAAAACATTTCTGAGAAAAATACAAGTATTATGACTTATGAATGAGCTCAGTCCACACACTCAATTCTGGAAATTTCAAATGGGTGTTTTGAATGCAAGCAAAATCATTCTTCGCTCATACAAGAAACACTATTTCACCAAGATTGATGGTAAAATGACTCAAATCATCACTTGAAGAAGATATTCATTTTCTGTCTGACAGCCATAAACGCAAGACAAACAAAGAAAACGACCAATCACCAAACCCATCACATGAACACAACAAACCCATAATCCTCCCACAACGAATCTACCGACCAGCCGACAACCCACAACAAATAAAAAAAAAAATTCAAAATATTATTTTCCTTTCCTTTCGCTTTTCTCTTTCTTCATTCGATATTCTGCACCAAAAACAACAATCAATAATTCAAATATTACCCATCCGAAATCCAAAATTCTCACAATAACCGAATTCGAAGGAAAGAAACATCACTCAATCGGGCAGAGAATCCAATGCCGTTGCCAAATCCATCAACAACAAGATCAATTTAAAAAACCGATACCTTCAAAACCATAAAATGATAAAAAAAATTACTCAAAAAATTCAAAAATTCTATCACCACCGAATCATCACTGCATAAAGAAATAGATCGCAAATATGATCAAGGAATTTTCTTTAGGATGAGCAAGAAAGGAAAGACTAAAACGACGTAGTTTTCTGAGAAATAGCTTAGTCGTCTTGAATGCCTTTGAGCTTTGAATATATTATTATTTTCATTTATTATTTATATTTAAAATTATTATTATTATTACGGATGATTACTCCAGTCTCCCCACTAACATGAATTTCTATTAAACTTTTACACTTTCTTCTCTGCAATGAAACGATTTAGTTTCTGCTACTTATTTCCTACGGACTCTGACTGGTCTTTCATTGTTCGTGATGATAAATACTTACAGGATACCTTAGATAATGGGAAGCCATACTATCATCTTGGGTCATATGGAAAACAACGTAACGCAATAACAATTATAAAAATCATGTTTGCTGAAAGAACACGACGGAGTCGCCTGACGTTATCAAAGATCGAATTATATAATGATCATACTCAATTCTTACTATTAAAACACTTAAAACAAAAATTAACAAAATACTTTGGTAAATCATAAATAATTTACGAACTATAAAAATATATAATAAACAAATATACAATCATTTAAAATTATATTCATTATAGTATCTAAATTACATTATTGGTCAGCCATTTAAAAACAAAAACAATAATGTGTCTCCATTATATTATTTGATTTAGTCATCTCATCTGATAAGAATATTCATATAATATTGAGATAAATCACAAAAACAAAATAAAAATTTGTCGAATAAATGTAGTTTTGAATATACAGATGAATGTAGCTTTAGAACAAAGATTTAGGGGTAGTTTATAGACTTGGTCAAATAATATTGATTGTCAAAACTATTGTGATTTAACATGAACTGATTTTATCGGTCAAAATAACCGATATATCTCTCGATATTTCCATTTTAACTGATATACTCTAATATGTTAAGAGATAGCCTGGAACATCTATCAGGATGATCATACTTTGTAATTTCAAAGACACGCCAGTTACTTAGACACACTCTGAGTTTGAATCAAAACATGACGATTTACCAATTTTTGACCTGATTTTGTCACCACTTTCTGAGATTATAAAACCCACATCTCTGATCAATCTGTGGGTGATACATATTTCAAAGGATATAGAATCCATGAGACCACTTTGTCTGATCCCAAGACACTTGGGATACTTAGTGGGCTACGTTAGAAATGTCAAGATGTCAATGGTGACATTACTTATCACATGTAATCAAAAATCACATTACGACATTAATATCGATGAAATATCCTCCGCCTTCACTAATGGTTAATTTTTCATAACCATCTACACTCTCTTCTCTATAAATTTAAATCACCAGTCCATTTCTTTCATGAATTTACTTCGATATTCTGATTACTTCAGCATAGGCCAAGCATTTTTTATTTTTGCAACAATAATTTTAGATATTTCAATTTTTTTAAATGAACACCTGATTATAGACTTTTAGTTTTGATGTTAATTAGAACATCATGTTTATAATCAATGAAATTAGATGAGATAACAACCAAATTTGCCAAAAACAGATTTTGACAGAAAGAGATATAAATAATGTTCACAATATATTTTATTCAACAATTACAATTTTATTTATTTTTTAATTAATGAATTCATTAATAAGATCATGATCATTACTTATTAAGATTTTATAATCAAGAAGAAATATAGAGAAAGATAATTTTGTAGAATAACAATAAGTCACAATTGAATTACAAAACAACGGAAGATAACAAAGAAAAAATGACAAATAAAAAAAAGGTGAATTGAATGCTGGGATTCCAAACATAAGATGATGTAAAATACACATGCACAATAATTGTGTATTCATGTAATACTGTCCATTATGTTTCATCACGTGTGAAATTAAAGGTCGGTAAATTTTAAGAGATTGACGCTTAGATTTCTCTCACACCATGTTTCCATAAATCATGTCATACCCATTACGACTACAGTTTGATTTAATTAAAGATTGATCAAAGGGAAAAATAGGTTTTGCCAATTAGAAGTATTATTAGACATAAATGATGAAAATGATTTTTAGGATTACTATCACACATATGGTTACTGCAGGAATTGAGAGTTGAGTCACATTAGCCCCACCTCACAGTTTATTTAAATTTTAAACAAACAACAGATCAGAAACCCCGAGTAAAAATCGAACTTTTCAAAAAAGCAGAAACAAGACTTCCATCAAAAACCTAAAATTTATTATCAACCACTAATGTAATTTCACTGTTAGAATCATCAGAACTGCTGATTTCTACCAATTTTCGGGTACGCCTGAATTTGTTTGCTCATATGACCATTTGAAATACTGACATATAACAATGAGTTGGCTGCCCACAATTATACGCCAAATAAGATATTAACAGTGTCAACAATCATACTTTAATACGTGGTCACAAAGTACATTATTTAAACCAAAAAGCTCCTGGAGCAAGTGGGAGGTCATGAACCAAAGAGAGAGCCAACGCAGAGAGAGACACGCTAAGCAGACGGCGACCCAACTGAACAGTCAGACCAAACTACACTGTTTTCAAAAATGAAATTTATCGCAATCTTCTGCATTTTCCATATACAAAACAATATTATTTGAAGCACAAAACCAAAATCCATAAATTAGAAGAACATTTAAATTATTACTTTTAAAGCTTTGACTCAAGTTTAACTTAATCTTAATCAACTTGAAATTTTCTCCCATATTTTCCTTTATTTAAACTATTATGTTTATTTATTCTTCACTATCAAAAGACATTTTATATAATTTAAACGAACATCACTAAACATTAACCATATAGCATTGATCATTGATAATTTTAAAATAGACTATGGTCTTTTAATGAGGGAATTGAATAAAAATCATGACAAAATGATAACAATTGTTATAATCAATATTTGTGAAGAGATAATCTATCCTGAACTGATTCAATTTACTCTTTCTTTTAATGAATACTTTTAATATCAATAATAATGGAAAATAAAGGATAAAACATAATAAATCTATTTTTTATTTTTTACAATTGGTTTACAAATAATATTTATAATTTTTAACAACTCAAATGCTTCTAAATAGATTTGAAATGATTTCCAGATTTTATTTATTTATTTAATATATAAAACTCGGGAAGATAAAAAGAGAACTAAAAAACCAAAAAAAAAAAAAAGGCCAATTGAATGTTGTGGAGCCCACATGTATGATGAGGTGGAAAATGAGTTCCACACGTACACATCAATATTATGTTCCCCTATCCATGTAACCCAATGTTGATAATCTTATAAGATGGTTTTCAGACTTGTCATATGTTTCCATAAAGGATGCCGATACTGTTACGAGATTTAAGGGCCAGATGGAATTTAAAGGATTAATTAAAGGGAAAAAGTAGGTTTTACACTTGTTACTAATGGTACAACTAATGATTGAAAACACTTTTAGGATTATCAATACACTGGCAAAAATACTTAAAAGAGGAATTGATATTGAGTCCACACAACCTTGTCCTCACTGGTTTATTTAAACAAACAATAAATATGATATGATCAAGCACAAAAAATAAGAAGAAAGATAGATCATGTCGACAAGATATAATAAGGATGATTTTTAAACCATTTATTAAAAGTTTAAAAAATTGTTTTAATGGTAAGATTTTATAATATTTAACATATAATATATATATATATAATTATTTTCTAAATGTTTAGATTAATGAAATGAGATAGATAATTCTAAATAAAATTACATTCCCGAGTTTAAAAAAATCTCAAACTCATCCAAACTCACCTACAAAAAACACAAACTCATCTTATAAGAGGCGAGTTTAGTATCGAGAAAACTTATCTCATTAACTAATCGTTGTAATCCATAAAATTTGAATTCTTCAAAAAGTAGAAATTAATTTGTTAAAATCCGGAATTTTCGACTTAATGACGAATTAACTTCCACCTGAATCGTTTCATAAATTTAATATTTATTTCCTGTCAATTTAAATGCCTTAATTTCATGTTTTATGACGCATGCCAGCATGAATAAAGCCAGGAGAAGACACATATGACGCACACTCCTATCTTCATCCTGTCGACAATCTCACTAACTCATAAACTTATATCAAGGTTCCAGATTACACCATTTGTCTTAAATGATTGACTCATTATTGCATATTTAATTCATAAATATAAAACATGACATCATTAATCAATAGTTTTTTATGGGCCTTGATAAAATTAATATTTATCCAAAATACACAAAGAATCAATAAATATAAATTTTAATTTATTTGGAATAAACAATGAAATTATTTACCTCCCATATAATCTAAAAATATTTCACACTTTGGTGATAAAACAAGGTAATTCTTCCATAAGCATATTTCCACTAAAATCTTACAATGAATCGCAAGTATTATAAACATCAATTATATCATATAATTTATGCAACACTATATAAACATCTTTATCATGTATGTTATGAGACTCTCATGTCACAACCAGTCCCCACTCACTTCGTGACACCCCGAACTGTGGGGTCCATGATCATCTTCAACCTACCAATATATGATGTCACACCCCACGCCACTGATAGAAACTACAGTCCCTGAATGGGTTTTCACCCAAATACAAACCTTTATATGAGACTCAGATTTATCCAATCTAAGAACAATATATGCAATACGACTACTGTAAACTGCCCATAAACTAATACTCATAAAACAAATATCAACCTATTCTTCCAATTATCTCCCCAATAATTCAATATCGATTACACTTTATACAAACATATTAACATCTACAAGTCTGACATAATGTTAAACCAAAACCATCAAATCATTTAACTGCGTTTCTTCAAAATGAATTGTCTTCTCTCGAAGCGCCCTCAGACTAAAATATAATCCTCGACAAAGGTAGCCCAAAGCCCAAAGAGTGGAATCACCCCAACGAGCCACTTCCACCGTTACGCACGTCTAAAGAACACACCAAGAAAATACATAATCCTACTAATACCACATGATCACCCCATGTCACGAAATTCACCGACTTCACCACACTGCTGTCATGTATTTAAATAATAACTTCAAAACAAAACTTGTTTTAACACACCAAACATCGCAAAGATGACTGTCCGATAATGAATCGGCTGCGCCATTTCCAAATTACTATGATCCTCATATCCAATATCCGCCGCTACTCAATCAATTTCTCCGGAATATCATCTTATGAAATTCTTTCAACCATCCGCTTTGCTAAAAATACTCACATGCACTCTGCACCAACTGGTTACCCAAGGCATATGAAAAAATGCATTATTAAAATTACTTTACACAATATGTCAATATGCATATTTTCAATCAACTAATTACACGCATTAATTCAACACACAATCACCACTTAACTAATTGAGCAATCCATAACTCATTCAACGCCACATAATGACTCATAATATACACAATAAACACATTACACAATGTCTTTGTCCATCATTTTCATTAATATAACGCGCTATCCACATCAATAATTTTATGCCAAAACAAATGGATATTTATGGTCCATTTGTATACAAATGACCATTTTACAAATCTAATAGAGTAAGTGGCTGTCCACGAGCGTTCACACCTTCCACATCTGCCTTCTGCAGGAACCGATTTCCATTCCCATTCTGGCCTCTCACTCACCAAAATAGAATTTAATGCATAAATTCCTCACACAATGCACTTCACTACGCTTCTGAGTGTCTGCTATCATTCAAAAATCTAAAACACCTACACCGTCCATATGCTTCTCAGATTTGCATCATACGGCCCATCTCCTTCGCCTTTGTCATATCAATACATGATTTAAAGCAATTTTTATGAATTTAAACACCTAAACAGCTCCGTAACAGCACGCTTTCACCATCGGTTTAATAACTAAACAATTCCTGGTCCAAGGTTTTGAGATCCCATCAAACTACCCTCACACTCCCTCAAACCAACCGAAACATCATATAGCTCTTAAACAAAGCGTAAAACCCAAGTAGAGAGAAACCCCTACCTCACGAAATTTGTCAAAAACTCCTAAAACCGGAGTCCACGCATCGTCCCACCGCAGAGAACAGCCTTTCCCTTCAAGCCCAGAGAAACTAACTGGTCCGACGCTTCGAGATCTTAGGAGAGCGAAGACTTCTCTCACTAAAATTTCTCCATTTTCGACTTCAAGAAGAAAACTCTAGCTTTCACGTTTTTGGCCTGGGCTTTGTTGAAGAGATGGCCATCGCTTATTTTGTCATCTTCAGCGACTTTAAAATCAAACTTAAAACGCTCTACTATGTCCCTTTCATTTCAGATTTATTCCATCATCCTCATCCATTTTCATCATTTCTCTACTCATACAATTTATGGTACATGAGTACATGTTATATGTTGTTGGCCACATCAAAACCGCTTTTACTAAGACCAAATGCGATGCCGTAACGCGCCTAACTCCGACCGTCTCGAATATTACGAAATTTACGTGCTAACTAGATTTCACGACGATTCCAACATAATCCAAGCCATTATCCAGATCGAGAATTATCACGATTTTCAACCGAATAACAATTTTATAATCAAACACATTTACATTTTCTTAAATCACTTCTGTCTACACTGCAACAGCCATGCTACGGTGACAACCAATGGTGAAACAATGTGATAGACATAAACTAAGTTCTTACTGCCTACCAAGATCAATGCTTAACGGTTAATCCTAATAATCCTAACTCCTATCACACAACTCGTAGTCTATATAACTATAACTGCAGGTTTTTTTTACAACAGAACTTTCTGATCATACCACACCTCACACCCATAATACAAAACTTTTCGGATCACACCGCGGGTCTCTTATACCCATGTTCCAGGCTTTTCACTTGAGGGGGTCAACGGTCCCCTTCTTGCTCCGCCCAACACACATTAATTTATTTCACTTTATGTTTAAACCGAGATATTGATTGACGCCGCCCAAAGTACTAGCTCTTCACTTCACCACCATCAAGATCGATGATAGATGACTATACCCATGCACACACACCCAACATAATGCGATGTCCTCGCAGATACGCACAAGCACGCCGCGACAAACGCATTCGCTGACTACCCGGCCAACTCCGAATACAGTGATACGGTTACCCGACGCACTAAAACTGCAGAGCCCTTTCAGAACAAGAGCTCTACCCAAATACGATAGTCAGAACTGGCCCCAAACAAACAAGATAACCAACATGAGTAAAACGGCCACTGGGCCTACAACAATACTCATCACACAGTGTCACTATGAATCCAATCCATATCCACAGTTCTAAGAGTTCAAATATTTACTCTTATACAACCATATTAAAATACTCAAAGAATTCCTAATATATGGCGAGTTTATCAAAGCCAATCCGCTTCTTCGTAACACGGCCTCAGACGAGCCGTCTCCTCGCACGCTCCTTGTACCTGTAAAAAGGGGGTCCCACGACCCGGTGAGCCTGGGGCAAAGCTCAAGAGGAGAATCGCCCTGGCACAGTTACTCACCACCCCAAGTGCGTAATGTTCCAAATAAACAATACATTCAAGCAAATGCATGATCCTACTAATGTCTACATGACTAACTCGGGACCTTAGTTCACGACTCTCTCACACCTCGCCTAAGCCTTGTATGAGAATTATTGTTTTATTAGTGGACAACCCTCTCCTGGCTGTATGATATGTCAATCGGGGCTACTCCCGACGCATTGATATATTAGTCGGTTTGTGGACTACTCCTCCGATGAATATCAATTGGGCCGTCCGATCATCAGATATTTTACTGTTAATTACCTCCACACTACACATTTTAATTACCCTCCGAACCATTTTCTAGATCATCTCAAAATTAACTCCTATAGTCCGGTAGATACCCATAAGGAGCGCGTGTGCCAATTCCAATTCGCCTAATTCACATATAACAGAAACATATTATATTACAAACAATCATCTACATCACGTCATAAAATTCATCTACACTGGCACTCAGCCACTGGGCAATGATCAAACACGAAAGTAATTTAATTTAAATCACTCGACTAAACACATATTTCACAAAAATATATTTTAACACGTTTTAGAATAAATAAACCTTCTAAGGTTTGGCCCTTAAAATTAATTCATCTGCTCACCGTGAACCCGCATTTCACGGCCATTCCCGGCCCAATTTCAATCAAAGCATGATTTATTTCAATATTTCCAAACTTAGAAAAACCCATCAGCCGTGGTAGTGATGGACGGCTCAATGGATTCCAAAAAATTTCCAATAATTCGGTCCCATGTTTTGGGACCGATCAGACGGCCCCTAACGGCCTCTTTCGACTCAAACATTTGTAAAGCACTTAAAATGGGAATAAAACTCAAGTAGGGAGAAACCCCTACCTCAAGGAGTTTATCTGAACCTTAACCAAAAATTGTCGTCCTCCAGAGCGCTCTTCATTCCGAAAACTCCACAACGATCTGATGTCTTTACTTTGCAGAGAAGCTTTCTCTAAAGAAATTCTCCTCCCATTTTTCGTCATCGCAAAGTTTCTGGTTCTCCCTTGTTTTTGTTTTCCCCTTTTTTTTTTGCCTTTTGATTTAAGGAAGAAGACCATTACTATTTACAATTTTGTTTTATTATCATTTAATCCATTTACTTAATTAATTCACTTCTTTCTCCAGTTTTGACATTCGGCTCTATCTCGACCGTCCATTTTCATCATTTATCTACTCATACCACCCATGGTACATGAGTACTGTTTATGTGACTTTCGAGCATCGAAAATCGCTTACTTGCATTCAAACGCGAAGGCTCAGGCAAAACGTGCCAACTACCGCCTGAATATTACGAATTTTACGCAAGGCTAACTAGATTTCGAGACGTATTCCAACTAAGTGGAAACTGCTTTCTCATCTCGTGATCTAAAGAATAAATTACTTGATTTTTATAACCTAGTCAAATTTTGTAATCGAAACATTTTAAGTTCTTATTCCATAAATTGGAATTTCTGGGTTTTACATCTCCCTCCTAAAGGAATTTCGTCCCAAATTTAACGATCATAATCAAACATATATATGCAACGGTACTTTACTATGCATAAACAAATATTTAAATCTTAAACGACCAAAACCACGATTTCATCCTCGAACAAGAAGGGACGGTGGTTCATCGCCATCGCTGGGCCCCACGCGACTCCTCCACTCCACATGTCACAAGAAGACTCATTACTCACCGCCTTACACTAAGAAAACTCCGGGACACACAATATCCAAAAATACATCGGTCCCTCCTCAGTCCCATCGCGTCAATCTCTATCCGTCTCACACTACATGGGCTAGATCCGAGTATACCTTATATGGAGCAGACGTGAAACACCTCGTGTGGACACCCATGCCAGGCTGCAGCTAATCGCACACCGCATATCCTCGAGTATCTCGGTGTTATCCAATAAACTTCTAAGGACAGCTTCCCCGTCATTAACTTGACCACTCCCTCTTAGGCATCACCTTCAAGAAGACGTGATCCCAACCTCACCATGGTTGACGCCGACACGCGATAGCTTCGCCACCACTGAGTCAAGACTGGTCATCGGCTCACCTTCTGAGAGGTGTTCTAATCGATCGTGACCAAGCATATTTCTACCGCCCAACATAACGGCACCCCGGCACGCCTCCCATACGCTCTCGCAGTCGTGCCATATATATCGCCGACAACCGCTGCAAACAATTCCAATTGGCGCGGGCGCCTTCTTCCCACGCACACCGATGATACAGACGATGCTCGCAAAGATGTCCTCTAACACCTGTATAGTCCTCTCAGATTGACCATCTGTCTGAGGGTGGAACGCTATACTCATCGTCAGCCGTGTGCCCATAGCCTTTGGAAACTCTTCCAAAAGTGTGTCAGAACCTCGGGTCCCCATCCAATACTATGGATACCAGACCATGTACCGACTATCTCGAATATACAACCGCACTTCCAATGTGAAGGTCATCCGCACGGCCAGAAAGTGCGTCGACTTCGTGAGTCATCACGCATCACCATATCGATCGCGCCCCATGGATCCGCGGCGCGGTCACAAAATTCATCGTGACGCGCTCCCACCTCCACTTAGCCTAATCGCCGGCAGCCCGCTAGCTTCTCGGTGCTCACCTTAACTCGCCACACTGAGATACTGGCTACAGTCCCCACGCGTCTCTTCATCCCACCCAATAGTAATCGGCTGACGAAGATCCCGTACATCTTCGTACACTGATGCACGACAAATCGAGATGAAACTCCCTAAGAATCTCCTCTCTCTTCAAACCCATTAACTCGTGAACCACTACCCGCCCCCTATATCGGCACTACCATCTCGCGTGGAACGGTCCAACCTCATCAATTGTGACTTCCAATCGCATTCGTCCCCATGCGGATACCATCTCTTACGCCCCGCCACGGACTTGATCACTCGGCTTCAACAGAGACTGCAGCCACCTAAACTCCCAAGGTACCCCCGAAGTCCGCTTCTCGCTTTACTATGTACCTCAAATCGTCTCTGACGCCTCGGCATCCGCGCACTTCGAGGTTATACAATAACGCTTCGTGACTTCGACCGAAAGTATCGCCTAATTACATTTGCCCCACGGATGGTACGCAAAGTGAAATCATAATCCTCTAGGAAACTGCATCCATCTCTCGTTGCCTCATATCAGGTCCCACCGCGTGAAAATATACTCGGGACTTTATGGTCCGAGCACACCTCAATCCCCACACAGGTAGCGGCGCCGTCTCTGGCGCGAAGACTACTACCGCCAACCCGTCGGTGGTAAATTTCGCCTGCGGATTCTTTAACCGACAGAACCATGTTACTACCTCCTGTGACTGTATCAGAAGACATCCAATCCGCCCTCGAGGCATCACAATACACCGTACTCCCTTGGTCCCCTACAACTGGACTATCAAGATGGATCCTACAAGTCCTCTTCAACTCCCGGAATGCCTCTCACATCGGTCATCCCGACTCAAATCCCACTTCCTTCCCGGGCCAACCTGGAACACATGTGCCGCCATCCGAGCAAAACCTCTAACGAATCTCTCTTGCAACACCGTACCCAATCCCAAGAAACTACGTATCTCGAAGACTGACTTCAGCCTCCCAACTCATCACTGCCTCGACCTTCTCTCAAGACTTTATCACTCCTGATGTTGATACCAGAATGCGTCCCAAAAAATCTCACCTCAGTGTTTTTCAGAACTCACACTTACTAAACTTCAGCGCATGTAACTCACGCTATTCTCAACAACTGTGAAACGATCCTCAAGTGATACCATGCTCCCACTTTGACCAGAGTAGATCAAATGTCATCCACTAAGACTGGCTTACAAACCGAGTCTGTGATAGGCTGAATATCCTATGCATGAGATCCATGAATGCCGCGGCAAGATTCGCCAATCCGGCATCACCAGAACTCAAAGTGCCCATAACGCTACCCTAAACGCCGCCTTAGTGGATATCCGTCTCCCCAACCTCACTGATGGTAACCAAGGGCGGGTCTATCTGTGAGTAGACTCGCCTCCTCTCAACCATCGATCAAACAAATAGTCGATCCCCAGAATGGGTACCGACTTCGATCGTGAACCCCGCTCAACTGCCTGTACTACGTACACCGCGCTCGTCTTCTTTTTCGCAAACGTAACCCGAGCGCCCTACGGTGAAGTACTTAGTTTAATGAACTCCCTTGTCCAAGAGCTCCAGAAATGACTGAGTTCTGCAACTCAACCAAGGCCATCCTATGTGGAGTCATGTAGATGGTGAAATAATGTGTGGTGTAACTCAATACCGAAGTCTACACCTCTACAAAGTGGAGGTAGTCCGTAGCTCATCCGAAAAACATCCACATATTCGCACACTACCGAGGATCCAACCCACCTCCCGTCCTTTCAGGTAAGGCTCGAAATAACCTCACAACCCGTCCCCCACACTGGACCAGATAATCGCCTAGTGGCATAATGTCATGCTTGTCCCCCTGAAATACCATACGAGTACCGGGCCCCGCGCGAGCAAGGCAGATCACTCCTACGCCACAATCGATGACCCATCCCAGACGCTTATCAGCCAATTCATCCCACAAGGATGACATCGGAATCCCTACATGTCCACATAATCTCAGTCCACTGCAGGAGTAGAGTCCGAGATCTCCAAATTCTCACAACCTCGACATATCATCCCTAAGGTCTCGCCAATTCCTAGGGAGAATTCACATACAACCCTCTACGTCTCTTAGAGGTCTCCTGCCCATTTCCACCACATTTCAGTCTCTCATTCTCAGCTGGGAACCAAATTAAATGAACTGGTCGTGTCGAGGTAATCCATGTTCTGGGTAACACTTTCTCGATCTCGCATGAACCAATGGTCGTACACATCATCGGATCTCCTCCCCTCGTGAATGCTCCAGAGATGATGCATCCTAAACCTCCGAGGTTGTGACCTCCCCGTCTATCCGCTTATGCCAGGGGCCTGTGCGAGCAAAGGGGCCGCACACCTACGCCTCAACAAAGGCTTGCTTATCAACACCGGTGGTAGCTACCGACCAAGACCCTGTGGACGCCTTCTATGTCCTCGTACTCGACTAGCCATCTACGATTCCAATGGCAGATAAATCATTTAATTTTTTCATTTCTATTCAACTAGCAATGCACATGCCAATTATTTTTTTTCATTTTCCACACATCAATAAATTATAAATTAGCCACTGAGTTTTCTTTGGCTTTACAATTGTGAAACCTAAGAAAATACCCTTTCTTCACCTGCTAGATCAACATCAACCCTGTCACCTTTCAAAGTTTACTTAACATTTTATTTCATTATCCTTAAACCAAATAAATTAAGAAATTTATTTCTTTATTTTTCGTCTAACTTACATTAATCGTAAATCATACTTCTATACTTTATCCTATGCTATCAACCAAGCATATCAATCATATAATTTCAATCGCATAACACCCTAACAATTCATTATGCACAACCAAAGATGCAGAAGCACACTTCACAAATCCAATCACACAAAACACACCAACACATGCATGCAAGGTCCTAGTTTTCATTCCGTGATTTCTAGGTAATCCTTCATACCTAAACTCAACATCGAACCACCCAAGCAAGGATGCTCTTAATTTGACAGCACTGGTTTCCAAACTAACTCTAGGTTTCCTATATATATCTATATCTATATCAAAACCACCTAGTGGTGATGGATACCTGACTTCCGTTCCTAGGTATCGTGATACCTTAAGCTCGCTGATACTGTTGTGACGCCCCAACCTCGGGGTCCGTTGACTACCCACAACTCCTGAATACATAGCGGATGTCGCTACCCGACGCCACTTCAAATCCAGTCTTCGATTTTAGAGTTTCACCAACACAAGACTGATATATACTCCATCCAATGAACTAGCACGATAATCCCAATGATGAGGTAAACGCCATACTGGGGCTCCATAAACAATACTCATCACAATATACCACTATGAATCCAACTATATCCAATGTTCTAAGAGTTCAAATATTTACTCTTATACAACCCAGAGATAAAATACTAAAGAATTTAATACATGTATGGAGTCATCGTTATTAACCGCTTTCCTAGGCGCCTTGTAGACGAGCTCGTTCCCACGCCTTTGCAATTCGCAGTAAATCCACACTGGCAGCCAAAGCCTGGTAGAGAACGCCTAGCGGCTACCACCACCCGGCACAATGTTCCAAAATAAACACATTCAAGCAACATGATCCACTTAATGTCGGATGACTAACTCAAGGATCCAGGTCCTGATCGACTTCACACCTTTCACGTTTGTATGAGAATTATTGTTTACTAGTACAACCTCCAGTTGTATATATATCACTCAACGCCCGGTCGCATTATATATCGTCAGACTACTCCTCCGCTGAATATCAATCACCATCTACTCACTGAGATTGGCCAGACTGTCCGATAATTCTACGATTTTGTACTATCTCCAACTATTTTCTCTGACTCATCCTTACGACTAACTCCTATAAATCTCAGATGTTCCAAAGGCATATGGAATGCATGTGTGTTGACCAATTCAATTAATTACATGATAATATATAAGATGTTATATTTTACAAAAACAATCAATTCATTTCATCATGTCATGTAAATTCTCATTTCATACATCAAAATTAGGCTCACTAAGATCAAACACGAGCAATTTAATTTAAATCACCTCGACCAACACATATTTTCACAAAAATATATTTTGAGTAACATCGCTTTTGGGAATAGTGAAACCTTCTTGCCATTATTCCCGGTAAATTCACACCATCTGGCTCACTCGTGAAGTCGCATTTCACCCGGCCATTCTACCACTCTCAATCAAAGCATGATTTATTTCAATATTTCCAAAACTTAGAAAACCCATCAGCCGTGGGCAACATGACCACCAATGGATTCCAAAAAATTTCAATAATTCGGTCCCATGTCAGACTCCATCGACTGTCCCTAACGGCCCTTCGACTCCAAACATTTGTAAAGCACTTAAAATGGTATAAAACTCAAGTGGAGAAACCCCACCTGAAGGAGTTTGTTCTAAACTTAGACGCCTAAACTCCGGGTCCGTTTGACTTCCAATAACCCGCTACCGTGGAATGTCAGGTGACCGACATTTTCACACGAAATCTTGCAGTAGTCTCTCAGAGGACGTGAGCTCTACCCAAATACAAATCTTCATAAAACCCGTCCCAACATCAATCCAATATATATAACATATAGAGGTCCACTACGCCATCAGGCTCCACAAAGACTGTCGTGGCATGCCAACTATGAAACCAACTACATACCCCAATAGTTACAAGAGTTAATATTTACTCTTAAACAATACATATATTAAACTGCAGAGTTCTAATACACGTGCAATCATCAAAGCCACACCCTAGCTTCAAGACTCAACCTGACGAGCCGTCCCTCGCACGCTCCTCAGACCAGAAAATAAAGGGGGGTCCCACGACCCAGGGTGAGCTAAAGCTCAAGAGAATCGCCCGCGCTACCACCACCCAAGTCAGCCGCACTGCCTGGGGGCACACATCAAGCAAATGCATGATCCTACTTGAATGTTCATACAATCAACTCGTATCCCAGTCTCACATCGACTCTCTCACACTCCGCCAAGCCCCGTATGAGAATATTCGTTTATTTGTGGGCAACCTCCGATGAATATATATCACTGGGCCGCTCCGACGATCGATATATATTATTGTCGCGACCCTCCGATGAATAAATATCAACCGCCGCCCGACGTTGATATATTATTTAGTTTGACTACCCTCCGACACACATTGACTACCTCCGAACCGCTTTCTCTAGACTCATCTCATGCACTAATTCCTATGGTCCTAGGATGTTCATGTATACGAATGGCGTATGCCAGTCAAGGCTGACCACATAAACATATCAACATGAATATATTCGCATAATATCAAACACACACCGCGTCATGTATTTCAATCACTCCAAGCATCAAAATTAGCTCACTGGGGCTAATATCACGAGCGATTTAATTTAAATCACCCGACCAAACACATGAGCTACGCGCAGCTTGAACACTGTTTTAACAGTGAAAACCCCGCAATGGCCCCGAAAAATCACAAAATCAACGGTTCACCTTGTGGAACCTGGCAATCCACGGCCATTCCCGCCCAATGCATAACAATCATCGGCACAATCAACACAACCTACACCCAAATGTACCACCCATGGTTACTGGCTTCAACATTTGGTTTCCAAAATTCATCAATTCGTCCCAAGGTTTGGGACCGATCAAACGGCCCCTCAAGGCCTCATTCCACCGAAACATTAGTAAAACATTTAAAATGGGAATAAAACCCAAGTAGGGAGAAAATCCTACCTCTTGGAGTTGTCAAAACTCCCAACCGGTCCACGCGTTGCCCCGCCGAGACGCCGCTTCTCGGTCGCCCGCTCACCCGGCGATCAAAATGGCATCCACGACGACTACTTATTAACCGATCTAGATAGGGTTGAACACCCCATGCATGAGATCCATGAACGCCGCTAACGATTCGCCAATCCAGCGGGCATCACCCGCAACTCAAAGTGCCCATAACGCCCCAACGCCGCCTTGGGATATCCGTATTCCTAACTCCGTAAATTATGATAACCGCATGGCGTCATCTGAAGAAATTCCGCGCCCTCTCAATCGGTCAAACAAATCATCGCCCTCGAATAGGCACCGCCTCAATCGCGGACTCGCTCAACCGCTTCTCGTAGCTCACGCACGGCGCCCGCCTTCTTCGCGTAATCGAATCGGCGCCCATGGTGAAGTGCCTGCCTGACAAACTCTGTCCACAGCTCTTGTAATCGACTTTGAGTTCCTACGACTATTAACCGGTGCCATCCTGCGCGAATATAGAGATGATTGAAGCACCGGCGTGAATCTGGACACTAAGCTTACTACCTCGTGGAGGAACTGTGCACTATCCGGAAAACATCCAAACTCACACTACTCGAAAGATTCCAGTCTGGTCTCCCTCATTCCTCTGTGTAGGGCGCCTGCCAGCCAACCCGCTATAATCACCCTCGCACTGGACCAGATACCATCCGGGGAAAAATATCATGTTTGTCCCCGGAATACCACATTTAGTATCGTCACAGAAGGCGAAAACTTCCCACGCCTGCCAATCGATAACGATCCCAGAAGTTATCACCAATCCATCCTCAAAGTTGACATCGAACTCGACATGTCCAAAATCCCTCAGTCCATTGTGAGTAGAGTCCTGGGATCTCTAACTCCAACCTCGACTATCATTCTTATTCTCGCCACCCAATCCTAGGGAGAACTCACAACTGCGGCTCCTCTAAGGTCTCACAGGAGTCCGCCTCCACCATGTTGGGCCTCATTCTCTAGCTAGAGCCTTGAGTACAGTCTAAGGCCCAGGGGCGCCTTGAGCGCGGGCGTGCCGGTGCGACGGGCGCGCGGCGCGAGCGGACAGCGGGCGCGGCGTGTGTGGCCATGCTGTGAGGCGTGCGGTATGCTGGCGCTAAGGGCGGCCACTGGGCGATGCGCTCGGTGCACTCGGCCCATTTTCGTCTACATTTTGACTCGTTTTTTAAGGTAGCCGAGTAGACAATTGTTCATTGTAAAATAAAATTTTTTGAAAAAAAAAAAATATATGTTATTAAATTCAAATAAAATCAAATAAAATCAAATAAATTTTGATAAAATTTTCGAAAAATAAAATTTTCAAAAATAAAAATTTTTGAAAATAAAATTTTGTTGAAAACAATATTTTAAACGCGAAATGATTGCGTATACACTGAGTTATGTGTATGATTAGTGTCCATTTTGTGGTTATGCCTTGAGAATCTTTAAATATTGATTTAACTACCATTTGAAATGGTGATTCTTGATGGTGCGTGCGAATTATATGCATGGTGTAATGCGTATAGGAAAAGGGTAGTCACTAAGGTTAGGGATTGACCTTAGGGATTTGGATAATGAAATGAGCGAGCTGGAAATTACTAGCCGGAGTTGGTGAGTAGAACTACCTCGAATGGGTATCTAAGGCTCATGGTCAGGGTTCGGCGCTGAGACGAAAAGCCACAATGAGCTAGGGGGATAGCTGTGGAGTGGGACCGCCCCTAGTCGGAGTGGTAGGGGTGAGGACTGTGATATAAGGCGCTTTTTGTAAAGGCCCAGCTGGCGGCTCAGACCGAGGGTGAGGTCCCATAAGTTATCCCCACAGCTCGGGGTTTCTTTCTTTCAGTGGGCTCGAGACACAGGACCATGAGCTTAGATACCATTCGAGATAGTTCCCACTCACTTCGAATGGGCACCTAAGCCTACGGTCCCAAGTTCGAGCCCACTGAGGCGAAAGAAACCCCGTGAGCTGTGTGGGAGATAGCCCGTGAATTGGACACCAACTCCCTCCGTCGGAGCGCCAAGGAGGACCCGTGATGCTGGCTCTTTGTAGGTTCACCGCCACTGACGAGGGAAAACAGCAGGCAGGTTCTCATTTTTTCACACAGAGCCGACCTGAAAGACCAAAGGGACATGGATCGGGGAGCACTCTCACTACCAACCAGCAATGGCAGCCAGAGTGCTCCCCATTTCAATATGTCCCTTTGGTCTTGGGTTCGAGCTCTCACTGAGGCGAAAGAAAAGGGCAAAGGGACATGCCCCTATAGCCCGCGGAGTGGACCACCTCGGCCGGAGGCCAGGGGTGGGGCCCTTACACAAACTCCTTAAATCCGTACCCACACGAAGCCCCTCCGTGCAGCAGCCTTTCCTTCGTCCCGAAGACCGACGGCCGAATCTGCCCGTATTTTTGCAGGTTTCTCTCTCTAAAGAAATTCTCCACCCTTCTAGCCATCGCAAGTCGTTCTCCTTGTTTTTGTTTTCCGATTTTTTTGCCTTTTGATTTAAGGAAGAAGACCATTACTATTTTACAATTTTGTTTTATTATAATTTAATCCATTTACTTAATTAATCTAATTTTCTTTCCAGCTTTAACATTCGCCTATCTCTACTGGTCCATTTTCATCATTTATCTACTCATACTCACTCATGGTACATGAGTACTTGTTATGTGCGCGACTCTCAGAGCATCGAAAATCGTTTTACAAAGACTCCAAAACGCAAGGTTCGAAAAACGTGCCAACCCGACCGTCTTGAATATTACTTAAATTTTACTTCTAACTAGATTTTTCGAGACGATTCCAACTATGAAACTGCTTTCATTATCCGAGATCTAGAGAATAAATTACGAATTCTTTTATAACCGAAATAACACGAATCAAATTACGATTTTGCCCTTATTCCATAAATTGGAATTTCTCGGGTCTTACAAATGCCACTACAAATTCTCATGTTATATGTATGATGCACAACTACATGAACATTAATACCCCATGGATAATTATAATTGATACATGTAATTTTCCTCCATGCTCTACCCATGCTAATACATCATTCAGTATATATCAACATGTTATTCTCACACAAGACAAGTTATCCCAAATAAGCCATAACACACAACAAGGTCACAATCTGGGACCCATCCAACAAATCTCATACTGGCCCCTTCACAACATGCACCAGTTTGGTTCCATGTATTCATACAACATTCCATGACTAAACAAAGAATGTCGTACAACCTTCCTTAGGCTAACTCATGGAAATTTCTACCCAATACAATAACCTACAATATGCCATACAATGGTCATGTCAAAACCCGACTATTTACATCGACACAACCAAGCAACCTCGCACACACTTAAGGTAAAACATGTTTTCAGCATTTGTTGGCCATGACACCCAATGCCCTCCACAGGCACATGGATGAAATCTTGACACAAACGGGCTTTCCATGTAGCCCCAAGAACACCCGAAATGAGTTCGGACAAAGAAGGACCTAAGTCGAGGTCTTACATGAGTATCCAGCCCTACCCGGCCAACCCCAGCACCCACTGCCCTCCACAGGCACATGGCTGGAATATTGACTCAATGGGATTTCCATAGAATCCAAGAATACCCGAAACGGAGTTCGGACGAAGAAGTTATGGTCATCCGAAGTTGGAGGTCACACATGAATAGTCAACCTAGCCGGCCAGCCTTAGCCGACCAGCAGCCCTGGAAAAACATAATTTTCAGCAGAGTTATGTTCACCCACTGTCCTCCACAGGAATATGGCTAGAATCTTGACTCAATGGGCTTTCCATAGAGTCCAAGAACACTGAAACGGAGTTCGGACGAAGAAGTTATGGTCGTCCGAAGTTGGAGGCCAACAATCAGAAAAATGACAATTGTGTCCCACCCGGGAATTTCCTGCTGCACAACATAGCGGGCTGCTGCACTTTGGGTGAATTTATGAGTTCGAAGGGTTCGGAATTTGGATATACTTATTTCAAGGAGATATGTTCTCTTATAAATCTATTTTACCCGTAAATTTGAATCACTCAATTCGGGTGAGTGATGACCAAGTTATGGCCAAAATACAGTCATGGGGTCAAAGGAGAAAACTGGACAGCACCTCCCGGAATCAAAACCCACCTCAAAACCAATTATGAACGGTCCAAAAACCGGTCACAACAAAGTGCAACATGCATTTTCCATCAGTTCAAACAAACCGGCTCGACATCGACCTTCAAAACCTCAGATCCCCGATCATCCGAAAACAACTCTAAATTCCCAACCATTCGTCCCATCATCTTGAGACTAAATCACACGGCCTAATCTAGCCCCCAAACAACCCATACCATTATATGGCCTCTAGGCTAAAAATAAACCGAGTAAGAAAATTCCATACCTTACGTAAGCTTTGTCAAACCCAAGTTTTTGGTATCCACACATATCGCACTGCACCAACTTTAAGACTTGACCGGCCGAACTTCGACCGCCGTAAAACCGCGAGAAATCTTCCCTTTCCCTTTCCTCTTCTCATTTTCCTTCTTTTTCCCTCTCTCCGTCTCACTAGCCCTCCTACGAATTCTTTCTTATTTCTTTCTTTATTTCCGCTTCTTTTCTTTCTACTTCTTTCTCTTTCCCATTTTCTCTCTACGAATTCTTTTTCCTTTCCTTTTGTTTTTCTTTTCCCTTTTTCTTTTCCTTTTTTTGTCTTTCTTTTCTCCTCTACGAACACTTTTTCCTTTCTCCCTTTTTGTTTTCTTTCCTTCTCTTTTTGCTTTTTATTTTCCTTTCCCTATTTCTCATCTCATTTTCCCACCATTTCTTTTTCTCTCCTACCCCTTCTTCTCATTTCTCTTTTCTTTTGGGATTTTCTCCTACCTTCTTGAGATCACATTGACCGTATGGGTCAAAGGAGGCAATTTCCTCCCCATTTCCTCATACCCACTTGCAGGCCCTTATTTTTCCATCTTGGCCTTTATTCTTTATTTCCATTATGAGACATAGCTTCCATGTGGCCTATCAGGAGCCATCCTCATAGAATCACATTGGCCGCTAAGTGTCACTCTCTTAGGGTGCTATATGACATCCCCTAATCTATGCCATGTGTCATTCGACACCCAACGCCTCGAAAAACGTGAAATTTCGACTATATTAGAATTTGACGAAATTCGACGTGGTACCTAGATTTCGTGAGAGGATTCCAACGGTGAAGTCCGTTTTGTCATCCGAGATCTAGAAAAATTCCGATTATTCTATCGAAATTACCATTTTACCCTTCATCCAAAAATTTGGATTTTACGGGGTTTCACATGAGAGACATGTGATGTGACAAGGACCACCTACTACATGTATCCATATGACACATGTCACATGAATAGTAAGAGGATAAAAGATAAATGACTTATATTAAACCATATGTCAAAGAGCCCTTAAAGTCAAACAATGACAAAAAGGGAATAAATGAAAAGAAAAAAAAAACCATCTCCTCTTTTGTTTGGCCTGGTATCCGACAATGAGGGGAGAAAACAGATTTTAGAGAGAGAAAGTCTAACTTCTCTCTAGATTTTTCTGCCTCTGACTCCGCTCTCGTCTGAGCAAGAGTGAGCAGCTCGGGTTCACGACGCAGCGCTTGATGCGCTGACACCGATTTTGTGGATTTGCCTGGTACCCCAAATCTATTATTTTGCCCCCCAAATCTATTACAATATTTATAAAAAGAAAAAAGAAAAAAATGGGTTTAAACTTGACCCAAGGATTGGAAATCTCCGAATTCTATAAAATTTTGGGCTTAAAATGCAAATAAACTGAATTATATATATATATATATATATATATATATATATATATATATATATATATATATATATATATATATATAAACTTTTAAATGATTTAGCCATACCATGTAATCTCAATTTGACTTTGCCTACAAAACCAAAATATATATGGTTGAATAAAATATATATTTTTTAAATTCAATAATTCATGTCAAATATAAGGCCTTGGATAGGTCTACAATATTTATAAAAAGAAAAAACAGGGAAAAAGGTTTAAACTTGGCCCAAGGATCGGAAATCTCCAAAATTCCATAAAATTTTGTTGATGGTTAAAAGAAAATAAATAAAGAACATTAAAAAAAGAAAGGAAAATTTTAACCTCTTTAAATGTTTTAGCCATATCTACCACCATGTTTTTCCCCCCACTAATTCTAGTAAATATTTTAACATTCAATAGAATAAAAACAGAGAATTTCTTTAACCTCTTTAAATGTTTTAGCCATATACCTTATTAGAGACCAACCAAAGCTCTTTGTGAAGTTGAAAACTAGAAAGAAATATATTATATTGTTTCACATTATACAACAAGAATAGGTAAAGATTTTTAAATTTTTAATTAACATTTTTAAAAAAAAATTAAAAGAAATGGATTTCGCTAAAGAAACAATTTCACCGTTAAAAACAATTTAATAAAGTATGAAGTATTAAACAAAAATTAGATTTTATGAAAATAGAATATAGTTTAAATAATTTAACAGCTAATAGCAGATGAGTAAATAGTTAATTCAATTTTAAAAATCTAAACATTTAATAAATTTGTAATTTAACACAAGATATCGTAACCACTAGACATAATTACAATTAGGAATTAATTTAAAATATATATTAAAAAAATTAATGATTCTATAAACATTAAGTAAAATTGAAAATATCAGTCTATTCACCCATCGTCGGATCCTCATCGGTGGTTTAGAAGACATGTTGTCTTGATCTTTTGTGGTGGGACTCTCACTCTGACTCTGATTCCTCTTCTGCTGCTGGCTTATCATTTCTTGATCTTTTCTTATTATCATCTTGGGCTTGGGCGTATAAAGGATGCATCCCAACACTTTTTACTCCATAATTTCTCTCAATGCAAGCCGCCTTCAAGTATTTCCACCTTCTGGATCGATACTCATTGGGAATGACAATTTTAGGGAAAAATAACACCACCAATGCTTTTAAAGCCCCTTTACAGTTGTTAAAAAGAAGTTTGAAAATATATTTGAAATTACAAAAATAATGCACGAATATAAATTGATCGCCTTGGGATATGCTAAATTCACAGTAAGGAGGAGGAAAATGATCAAAATGGAAGAATAAAGCAAATCCCAAGAAGTTGTCATCTTTATACCATTTCTTTGGGAGCTCTATTATTACTTCACATCCCATGCTCTTATCACTCACCCACTCTGGTATTAATCCGGTCATG
Source organism: Tetrastigma voinierianum (assembly GCA_016808115.1). Classification (NCBI taxonomy): domain Eukaryota; kingdom Viridiplantae; phylum Streptophyta; class Magnoliopsida; order Vitales; family Vitaceae; genus Tetrastigma; species Tetrastigma voinierianum. The sequence continues at coordinate 98,821 of JAEQBH010002329.1, read as the reverse complement.
CTTCCTGTAACAACAGCATGAATTCCCAAGTGGGGACAGTACGTTTCTTTTTTGCATCTAAGATTCTGCATAAATAAAAGTAGCAGAAGCGTGTAAATTAATAATCTCATGATACAAATTGTAAATTATTTTTTAAATAGGTGTTTAGGTGTAGAAGTAGAATTCACTTAACAGTACCTCGATATGTAATTTGAAGGAGTTGAGGAGAGAAGACCAGAGTATATTTGTTGTTGGATCAGGTGATAAAGCTTTGAGGCATGGACAATGGTGTGCTTGTATTGCTCTTAGGCTTGATGGAAGCTCTCGGATTTCTTCAAGCATTGGGCAATGATTCATGTAAAGGCGCTTCAGCTTAGAAAGTTGAATGATGCCACTAGGTATGCGACGAAAGTGGTTTCCACTCACATCCAAATATTCCAAAGAGATGCCCACCATAAATCATCGGGGATTCCTTCCATCGGGATTGCAAAATCACGTAAACGTAGTTTTAAACAATGACCGCACTTCTAAACCGCGGTAATTTTTGTAGCCTTGGACAGTTATGAACAAGAAGATCATGAAGAAGTGTCAAATTACCAATGCTGTTAGGAAGAGACTCAAGATTCTCACAATTGTTCAACTCCAACCGTATAAGACCTTTTAGATGTTCAATTGATGATGGCAGCTTTGTTATAACCAAGTCACACAAATCAAGTCTTTCTAAATGTTCCATATCCTCTATGATCTCCTCAAAACACTCTAGATTTGAACATCGATTGACAGAGATTTTTTTTAGGGATTTCATTTGAAAAATGTGGCCTGGAAGACTCCTCAAGTTTTTGAGGTTAACTAGCCTTAACAACATAATTCCGGTGAGATGTCTTATTGAATGGGGTAGTTCTTTTATAGCAGTATTTGAAAGATTAAGAACCCTGAGATTTTCCATATTCTTTTGGATCTCAGGGAACCTCTCAAGTTTTAAGCAACCTTCGAGTTGAAGATACTTAAGAGCCTCTAAGCACCCAATGCTAGTTGGGAGTCCCCTAATAGCAGTTCTTTGCAAAAAAAAGATACTCTAAATGTTTCATAATACTGATCTCTGAAATTTTGAAGTTTGAGCAATTCTATGTTTAAGAGATTCAAGAGATTCCAAATGTCCCAAGCTGCTTGGGAGTTCTTTAATACCACTCTCAGATAACTCAAGCCATCTTAAACGCCCCATATTCATAAAGATCATATCGGGAAATTTCTCAAACTTCCTACACTCAGAGAGATCAAGGGTTTCAAGAAATATCAAGGACCCAATGCTGCTTGGGAGTTCTCTGATTCCACTCTCACTAAAATTAAGCTCCTTCAAAAAATTGCGTCTCCTAAAATGTGCCAATAGATGAGAATGAAGTTCACAAAGCTATACGAACCTTCAAGATTGAGTTTCTCCAATCTTGGCATCCTTGAGAATTCCGTATTTTGATGTCACAGGAGTTTCTGGGGATCAACGAACTTCAATTCCTATAAGACACTATAGCAAAATATTCTTTAGAAAAAAAAGGATAACTTGCATGAACTTGAAAGCAGTATATAAAAAAAGTACTAAATAATGATTATACCTTCTCCTCACAAAAGTTCTTTATGTTGCTAGACTTCGTTGATTACTAATGTGTTCTCTCCATGAAAATTTGAAGGCAAAGACTCTAAATTCTCCTAATGAAGGTATATTAAATTAGAGGAATTCAAAACCTTTTAGGAAGATGCATTTTATACTAAGGAACTTCCTCGGAGAATGTAGTCTCCATAATCATAATTATAATAGACTTTCAAGAACCCGAGTTTCTTCATCTTAAGAACACTTTCTTCATTTGGTCATATATTTTGTGTTGAACCATATTTCTTTGAAATAGACAAGTTTAGAGATATACTTCAACATTTTTCATCCCCGAAAAACAAGAACTAGAAATTAGGAAAAGAAAAAAAAAAGTAAACAAATAAAACTTCAATTTAAGAAAAAGATGTTAGAAATTCCTTTTATCTCCTACGAGCTGAAGTGGCAAATGAATTTAATTTAATCCTCACCTTTTCGCTTATAAAAGCCGAATAGATATCACTTGGACTCCATAGCCTACTCCATTTGCTAGGTTCCTTAGGATTTTGTTCTTGAACAATTTTCCACCCCATTCTCCGTATCAAACCATGCATATATATTCTCTCTATCAGGTGAAGAAGTTATAAGACATCTCCCATAGCACTCTTATATCTACTTCACCAAACAAATTGCGATCATTCAATACTTTTGACACAAAGTCTCTATCTTCGCCTTCAAAAAAGCAAGCAATATCAAGGAATACCTCCTTTTGTGAAGCATCTAATCCATCCCAGCTTATTTTAAGCACATTTTGAATTTAACTCGTGTTCTTTTTTCCAATTTATGCAATTCACTTTCCCATTCATGTCTTGTCTTATCATACAAAGAGAACCTTAAAACTTTCAAAGCTAATGGAAGACCTTGACAATGATATACCACACGATTTAAGATACCTTCTCATCAAAACTTTTGGAAGATTTCGTCAAAGGCATATTGACTAAAGAGCTCAAGTTTCATTGGTTTCAGTACTTTAACCTCATATACGTAATCCACTTCAATAGTATTTAGCAAATGTTTATTTCTAGTTGTGATGATGATTCTACTTCCTTTACCATACCAATCATGTTTTCCAACTAAAAGATCTAATTCGTCCATATCCTCAATATCATCAAAAACGATAAGAGCCTTTCGAGATTGAAGACTGTTTTTTATCACATAAGCTCCTGGCTAAAGTCATCGCTTATTTTTTTATTTGCTCACCATAGGATATATTTTCAAGAAGATTTTGCAGACGGTTTAATCTTTACTTTTGTAAACATTCTAACATTTTCAAGGAGTTACTACATTCAAATCCCAAGAAATTTGATTATATACATATCCAAAGAATGGCTGGTTCTCGCTCTATTCCACACCTACATATCCCGATCATGCGAACATCATTTGACTCCATACTCAATCTCAAACTTAGATTTTCAAAATGGAAATTCATTCCAACTAAATTATCCTCTACAAATAAGAGTTTACAATTCAATATCCTATCCGCAATGATGGTAATTTCCTTGATATGCTTTGATTCATACCTGGTAAATATAAAGTGCGTTAAAGTAGAACATTTGTTAAGTTAGAGAGAACACATAATGAGATTAATAACAAATGATAAAACAACACAGACGATTCTTCAAGATCCCGATAATTACCGAAATTAAACATCTTTTCTTCTATACTATGTACTAGTACATTCACTAATTATGATAGTACATTCAAATACTTGGAGATACATATGTTTATTATTATTATTATTATTATTTATTTTTGGTTGATTGCATAAATGGTGTCTCAACTTTTCCCTTTTTCTATTTGTGTCTTAGCTGGTTTTGTTCAATTAAGTGTTTAAACATTTTATTTTTTCTATTTTGATGTCTCAATTTTATTTTTGTTCAATCAGGTGTCTAAACTTTTCAATCTTTTCTATCTTGATGTCACAACTTTATTTTTGTTCAATCAAGTATTTTGACTTTTAATTTTTGTTCAATCAAGTGCTTCAAGACTAATCAAAGGTTGTTAGGATGTTTAAATAAGATTATTAATCTTTTAATTATTTGTTATTTTAAATTCATATGAGCATCAATTATTCTAAATAATCAAGTAAATTATTCTATTTTGTGACAATATAATTAGCATTGCACGCTACTTAGATTTATTTATAGTTTCCTTTTCAAATTAAATATTGAAGACAATTTTTTTAAAACATATTAAATTTATATTTAGGGCAATTTAAGATTATATTTGGTTCTTATAAAGTACTAAAGAAAAGAAAATTTCCCTAGCGTTTGGTTTTACCATATAAAATAGAAAGGAACAGAAATATAATGAAAAATATTAAAAAAAAACTTGCATTTTTTAAAAATATTTAATTTTTATATAATGGAATTAAATAAATTTAGAGTATATAAAACAATTTATTTTTAAAATATATTTATTTTATTTTATTTCATATTTTAATTTAATTTAATTTTTTTGTCAAACTTTCCGAATAAAATAAATCCTAAAAGCAGAAACAATGCACCTTAAGGCTTCTTTTGGAATCTAGAAAGCACTAAGGAAAGAAAAGAAAGAGGAAAATTGAAGAAAATAAAATCAAGAGGAAAAAATAAAAATAAGTTTAAAAGCAATAAATTAATTTTATATGCTTATTCAAACTCATTTTAAATGTTTTTCTCCATTATATATGACTAAGAAATTTAAAAATATATAAAATTTTGATAAATTCTTAATATATTCGATTTTCTTTATATTTTCTATTCATAGCAAAACCAAATAAGAGAAAATAATTTTCAGTGAATTTTTTCGCTACATTTCTCCCAAACTCCAAACTCGACTAAGTGTTGAATCAACTCATGAGATTTCCAAACATGGAGACCATGTTTGGTTCTAAGTTTTTTTCTTTGTTCTAAAAAACACAAAGAACATAAAAAACATCAAATTCAGATAACAATAACAGTTTTCAAAAAACATCAAATTCGGATAACAATAAAGTTTCGAAAACACCAAACGATGTTTCAGGATTCGAAAATTATTCTCAAGAACAATTTTCAAAAACATGAACCAAGCATGCCCTAATATTCCTTATGTTTGTATGCTTGTGAGCTCAATTTCTAAAGCGCAAACAAAGAAGTTATTAACATATACTTGGAATATTGCACATAGATTAGTAGATGATTGTCAATAAGTTACCTAATCTTATAAAATCAAATCAAATGAATTGCTACAATTTATGGAGAGATATATATAGTTCATGACTCAAATTTAAGTATACTTATAAATGAAAGCTAATAATAATTAATAAAAGCTAAAAATAAGTTAATTATGAGAAATACCCCTCTTTTATATGCCATCCGGAAATATTGCCTGCTTGAGTCAAGGCCTCCCTCCATCTCTCTACCTTGTCCTTCCAATTTTCTTCATAATCATACTTTGTGAATGCTTCTCCAAAGCTCCCTTTTTGTTTGTGGACATCAGATGGATCCACATGATAGAAAATTGGTAATACTATTTGCCCATATTCCTTTCTACACTCCATGATCTTTCCAAGCTCCTCTAAACACCACCTTGAATCAGCATAATTTTTAGAGAAAACAACAATGGAAGATTTTGATTCTTCAATAGCTTTTAGAAGCTCAGGCTGAATCTCTTCTCCTCTCCTAAGTTGGTCGTCTCTGAAAGTTGTAATGCCTCTTCGAATTAATTCAGTATAGAGGTGATCGGTGAAATTGTTGCGGGTGTCTTCCCCTCTAAAGCTCAAGAACACGTCATAAAGGCATCTACGCATGGAAGGAGAAGAATCAGACGCCATTTGAGCGCTTGTGGAAGCCATTTCCGGGGAGGCGTAGTCTAATACAATCTTCAGTTGAATTCTGTCTCTGTTAAACTGGAGAAAAAAAAGAAGATGATTATGATGTTAATGGTCAGTGAGAAAGGAATCGTCGAATTAGTTGTTGAGGAAGGGACCATGAAATTTGCAGGAAGGAAGGTTGGTACTCTAAAGTCTAGCAAAAGTAAGGATTGCAAAGGGGTGGGTTTGGGACGACTTCCTCCTATCCTGTTCCCGGCTCAAACCCGTGTCGGGGCGCTTTGTTTCTTCCTAGCCTTGACCATAGCAACAATTCAGTGCAACTCCCTCAATGAGCCGTCACGTTTTCAGATTAAAAAATGGGAATACTTCCCCTCTCAAACTGACCAAATTCATAAAATCTCCATGACCCACCCATCTTAATTAGATGATATCCCCATCAAATAATCTTATTAGAGGAAACGGAAGTTGAGAATCAGGTGTGTAAGTACTAAGCAGTATGCATGCTCTGATGCTCATATATCAAGAATTGGCAAAACAAAACAAATTAAAACTACCAAAAGCCATGGAGGGGGCTGGCTTCTCTGCTTCAATGAAATCAATCATATCTATAATTTATCTTAAGAGTAGGATATCTCAAAATTCAACAACTGACAAATATGGATGAGGCAATGGCCCTATGGGCATCGGATTAAACTAACCTATGGTTGGTGTTTCATTTCATTCCCCCACCCAGTGTGCGGAAAAAATTTTCTGGATTTACCTAGTTTATCATCATATTCAGGCCATAAAATTCATAAAATCTTGAAATAAATCAAATACAAAAATAGCAACATCTAATCGGACGAAGAGGAAGAAAATGAACCAAACTAGACTTCTGGATTCTCTTAACCGCAACTCGATCCCCAAGCCTTAGGCGAAATACAGGTCGTGGCCCCACGCCGTCTCAAGCATCAGATATACTGATCGGCCCTTATTGAGCAAGTTAGGAGATGAACAGAAGAGAGAGGAGGAGGCGGCGGTCTTGCTAGGGTTGGGTAAAATGAGACTTGAAATAGTCAGGGATTTGGGGGCAACTTTGTAATTAAAACCCGACAGAAAATGAAAGAAGTGAGACTGATACATGGCAAATCCAACGTGTGCCGCCAGCCTCCGTCTGGGTCACACCACACCTCACAAGCTTGTCTCCTTTTCCTTTTAACCTATTTATTTCCTTTTAATTTCTAGAAAAACACAACAAATGCCATTCTCATTCACTAAACTTCGTTTATATTGACGGATTAAAATTTAGACCATTTGCATTAAATTATACCATTTTTTATTTTCTTCTCTTTTCACTAAATTTTATTTTACTTTTATAAAATACAAATCATTTTTGATGCTCATTGATAATGAAAGCACTAAGAATTGCTTTTTATAAACTATCAAAATATTCAAACCATCGGAAACTTAAAATTTTCAATTCGCTTTAATTTTTCAATACGTTTCGATAACAAAATTTGCAGTTCTCCTTAATTAAAATTTTAAAAACGAAAAACTGTCGGTAATTATGCAGTTGAGCCACTCATTTAACGCGAATGTAACAAATACTTGCCAACAAAAAAATTTTTAAACGAAAATTAATTCACTAAAAACCCTATAAATAATATAATATTTGCAAATATCTCATTGCTAATTAATAATTTAAAAGTTTAGATTATATTGGTTATTTTTTAAACATACTTATGTCTTTTTTTTTTTGATGTTATGATTTATTTATGGATATGTTTGTAATGATATTATTTTTTACAATAATTAATAATTGTAGTGAAAAATAAAGACATAGAAACTCTCTATTTATTTTGGATAATATGTAATTTAATGATAATAATGGTAAATATGTAAAATACATAATTTTCAAGATTCAAAGATTTACAATTATTAAACAATATATTTATCTTTCAAAGATTCAATCATCGAAACTTATCAACAATTTTTACAATACGATTCAATACTTGCTTTAAATTCAAGATTTAATTTCAAAGACTTAATTTTTTCATTTTATCAAACAGGCTTAACTTACTCCAAAACTAAATTTTTCTCTAAGTGGTAAAAAAGACGGGCTTACGGGATGTATTAGGATCAAGTTCAGAATGAATGTAGTTAATTTTGTAGAAGCACGTGCTTCTCAACTCTCATATTCCTTCTTTCTTTCTTTTTTTCGTCATTGATATTATGCTCTCGTAGACAAATTCAAAAGGATTAAAATTTGCCAAAAAATTAAAAAAGAAAAGGTGAGAGGTCATACCAATCAAATGGGCATTTAATGTTAAATCTCAAACAAATGATGCAAACGAAATGAAGGTTTTTTATTAATAAGGTCCTAAGCAAAATTTAAAGGAATTGTTTAATTAAAAGGAGATGAACAAGATAGAGGAGAAAGGAGATGAACATGAAAGAGAGAGGAGGAGGCGGTCATGCAAGGGTTCGATAAAATGAGAGTTTAAATAGTCATGGATTTGGAGGCAACTTTGTAATTATATAATTGGGGCGGGGCAGACAAAATCCATCTAGACCCGACTCGGGTTTTAATAGGAAATCTCAAACCCGATTTAAACCCAATTTCAATGTTTCCAAACCCATCCCAATAAAAACGGAAATGGCATTGTGTTAATCAGATAACCATGGGGCTCCCCTAAACTTAAACTCAAAGTGATTTTCTCAAAGGCAAAATCAATAATATCGTGGTCATGAACAAAATTAGTCTGTCCAATCCAACTTTAAATATCCTTGATCATGATTTAGAAATCACAAACATATTTTCTTTTATAAAATATAGAGAGAACCTTTTTAATTATTTGGAAGTTATATTTAATTATTAGGAGAGTTTATAGATTTTAGTCTTTTTTTCGTTTTTCCTTTGTCACATGTAAATTTTTTATCTTTTTTATTTCAACAAAAAGTTTAAATTATAAACATAAATAAAATAATATTTTTTCCTTTCTTATTATGGTCAAAGTAAAGGTAATGAATTTGCAGGAAGCAAGGTGGGCACTGTAAAGTCTAGCAAAAGAACCTTTTTCCTTTTCTTGCATTCACACTATTGCCTTGGGCCTTGGCATTCATTCATATGGCCTCCCCAAACTTTTGTCGGTTTTTTACTTCCATTATTCATTCACTTCAAAATACATGGAAGTGGGAAGTGAAACATTAAATGAACATTTCAAGAAAATATATTTGATATTTATATTTGTCATTATCTTTCATATATGAAATTGAATTCATAATCATTGTCTACTGATAATTTCTTAATTATTTGAGTTAATGAATCCTTACAATCCAATAATATCAAATGAATTCAAAATTACATCACAATTTGGAAGGAAAATAATAAAAACTAAAAAACAAAAGTCTTTGGGGGTATCGAGTGACTTCTCCACGCCTTATTGAAAAATTGTAGATGTTGGGATGACAATTTTTACCGGTACCTAACAAATCCACCCTTTTGTTTTTCAGTTTTTTTTGTTCTAAAAATTACGAAAAACATAAAAAATACTAAATTCAAATTACAATAACAGTTTTCAGCCTATCATGCCTAGATAGTGTGGTAGAATGCTCAAAATTTCAAAAGATGGGACATAAAAAGAGGAAGGATCCCAATTTATCACATTATAACCAAAGGATTTATTTAATATAATAAAAAAATTAAAGCATTTTCCTTCAAAGAAATTTTTAAAAAAAGGTTAACAAGTGGGTTTTGAAATAATTAAAGCTGTGAGTTATTTCCACCTTTACCCTCGATAATGGTAGACAACCAATTATTCCACTAAATGAATAAAGTAAAAGGATAATAATGTTATACAATCATAAGAAAAAAACAAAGTTGCTTTTGAATTATTTGGTGGTTCTTTTCTTCTATTGTTTTTAGCTTCTCACACACACACAGACCTAGTCATTACTTTTTGACCAGCCCTTTCATACTGTTACTAACTTTTCAACATTACTCGTTTTCAACGAAACTTAAAGCAAATGTTATGGTGCTTTTTTATTCGAGTTTTTGAAAACACAGGACAACATATTTAATCAAAAACTGTTTTTTAAATAAATATATTTTCAAATAATTAAATATTTGTTATAAATATCAGATAAATATCGATTTCTTGAATCTAATTCATAACGATACACCGACATAATGTCATTCATTTATGTAAAGGCTTTTACTTCACTATAAGCCTATAAATAGGCCTAATCGCATGAAATAGAAATCATCTAATTTCCTCCGAATTCTCTCACTCTTCCTTATCTCTCTCTCTAATTTTGATTTACAACACGTTATCGCACGGTGCTCGATTTAAAAGTAAAACCGTAAAAGGTATATTTCTCTAATTTTATTTTATTTTATTTACTTATTTATTTTGGATCAATCTTCCATAGCCCTAAGCTATGATGAAACCACTCGCCGATAGCTTGAAACCATCTTTAAGATTGTGCCTTATGGGCCTCGATAATGCACTCACCTTTCCATGAAGCTATCCAATATTACCTCAGAGGCCTGAACTAATATTCACCAGTTTGAAGACAAAAACTAAGTCACCGGAGCCAACTGAGCTAGAAGAAGGCTATTGCAGCCTGGAATATTTCAAGCCCGTTTAAAGATAAAATAAAAATTTATATATATTCAAGCCTGCTCAAGATAAAGAAAAGCCCTGTCACCGCCGTTCTCGTTCCTTTAAATAATAATAATAATAATAATAATAAATATTTCCCGAGATTTTATTTGAATATATATATATACATAATAATAATATTATTATTATTTTTATAACTTTTAAGGATAGTTATATACAATCTCGCTTATCTTGAATAAAATAATAATCAAATTTTTAGGGAGATTCAACTCGATCTAAAATTTTGATCTCAAAATGCTACCACTTGAGCTCACTTACTTTATTAATAAATTAATTTGTAATTTCTTATATCTTTACTTATTAATGCTATTAATTATTTCGTATAGAACGCCCAACATCAGCTAAGTTTCAATTTGTCAGCTCTTGACATTTCTCGGGCAAAAATTATTTATCTTGGATTCTGGATGCTGAAATCCACTTGGATGCTATGAATTTGGGAAATACTATCAAAGAAGGAAATGTCGCATCCCAGCAGGATCGCGCCAAGGCCTTAATTTTCATTCGCCATCATATTGATGCAAGTTTGAAAAGTGAATATCTTACGGTTAAAGATCCATTGATCCTCTGGAATAATTTGAAAGAACGATATGACCATCAAAAGACCGTAATACTTCCAAAAGCCCGTTATGATTGGCTTCATTTAAGATTACAAGATTTTTAAGTCGGGCTGACTACAACCTCGCTATTTTCAAAATTAGCTCCTCACTGCAATTACGCGGCAAGATCACCGATTTATACATGCTCGAGAAAACATATACTACCTTTCATGCCTCTAACATGCTCCTCGCAGCCAGCACAGCAGAGAGCATCGCTTACCGTATATTCGTGAGTTAATTGCATGCCTCTTGTAGCTGAGCAAAATAAACGAACCGTTATTGTAAATCATCAATCTCGCCCATCGGTTGGTATCATTGTCTCAAGTCAATGCTACATCAATTTCTATTCATAAACACATCGAGGCGTGATATCATTACGGGCGAGTCGAGGCAAGGTCGTGGGCCGTAGTCGCGGGTCGTGGGTCGACATAACTCTTGGAATCGAGGAGATTTTAATCAATCTCAAAATGTTAAAACAACTCTAACAAACTTAAGTTGGCTCATTCAGAGACATTAAATGGAAAGACACCAGGCCATAACAAGCAAGCATATGAAACTCGAACGCTATAGATGTGGAATGAAAAGGTCATTGGTCCTGCATTTTTAGTCGCACGGCCAAACATTTGGTTGATCGTCTTTAATGTGCCTCCATTAAAGGGAAAGAACAAGCAAATTGAGACAAATTTTATCGATGGCAATGACATAATGAATTTTAATGACCATCAAGTCTCTCCCAGCAAAGATGGCAACCGTGAGTAATGCAAAATTCTCGATGATGAGGGTGCGTGCCTTTAACTAATTTTGATATTTCGATTTCTTGAGGATCCAAGTGAAAATCTAGACCATTTGATTGGTGGTGGCAATGTTTCATATGATTGACGATAAGACTATTATATTATCATTTTTCTTATGTTATTTATCTAATGCAAACTTTTGATTTTATATCTACATTTTGTTTTTCTTTGAAGATATATGGATTTCTCTTCCAACTTGATCAATTATATATCATCTCATTTTGAGATGAATGTCTTGTTGACCGTGCCACACCCACACAACTTCTACTGACAAGAAATATTTTTCAAACTTAACATTAATTTCATCTAATGTCCAAACTATCTCGTGTTCGGCTGACTCCCAATTAAAGGCTCCTAAGAGCTACAATCGTCTTGCCTAATGGGTACCAAGTTCCAAATTAATAATGCCCTTTATTCTAATAAATCTAATAGAAATTTACTTAGTTTCCAAGGATATTCGCGTAAATGGATATCACATCAAAACTACATCGCGGATTAAATGAAAAGATTTACTCATTACTTCTATTATTTCGGCAAAAACAAATTCGGGAACAAATGGCTTTATCATGTGGGTTATATCAAACAACTATAAGGCCTATTGAATCCCACATGCTATAATAAACCGTAAGCTCAACGACTCTAAAGATTTATATTATGGCATGAACGGCTTGACATCCCGGATTCTCCATGATGCGCGATAGTTACAAATTCTAATGGCATTCATTAACAAGGTGATAAATTTAACATCTCATGATTTTAATTGTACGCTTGTTCTCAAGGCAAATTGATTGCTAGACCATCTTACCAAAGGCGCCCGACTTCGCTTTCTAGAACGATTCAAGGATATTTGTGGGCCTATTCACTCCACCAGCTGGACCCTTTCGATATTTTATGGTCTTAATTGATGCTGGCCCACCACGGTCTCAATAATGCCTTCTTTCTACCAGGAATGTCGCTGCCGCTAGATTACTAGCCTGGGCCAATTCGACTAAGGGCCCACTTCTCGATCACCCTTATCAAGACAATTGCCTTTATATTGCTTGAATTCTCATCTCAGCCTTCCTTAATTATTGCATGTCAATTGAATAGATGTTCAATACCCAATTGCTCCATGCTCATACTGAACGGGTTGGCTAAATCCTTTATTAAACGCCTACGCTAATTGCTGTGACCTTTACTTTTGAAACCAAATTGCCTTATCTCCAAGATGGGGGCATGCTATTATTCATGCGGCGGTTAATTCGCCTCTACGACCTACAAGAAATCAGATTTATCACCATTCCATTCCTGTTTTAGGTTACCAACCTAATATTTCACATCTACGTGTTTTCGTCAGGCCGTTTATGTTCCTATCAAGCCCCACACATCGACCTAAACTAGGTCCTCAACGCCGCCTTTGCATTTATGCTGCTTTCAAATCCTCATCTATTATCACTATGCTGAGCCTCACAGTGAGGTTTTTATCGTCGATTAAGTAGATTGTCATTTTAATGAAAATGTTTTCCCGCCTATTGTGGGAGGAAAATAATTCCGTGAAGAATGGCGAAAAATTACATGGAATGAATCATCTTTTATCTCATTTTGACCCCTCCCACAAAGCAACTTCTAACTAGAGGTTCAAAAGATGCACCATTTACAAGTGATCTTGCAAATCGATTACCCGATGCATTTATTGATTCAACAAAAGTTACAAAATCACATATACTCAGTCGCAAATATCCCACTACTTAATTGAAATTCCAATGGAAAAAATCAAATATAGCATGGCTAATATTCTTGCCACAATTAAACGCTACACTTCTACTAAAAGACACAATCTTAAAAGAAAAAGCGTTAAATTTAATACTTCAAGAGGATTCAAGAGCATACAAATGAAAAAGGATTGACAAATATAAATAATGAACTAATAGCCCCTGCAGAGGCATCAATTGATCAGTTATCTCATGAGTTTGTACCGGTACATAACAATGAAGAAATCTCTATCAATTATATACATAAGGGTAAAACTGGAATCGAAATACTACCCTTATAGATGATGTGCTTTTCTCTGAAATGGGCCATGACATCATAAATAATGATGAAGATCAAGAGCCACAAAATATGTATGAATGTCGACGCCAAATGATTGGTTGAAATGCAAAGAAGCACCAAACAGAGTTAAAGTCCCTCAAGGAAACGAGAGGTATTTGGACCAAGAGTTCAAACACCTAAAGACATAAAACCTATTGGATATAGATGGTCTGTCAAAGCGAACGAAAGAAAAATAAAATAAATAAGGAGTAAAGCACGCCTGCGCCTCTGCTGTTTCTCACAAAGACTGAATTGATTATGAGGAGACATATTCTCCCGTGAATGGATGCAACTACATTTCGCTATTTAATATATTTAGTAGTCTCAAGGACTTGATATGCAATACGGATGTAGTCACAAATTCTATATGGATCTCTAGATACTAATGTATATATGAAATCCCGAAGGATTCAAATCATCTAAGTAATGAATTCAAAACCACGCATATATTCAACTGCCACAACATCTTTATATGGATTGAAATAAATTGGTCGAACGCAGATAATCAAGTAGTTTCATTATTACTCAAAGAAGGATATGTGAATAATCCAATTTGTCCATGCTTATCATCAAGAAAGTAGCAAATCGAATTTGCAATTATCAAGGTATATGTGGATGATTTGAATTTAATTGACTCTCAAGAAATTTCATCAAAACAATGATCACGAAAAGTTAAGGAATTTGAAATGAAAGATCTTGGGAAAACAGCTGCTTGTCTCGGCCTCAAGTGCTCGAGTATCATGCTCAAAATGGTGTATTAATCCATCAATCAACATATACGTAAAAGTCCTAAGCCGCTTTTATATGGATAAATCATATCCTTAGTTCTTACGGTTGTTAGGTCACTTGAAGTGACTAAAGATCCTGCCTACTAAAAGGTTAAAATCTAAGAATTACTTATCCCTGGCACTATATCTAGTGCAATCAAAGCACTAATGTATCTTGCAAATTATACTCAATTTACATTGCTTTTTCAAGACTTACTAGCATACAGTCAAACTCTCCAACTAAAGGCACTGGAACGGGACTAAACATGTATTAAGATATCTCCGTGGAACGTGTGACATGGGATTATTTTATTCTTAAGACATTGAACCACAATTGTTTGGTTATGCGTATGTGCCATTCTTCTGGACCCTCACAAAGCTCGGGATCACGCATGATATATATTTCATTTCTACGGAAATATCGTCATCCCGGAGATCAAGAAAACAAACTATGGCACCCACCTCCTCCCAATCATTCAAATACTTGCCATGCATGAAGCTAGCCGAGAATGTGTTTTGCTGAGATCCGTGATACAACACATCAGAGAATCATGTGGATTATCTTCTATTAAGAATGAACCAACAAAAAGAGACAAGAGCACGCGCATGTATTGCGCAAGTCAAAGGAGGATATATTAAAGGTGATCGAACTAAGCATATTTCACCAAAATTCTTCTATACTCATGAACTTCAAAACAGTGGTGAAATCAATGTGCAACATATAAGGTCCAATGATAATCTAGCAGATTTATTTATTAAAAGCACCGCCACCGCAACGCTCAAGAACCAGGCGCTGACATATGCGCCAACCGAGCATCTCCGTGAGTGAAGTATCACGTCATTATCGTGAGTATCGTTAAAAGATATAAGATATCGTGGCTCATTTTTTCCTTCGTCTGTGGTTTTATCCTACTGGTTTTACCGCAAGGTTTTAATGAGGCAAGATTAATAATCTTATGATGGTCATCAAGGGGAGGTTATAAATATTGCATAAATATTGATTTTGAATGGACCATAATGATACACTGATTACAAATGTCATTCATTTCCATGTGAAATGCTTTCTACTTTCCTACTATTAATGTATCATTTATGTAAAGGCTTTTGGCCTTCACTATGTTTGTATGTAAATAGCCTAATCAAGATGAAATAGAAATCATCATAATTTCCTCCGAATTCTCTCTTGTCTCTTCCTTATCTCTAATTCTTTTTTGATGCATAAATAAATATTATAATTATATATATATATATAATTTTAAAAATATTTATTGCATTGAATTGAAATGAGATAAACAATCTTTACGACAATGTGGCTACATCCATAGATCGGTGATCACTAAAATATGGTTACATAAAATGGCATTTATAATAACATTAGATATGACCAAATTATAAAAACACCCATATACCTTGATCATAATGTATCGTATCACAAGGACTTGTCGCCGCATCCCCAACCTATTATTTTGTCTCAAACAAAAATGATATGTCAGAAAATGAAGGTCCTACAAAATATTATGTTATATTATATATATATATATATATATATTATCTATTATAATTACACATTATCTTACAAATATTAGTAGATTAGAAATAATTTAAAACTAATAGATTTAAAAATATATGTATATTTTTTAAAATTTCTATTTTTGCTACTTTTTCCAATGACCAGTTCAAGAAACCTTCCATCAATTTTGCTTTAACTTTTCTTCTGCTAGGAGTCTAAGGTCTTTTGTAAAACCCCGAAAAATCCGAATTTTCGAAAAATGGTAGAACGGTAAAAATTCGATTAAAATCTATAATATTTGTAAGATAATTACACATTATCTTACAAATATTATAGATTAGGAAATAATTCTAAAACCAATAGATTTAAAAATATATGTATGTTTTTTAAAATTTCTATTTTTGCTACTTTTTCCAATGATTAGTTCAAGAAACCTTCTATCTATTTTGCTTTAACTTTTCTTCTCCTAGGAGTCTAAGGTCTTTTGTGAAACCCCGGAAAATCCGAATTTTCGAAAAATGGTAGAACGGTAAAATTCGGTCAAAATCTGGATTTTTTTTTTCTAGATCTCGGATGACGAAACAGACTTCACCGTTGGAATCGTCTCGTGAAATCTAGCTATCGCGTCGAATTTCGTCGAATTTCGAGACAATCGAAATTTCACATTCTTCGAGGCACCGAGAGTGATGCATGACATGTGGTAGGTGTTGAGTGGCTCACATTGAGGCACATGTCAAGCCGCGAAAGAAGTCAAACAATGAGTTCTGGGCATGCTATAGTGACATGTGACATCAGTGTCATTGAGGGAAAATCCAGGTAGATGGATAAGAGGATAAGGGAACCTAAGAGCCAATGAGAAATTGGACATGCGGGCGTTTAAAGACAAGCTCTTAGCCCATCTTCGACCAAGCAAAGGATGGGAGAAAAGAAAGAGCATAAAAGAAAAAGAAAGAGAGAGTTTTAGAAATAGAGACTCCACCTTCTCTCTAAATTTCCCAACGATCGACTTTGACGCCTGCGATGTTGAGGAAGAGTTCATCCTCACTCAGCTTCGGTGACAGAGATCTGAGTTTGGGACTTTTGACAAAACCCAAGAGGCAGGCTTTTCCTACTTGGTTTAGTCTTGCCTAAGGGTCATTCAAAATGGACATGGGTTGTGTGAGGCCGTGAGGTCAGGTGAACCACCCAAGACTCGGGACAGCAGGCCGGAGGATTTCTGATCGCTTCTGACACCGAGGACTAATTTGTCGACTAAGTAATCAATCTTGTGTGCCACTTTATGTGTTAGAGTTAAAATGAACGGGCGCAGGTTGTCTTGCCCTAAGTAAATGCTTTACATGCTTTTAACTAACAGAAGATGTCATATCAAGGTAGTACACATTAACTCCGGACTTAGAACTCGCTGGGTAGGAAATAATAGATTTTGGTAAATGAGTCCTTCAGTAATTTGTAGCCACATCGCTGAACTTGATGTTAGGCTTTTGAATTTTACATATTTTAAAATTTCTTAATCTTTACATTATATAATAGAAAGAAACACATGAAATGAATTTAAATAAACATATAAAATTAATTTATTAAGTTTAAACTTATTTCTTATTTTTCCATTTATTTTTCTCTTTATTTTCTTTTCTTAGTACTTTCCGCGTTCCAATGAAGCCTAAAGGTTTTCACTTAGGAATCATCATTATCAAATGGGAGATGGTGGAAAGAATAATCTTCATGAGATTTATTGTTGTTTTAGACTTATCTACTATGGTATTCCATTCGTTCCTAGAATGATAACATTCAATTAATGAAAGTAGTGAGAGTATGGGTATCTTCTTCATCTAAATTCGATAATTCATTTCAAATATAAGGTATTGAATAGGCCAAAATATTTATGAGAAGAAAAAATAAAAAAAAAAAGGTTTAATAATATATGTGTGGGTATATATTATAATTAATGTACATTCTCCAGTTGCTTCACCTTTAAAAATGACGTAAGAGCTAAACAAATATTAATTTATGCTTATATCAACTCAGACTTTCAAGGTAATTATGCAATTTAAAAACATATAATAAGTATAAAATTCAAAATAAATACATTAATGAATTTAAATAAGGGTGATTGACAGAAATAATCCATAGTTTAGCTGGTCTTGTTTAATCAGTCTCACATACTATTTAATTAGAAATAATTTTACGTTTGGGTGGTCTCGTATTGTATTGGTATCGAGGCATCGGTTACCGATTAAGGAAGTTAAAATAATCTTATATGATTACTCTCTACTCTTTTTTACCACATGTCAATATCTAATTGGCTCATAATTTTTTTATTATTTTCTAAAAAATACCCCACCCTATTTTTCCTCTCTCTCCTCTCTCTCTCCCCTTCACCTCCAGCTTTCTTCCCTACATTGAATAGGTGAAGAAGTTAAGGTCTAGATTTAACTAAATAAACATATAAAATTAACTTATTAGGTTTAAACCTATTTTTTATTTGAAGAAAAACTGTATACTTGTTCAATTTCAAATTTTCTCATTCTACAACTTTTTTGCTCTTTTAAATATCAAATTCTTAAAGGAATGAATCCTTGTTGACAATTTGAATCAACGAAACATTTTTATCAGCTTTTTCCCTATGTTTTGTTTCGTTTTCCCCTTCCATTTTCTACCTTTTTTTTCATTTTTCTCTTCCATTTTCTAGACACCAACTTTTTCTTCAAAATTTCGTCCAAATTCCTTCAAAATTTCTATTATATTTCGACGAAAAACATCAATCTAAAAGCCTTGTGTTAAAATGACACACCCACCGTGACGGGCGGTGCCAATATGCGAGAAATCACCGACCCGTTACCTCAGCGCGACTAGAAATCCACGTAAGCGGCCGTATGCTTGCTTAAACCTCCTATAAAAATTTTTCTTTATTTTTTCAAACTTAAGTTGGTAAAAATCTTAGCGTGAGAAAAAACCCATGACGTGGCGGTGCACATGGTACAATTCCAAATCACGTATGCATTCAATTTACACTATATATCGAATATGGCAACCGACATACTGACATTCTCACAAAAACTACTCTATGTACATACATATGTTCCTTTATACAAATTCAAAAACGTATGTTCAAGGTCTTTTCTCCCACATAATGTTCTTAATTTACAACGCGTACAATGTCAAGACAACCCTATTGACAACAAGGCGTCTTCAAGTACTGTACACGGAAAATAATTTTAAAATACAAAATAATATTAAGGCTAAACGAGCTCGGTGAGTGTATACTTTATAAAGGTTTTGCTTTTCAGGAAAACGTCTCAAAATACAAAACTCTCTTTTCTGATTATTTTCCGAGCTTTTCTTTGGCACCTTGCTTTAAAGTTTTCAAAACTTTTTCTTTGCTTGCTTGCTTTTGTACTTGTTTGCTTTATTTGCTTTTCTTTTAAAAGCTTGTAAAACTCTTATTTCTTGCTTAAAGTTTATAAAAACTTCTCATAATTTTCTTTCTTTCTTGCTTTATCATGTGAAAAGTTTCTTAAAACCTTTCACAAACCCTTGCTTTAAAAGTTTCTCAAACTTTTTCATAAAATGGGAGCTTGGGCTCAACCACATGCTTTGAAAATAAAATCCCACGGGAGCTTGGCTCAACCAATCGTTTTGAAATCTCAACGGGAGCCTGGGCTC
Organism: Tetrastigma voinierianum; assembly: GCA_016808115.1. Classification (NCBI taxonomy): domain Eukaryota; kingdom Viridiplantae; phylum Streptophyta; class Magnoliopsida; order Vitales; family Vitaceae; genus Tetrastigma; species Tetrastigma voinierianum. The sequence goes on along the minus strand of JAEQBH010002329.1, from coordinate 79,346 downwards.
AACCGTTTACTTTAAAACTCTCCGGAAGCCTGGGCGACCGGGAACCAATGGTTGATTTTTCAAAACTGTATATCATGCTTATAAAACATGGCATTTGGAGGCTATTTTTTGCTTACTTTACCCTAGTGAGCACGGGAACACGTAGCTCAGCGTCTTTGGAGTGGAAGGACCTTTGTCAGCGTCACCTTTTCGGTGAATATGGTGGAATTGACCTCGTATCGCCGTCACCATGCGAGATTAGAGCTCATAACCTTATATACTCACATGCATTACTTACGGTCTCGCTAAATGCATGATGTATGTCCTAAGTTTTAGGCCGGGCAAAACTACTGTCATGTATGAGATCCTAACACCATCGTGCACGTGCGGAATACCCTCCTGACGGTTTGCTTGTAAAACTGGGGGCCTTGTTTTCTGAAACTTTCTTTGCTTGCTCTTTGTAGAAATGGTTTACACTTTTTGAAACCATTTACTTGCCTTGTTTGAAAATGGTTTAAATTATTCAAAACAATTTGCTTGCCTTGCTTACTTGAAAAATGGTTTAATTATTTAAAACCATTTACTTGCCTTGCTTTCTTAATTATGGTTTACAATTTAAAAACCCGATACTTACACTTTTCAAAAATGGTTTAACTCGAAACCATTTGCTTGCTTTAACTCATTGCTTCTTGAAAATGGTTTGCATTCAAAACCATGAAATACCAATTAAAGTTTATAATTATAATAGTAATACATAATTATTTGAAAAATGAGTTTAGAACACTCACCTCTTTGCTTGCTTAACTTAAGCACAATTCCACACTTATCCCGCCTTTACTTTTAACCTACAACTCAAACGAATACAATGCACATATTAATCGCATAACTTAACGTACTTCCTAGACTTAGTCACACTCTTTCTACTATTTTAAAGTTAAGGTGCTAAGGGTTATATTCCAAGCGGAATCGCACCCAGTCGAACCGCAGAGAAACTCAGGATTACGTCCGAAACAACCCGGACTACTCTATGCCCAAAGCTGGAAATAAGAATTTTTCTTGCACATATCCCCACTTTGAGTGAATTTTTGGGCCACTTAGAGTCATAATTTGATGATGCCTATTTCTTTAGGTTTGGTTCTCCTTGAAGTCTAATTTAATTGTCCACTTGAATCGGATAAAGAAATGACAGGGTTATGACCAAAATACAGCGATTGAAATAGGAAAAGCGGAAGCAGAGTTATGCCGTGCTGCTTGTTCATATCTTAAATACCTTCCATATTTTGCCCAGTTTTGTTATTTTCCTTTTGATGTAATTCCACTCCATACAACTTCTATAATTCACAATACCTCAAAACTAACTTGGAATTCATCTAAAACAACTCCACAACATTTGAATTGGTGCTATGGGACATAAACCTCAAAACCTTAGGTGGAAATCCAGGAGAACACTACCTAAGGTCCGCAATTCTTTATCAAACCACATAATTTGATGATTCCATGTTTGTTTCTCCCAATTGGTTTACCCATAACACAACCATTCAAGGCTTAATGTTAACTCTTTGCACAAAACCTAGACAAGGAGCATCTATTCTCCTTCTTGAAGCCCTAGGAATCCAAAATACATTTGATCTAAGGCGACATACCTTGATCTTTGGACTTCTTTCTCTTATTCTCTTCTTCCTGCTATTCCTCCTCTTGGCTATCTTCTTAACTTTCTCACACTACCCACGGGTTTGCTAGAGCGACTTTTTGAGACGAAATGACATTTTGGTTTTATTTTTCCCATTTTGTTATATTAACTTTCCATTAATTGCAAGTAAATCCTCAAGCATTTAAATATTACAATTGTAACTTACTTTAATTTGTATTGTATTCTACTTGATTATGATTTCCATACCCTTTTGCTTAATGACCATTGTACCCTTGGTTTAGTACCACAAATTCCGGGTTCCATAATTTATCATTTCCTACTTTAGTCTCCAAAATACTGCAATGTGACACTTAGTGCTCTTATACACCCTATAGTATCATATCTGCTACCTCTCGGGACGGAGTGTTACAAAATCCTCCCACCTTAGGAACATTTCGTCCTCGAAATGAAAACTAAACTCCAAACAAAGGGAAGGAACATACCTCATCCGGAAAATAATTGAGAGTGCGATAGAGGCGCCTCCCGGGCCTCGGCTCCCAGTAAATTTGCCTCCCTCTCATGATTCTTCCATAAGACTTTAACTAATGGAGATCACTGTTACCAGCAGCTTGTTCCTTACGATCTGATACACGGTATCTCTCATAAGTCAAATTCTCCTTTAAGCGCAGCAGTTGCTCTCTGTCCCATGTGAAGGATCGGGATATATTTCCCTCAGCTTCGACACATGGAAGTATCATGAATCCTTGACAACTCTGAAATTAACTTCAATACGTAAGCCTCTGGCCCCACCTTGCTCATAATCTCATAAGGTCCAATATACCTCGGACTAAGCGCCTGTTTCCCCTGAATCTCGGCTTACACCTTTCCAAGGTGAAATCTTCTTTGGTGCACTGCACCTATCTCGTGCCAGTCTCGCCGGTTGTCGCATAACTTTTAATGCGTCTCTTGCTATTTTAGGGTTATGAACAACTTTCACTTTACGAAGTGATGCGTACCCAGTTCGGGGCCTACTAGTCTTCTTTCACCCGACCTCGTCCCGGCCTGCTTGGAGTTCTATTTCTGCGCCGATGCTTCAAATGGAGCCATTTCACTATCTTTGGCTTGATAGCTATTGTTGTAGGCAAACTCCCATTAGTGCCAAGTGAGTATCCCGGCTTCCTTTAAATTCCATCACACAAGCTCGGCGTATCCTCTAACGTGCGGAATAGTCCTCTACAGTGACCATCCGTCGGGATGAAATGTTGTCCATATAAAGTGTAGAGCAGTACCTAGCATTTGTTGCAAACTAGACGAAACACGGATGTGAACAGGGTCTCGATCACGAAACTTCTCGAAGCTGGAGACCCGTGAAGTCTCACTATTTCGTCTACATACAACTTGGCCAACTTTTCAAAAAATCTTCAACGTGCTTGGTAGGAAATGGCGGGACTTACATTAAATCGATCTACTATGCCCATATCGCATCATGTTGCCTCTGAGTGCGACCCAGGAAGACACATAGCAATCGTAATGTCTTTTAAGATTTCCCTTTTGTGCTTGGGATGAGAGATAGCGTATCTTCCGTGAGGCCTCACACGTGCTCTGCCTTCACTGGCGGCAGGTTAGGCACCTAGAAGCGAAACTTGATCTCTTTCTTCATCGTTCCACCGGTAATGTTCTTTCAAGTTCTATACATCTTGGTACTACGGTTGCATATCTGCGAATGAATGTGCTTCCTCCATAATGTCTCTCTTCAGTTCGCCATACTCTGGCACACACATTCTCTGACCTTTCACTATCATGCCATCATCTCTAATCTGAAACTCTGTTTTCTTTCCCTTTTTTATCTCTTCCTTAAGCTTAATCATCTGTGGATCCTGTGATTGCCCTGCTAGAATCTGGTCCACCGGAGTGGTCCTAACATGAAGCATTGGCCAACAAGGCTCTGAATCCAACCTCTAATATCACCCTAAAGCTCTCGAGATCCACTAACAGTGGAAGGTATGCTGATCGTGTAGAATGAAGAACTCTCGGTCGCCTACTCGAGGCATCACGCTACGGCCGTTAGCTTTCCTTGGATGGTACTCAATAGTCTGATCGTAGTCCTTAATCAACTCAAGCCATCTTCTTTTGCCTCGAGGTTTAACTCTTTTTGGGTGAAAATATATTGAAGACTTTTACCTTGATCTGTAAAGGATCACACAAAGGAACACCATATAAATAATGCTCCATATTTTCGATTACTGACGATTTGCTGCTAGCTCTAAGTCGTGTATAGGGTAATTCTCCTCATGCTTCTTTAGGCGTGCTTGAGGCATATACGATCACACTATCATTCTGCTGACAAAACGACCAAGGCGCTGCACGGAAGCATCACTATAAACCCGCAAATCCATCTTTCCATTGGGTAAAGCTAGGCTGAGTTAAAGTCAATCTACCCTTCAACTCCTCAAAACTCTTCTGAGGCATCAACCCAATCATACTTAACCTCTTTCCTTGTCGGCAATTCGATTAGAGTTTTGCTATCTTGGAGAACCCCTCAACAAAATTCCTGTAATACCCTGCTAAACCAAGGAAACTTCTGACCTCTGACACATTCTTTAGTGGTTTCCAATTTACCACTGCTTCTATTTTCTGGGGATCTACACTCACCCCATCAGCTGAAATCACATGACCACAGATGCACCTTGTCGGGCAGCCGACACTTGCTCGACTTGGCATATCGCGTCTTTCCCTTAAGTGATACAATCCTCGGTGCTCTAAATGCTCCTACGAACTACCTGAATATACTAGAATATCATCGATAAAAGCGTGACGAACCTATCGAATCGGTTTGGGATACTCGGTTCATCAAATCCATAAACGCTGCTGGAGCATTAGTCAAACCAAATGGCATCACCAAAAACTCATAATGCCCGTAGCGTGTCCTGAATGCAGTCTTAGGTACATCACTCTCCTGTACCCTCAACTGATGATACCCCGACCTCAAGTCTATCTTGGAGTATACTCGAGATCCTTGGAGTTGATCAAATAACTCATCAATTCTAGGGAGTGGATACTGATTGCGGATGGTAACTCTGATTGTTTACTATAATTTATACCCAATCGCCAAACTCCCATCTTTCTTTTCTGAAGGCTGGAGCTCCCATGGGGATATGCTCGGTCTAATAAATCCTTACTCAACAATTCTTCCTAGCAGGCCTTAAGCTCCCTCAACTCTGCAGATGCCATCCTATAAGGAGGAATGGAAATGGGCTGAGTCCACAGGATCAATCAATGGTGAATACTTCTCTTTCTAGAGGTAGTCTGTAATATCATCAAGAGGAACACATACGGGAACTCTCTAACAAGCTGAATCATCCAATATAGTCCCTCCTTCCCGGTCTCCACCACATAAGCTAGATAACCACGACAACCTTTGCAGCGGCATTCTACGTGCTGTCATGGCGAATCGTACGAGTGCTCTCATTAATCCTCGAACTTGCCTCGATTTCTGGCACAGTCGACTTTGCTTGCTTTTTTGCTCAATCTAACGTGGCTCTATGGCGAGAGCGGCCAATCCATCTGAGAACCACATCAAAGTCCCTCATATGCAGAGCCTAAGATCCATTGAGACTCCACGTCCCTCAATCAGAACTCTACTATCTCTGACTACTCTGTCTGCGAGTAACGGATCTAAATTGGAAACTCTCATACGACCCTCTAATGGTTGGTCTCTATCTGACAACGATCTAAGAATGGCTTGGATGCAAATGAATGCGTAGCTCCTAGGTCTACTAAAGTATATGCATCATGATCAAGGATGAAATAATACGGTGATACGTCACGGGCTGCGTGCGCATCTTCTTTGAGTCACGGCCTTATACTTTGGCACGGTCGAGGCTCTGTCTATATCCACGGAGACCTTGCTATACCTCTACCACGACCACCTGCACTGTGGGCATGTTGGCCCCCTCTACTTGGGGAAACCTCTCCCGTCGACTTTTTGTGCTGATCTACAGTGCGGGAGTGCTTGGATGCTCTTGATGTCTCCGTACCAATCAGGTTGAGGGCACTCCCTAATAAAATGGCCTTCCTGGCCTGATGGGCTTACCGTCTTGAATCTCACACTTGCCTCCCATGGTGTCGCTTGCGACACATATGACAAACAGGAGGAATACTCTGGGTGCCACTGCTACTAGACGGGGGCCTCATTGATCCTGACTAGAGATAGCTCCTCGACTGTACTTGGCCTTTTAACCTACATACTTGTTCTTCTTTATAACATGCATCCCCCGGCTTTGTTGGGCGTGCCTAGTGCACTCCTCTTACTCTTACTTTCCCTACCTACTCGATACATGTTGTAGTGCTTTGCTCGCTCTCGGGCGGCCTCTACTAAGTCCCCCAATCTATTATGAGGAACCCTTGCGATAAATGCACTCGATCCGGTCTTGTAGTCACGATAAAAACCTCTTGTATTTGGGACTTCATCACATGAATGTATGGAACCAATCTAACTAGTTAGGAAGCTTGCTTACCATCTTTGGATCTGACATGTTCTTTGTTCCAACTTGAAGAACTCCCTTGATTTTAGATACCTTGTGACTGCGAGGAAAGAAGAATCGGTCGATGAATTCTTCTTTGGAATTGGTCCCATGTTATGCCATCAGGATACCTCCTCTCTACGGCATCCCACCAATCTTTAGCCCTGTCTTCCATTAGAAAGCTGGAAAACAAGACTCTTTGCTCATCCGTGCAACCCATAACTCCATAAACTTTGTTTACCCGGTCTAGCCACAACGAGTACATACGGATCACCTTCTTGGTTGGCGCCAGTTCAATACTCTCTATTGACCTCCAGGCTCTTCCATAACCTCTCTAGAGGTGGGTGGAGGTTTGCGCATTTCTTTGTCGGTCGCTATTGCTACTATACATTGCAATCTGTGTCCTTGCTCTGTCAGTAAGCAGTCCACGGCATGACGCCTTCGGTAGGCGTAGATGATCGGCTGACACCTGCTGGGTGATTCATAGATGCGATGGTGGAACCTACTACGTGTCCATCCCTCTCAGGTACTGTAGGACGCTCAGGAGCCTCTGGAATAACTCTCCTAGGACGACCTTTACGTCCTCTTCGACATAGTCTTTGTGTTTACCAAAATCAAGCATTTTAATACTTTGAATCACTTGATATGTATGTACTTTGAACTTAAACATGCATGGTTGCCAATACTTATGCTCTGATACCAACTTGACACACCCCCACCCCCTACCGGCGGCGGGCGTGCCGGCCACTCCACAGAAATCCCCAGCCGTTACCTCTAACGACTAGAAACCCCTGTGAAGCGAAGCCGTATTGCTTGCTTAAACCTTCTATAAAAATTTTTCTTTTTTTTTCAAACTTAGGATTTGGTAAAATCTTAGCGTGAAACCAATGACATGAATTTGAACATAGTCTAATTCAAATCCTGCATACATTCAATTTACACTATATCCAAAAAAATATGGCAGCAGCATACCAACACATTCTCCACAAAACTACTCTATGTACATATCGTTCCTTTATACAAATTCAAAGTATGTTCAGGTCTTTTCCTTACATAATGATCTTAATATTCTGACACTTGTCTGATGTCGAGACAACCCCCCTATTGTGCTCAGTGCAGATGCACTGTCACTTGGAAAATAGTTTTAAATACAAAATAATAGGCTAAACAAGCTCGGTGAGTGTATACTTTTTTATAAAGGTTTGCTTTCGGAAAACATCTCAAAAATGTAAAACTCTTTACGATTATTTTCGAAGCTTTCTTTGCTTTGCTTGCTTTAAAAGTTTTCAAAACTTTTCTTTGCTTGCTTGCTTTTGTACTTGTTTGCTTTATTTTGCTTTTCTTTAAAAGCTTGTAAAACTCTTATTTCTTGCTTGCTTAGAAGTTTATAAAACTTCTCAAAATTTTCTTGCTTGCTTGCTTTATCCATGTAGCAGAAAGTTTCTTTCAAACCCTTGCTTCACTATAAACTTTTTCATAAAATGGGAGCTTGGGCTCGACCATGCTGAAAATAAAATCCCACCCAGGGAGCTTGGCTCAACTTGATCGTTTGAAATCTCGCGGGAGGCGCAGGGAACAGCCGTTCTTTAAAAGCTGGGCGCAGGCGGCCGAGAGCCGATGGTTGATTTTTGAAGTAGTATATCATGCTTATAAAACATCAACCACCCAGGAGCTATTTTCTTACTTTACCCTAGTGAACACGGGAACCAGTGCTCAACCGTGCCGGTGGAAGGACCTTTGTCCACGTCACCTTTTTCCGGTGAATATGGTGGAATTGACCTCATGTCGCCGTCACCATACTTAGTTAGAGCTCATAACCTTATACTCCACAATACGTGCCACGGTCTCCTTTACAAATGCATGATGTATGTCCCTAAGTTTCTTGAGCCGGGCAAAACTACAATACTGTATGAGATCTAACACCACCCAGGTGCACGTGCGGAATCTGGCCGGTTTCAACTGCTTGGCCCAGGGAAGGCCTTGTTTCCATAAACTTTCTTTAACTTGCTTTGCTTGCTCTTTGTAAAATGGTTTACTTTGAAACGTTCTTTGCTTCAACTGCTTGAAAAATGGTTTAATTATTCAAAACAATTTGCTTACTTGCTTGCTTACTTGAAAAATGGTTTAATTATTCAAAACATTTTACTTGCTAACTTGCTTTCTTAATTATGGTTTACAATTTAAAACCAATCTTTGCTTTTTCCAATGGTTTAAACTCAAAACCATTTGCTTGCTTTAACTTCATTCTTGCTTCTTGAAAATGGTTTGCGTTCAAAGCGAATGAAATGGCCGTCGAGAGAGTTAATACGGTACAGCGTCTTGTAGGGATATTTTGGAGACTAAAGTAGGAAATGATAAATCATGGAACCCGAGATTTGTGTATGAACAAAGATTTTAATGAACCGTTTAGCGTAAAAAAATAAAAAAGAATATGGAAATTAAGTCAAAGTAGATATGGGCCGTAGTGGAAATTAAACAAGTGGCATTTTCAAAATTTAAAATGTTTGAGGATTTAATTTCAAATATGAGAATATGGGAGTATAAATAGAGGTGATACAAAGAGAAGTCATTTTTTGTCTCATATTTTGGTTAGGACTCCACGTTTTTGAGGGAAGAGATCAAAGAAGAAGAAGAGGAGAAGGAAGAGGAGAAAAGATAAAAAATTCAGGTATGTAATCTTGAGTATTTTGATGTTTAAGGTTTTGGTATTGATTCCCATGGAGAATTATTGCTCCTTGGTCTAGGGTTTTGGAAGAGATCACGCAAACACTAGATGTTTGTTGGGGTTATGAGAGTTTTCTCAATTGATGTAAAAGAAGCGTGGAATCATCGAGTGGTTTGATGAAGAATTGGTGGACCTTAGGTAGGGTTCTTGAAGTTTCACTTAGGGTTTGAGTTTGAAGTTCCATAACACTCATTTCAATTGTTGTGGAGTTGGTTTAGATGCATTCATGATGTTTAAGGTGTTATGATTATAGATGTTATATGAAGTGAATTGGTAGCAAAAAAGTGACAAAAAGGAAGCAAATGCGGAAAAAATTCAAGGAATTTGCTCAGTGGGAAATGCTCTGTTTTCCTGTTGCGTAGGATTTTCGTATTTGATCATAACTTGCTCATTTCAGATCTGATTTGAGTGATTCAAAATTCTGGGTAAAATAGACTTCTAGGGAAAATGTTATCTGAAGGAAGTGCATACAAATTGTAACCCTAAAGTGCCCAAAAATTTACTCAAAGTAGGGCCATGTAAGCCACTGTCTGGTTCTCGGTACAGGAAATGCTCTGTTTTCCTATTTCGACCATTTGTCGTATTTTGACCATAACTTGCTCATTTATGATCCGATTTGAGTGATTCAAGTTTCTGGTTAAAATAGACTTCTAAAGGAAAAATTTATCTGAAGGAAGTTCAAGAAAATTTCAATCCCAAAGTGCCCAGAAAATGTTTCAAAGTGAAGCTATGTGCAGATTCGGTTCTGCCAAACTGAGTCATCTGTTGTGCAGATTGTGTTATGTGGTTGAGGGCCTTGAAGAATTTTAAATTGAAAATTTAGAGATGTTATTGAATTATATAAAGGACTGATCTGGAGGTTTCATAATTTTGAAGACCTTTTGAATAATTTTTGGGGTCAAAGTCTATAGAGTATTGTTGGAAAAGGTTGGCCAAAATGAATGGGTTTAGTGTAAGGGTAATTTGTTCATTTGGCTTTAAATGAATGTGTATGGTGGATTAAAATGGAGTTATGATTAATGTATAGTTGTGGTTTTCTTGAAGGTGAAAGGACTATCGGACGGGAAGCTTGGGGTCGGCGGAAGCGAGCGGGATTGAAGGCGGGGTGGCTGTGAGTGAAAATGATATTTTGAAAATTGAGTTTTAAAAGTGAATGAGTTAATGTTAAGCTTGAAAGTTTAATGGAAATGTTTATGTAAATGCTAAGGCATATGGAAATGTTTTTATCTTGCATCAATATATTTATATATGTATGTGAAATATGTATGCATATGTTAAGGAAATGTTTTATCTTACATCAATATATATTTATATGTATATGAAATATGTATGTTAAGGTATTATGAAAGTTTAAAAATGTAAGAATGCATATGTGTTTTAATGATAAAGTAAATGATTTAAATGGTTATAAGCGAATTTTGATAAATGTTTTTCTTTTGATGGTTACCTAACCCCATGTAATTTGTTATGATGATATCGGCGGGGTACCTTAAACGTGTAAGGATTTAGGGGTAAAGTTATGGGTTACTAACTGAGGGAGGGGAAATGGGTGTTTAGAGTAAATATCCTTACACGTGATGGAGTGCTATGGCGGAACCTATGCAAGCGTGAGTTTCTCATGACGTAGTGGTTATGGCCCCGGAATGTGTTGTCCCTCACCGTCGTACGGAGAGCAACCGGTGTGTTTATTCCCCTGGTTCCATCGAGAAAGAAAGAAATAAGAAAGAAAGTTTCTTGCATAAATGTTAAGGCATAAATTGATTTTTAATTGTATAGTAGGTATTACTTTGAAAAGAAAGTTTAAGGCATAAATGGATTTTAAATGTATAAGTATTTATTGAAAGAAAGTTTAAGGCATAAATGTTTAAAGCATAAATTGATTTTAATGGTATAAGTATTTATTGAAAGAAAGTTTAAGGCATAAATGTTTAAGGTATAAATGGATTTTAATTGTATAAGTATGTATTATTTTGGTATATACTGAAAATGTACACTCACTGGGCTCCTTTAGCTCATTCTTTTCCGTATGTTTCAAAAACATTTTCAGGTTCCGAGACAGGTGAGCCGGTAGAGTATCCTCCTGTGCAGTGAGTCGAGCCATCGAGGAGACGACGCATGTGAACTGCATTGTATATATAATTTGCATATTTTATAGGTTGAATAATTTGTCATGTATATATGCATATATGGATATATTTTGAAAATGAACTACTTAGGCGGTCGGCTAAGTCGACTCGGGCCAATCTTTTATAAAGCGTGCATGTAATTGAAGGAGTTTTGAATGTTTTGATGATTTGAAGTGAATAAATGTATATGTGTATATATTGTGTTTGATTGGGTTGTGGACGAGGAGTCCTAAAACGGAAGTTGAGAAGTTGAGGATTGAAAGATTAGAAGTGTTTTTAAATGTTTTCGGGTTTTGTAAATTTGGGAAAGTCAAAAACAAGAGGAAACTGCGATTTTTATAGAAAATCAAGTGTTTGAAAATGAAAAAGAAAAAAAATTTATCACTTCGGCTTGCATTATTTTCTAAAGATATGTTAAGAATTGTAAAGGGGTTCGCTCCATGGATTTTATTTGATTGTTTTATGGAAATGTTTCTTTATCCATTGGAGTGCCGGGAGGTCCCCTCGGGTTCATGATGTTAATCCGGGTTGGGATCACTTATTGAAATCTGAGTGTAAGCAGGTTTATAATTATAATAGTAATACGCTAGTATTTGAAAAATGAGTTTAGAGCAGCTCGTCTTTGCTTAACTTGAGCAGTTCCACACTTATCCTGCGCTTTGCAGCACACAACTCAAACGAATACGATGCACATATTAATCGCATAACTTAACGTACTTCCTAGACTTAGTCACACTCTTTGTACTCTTTTAAAGTTAAGGTGCTAAGGGTTCTATTCCAACTGGAATCACCCAATTCGGAGCACCGAAACTCAAGTTACGTCCGAAACAACCCGGACTACTCTATGCCCAAAGCTGGAAATAAGAATTTTTCTTGCACATGGCCCCACTTTGAGTGAATTTTTGGGCCACTTAGAGTCAGAATTTGACGATACCTATTTCTTTAGGTTTGGTTCTCCTTGAAGTCTAGTTTAATTGACCATGAATCCCTTTCAGCTCGGATGAAATGAAGCGAGTTATGGACCAATCTGGCCCGGTCGAAATAAGAAAAGCAGAGCAGGGTGGTGCCGTGCCTGCTTGTTCATGTACGATACACTTTTGCTTGGGTGGGGTGTGCGATTTTCTCATTCATGTGCCGGTACACCTTCTATATTTTGCCCAGATTTTGTTATTTTTTAAAAGCTTTGATCTTGAATTCACTCCATACAGCTTCTATAATTCATGTCTATAGCTAGCTTAGAATTCGTACAAAAACAACAGCCGCAGCGTTTGATGATTCCCACAGTGTTTGTTTCTCTGGTGAAGTTTTACCCACATAACCCCAACCATTCAAAGGCTTAATGTGCTCTTTTACTGGCATAGACCAGGAGCATCTATTCTCTACTAAAGCCACTAGGAATCCAAATACATTTGATCCTAAGACCTTGTCGTGATCTTTGGGCTTCTTCTCGCCTCCTTCTTATTACTTCTCTTATCACTCTTACTCTTCCTCCTCTTGGCTCTCTTCTTTCTCCTCTACGGGTTTGCTAGGGCAACTTTGAGACCAAAATGACATTTTGGTTTTTATTTCTCCTTTTTGTTATATTAACTAAATTTAATTTCAAGTAAATCTCGGCGTTAAATATTCTGATTGTAGCTTTACTTTAATTGTATTGTGGCTATCTACCTTGATTATGTTCTACCCTTTTGTAATGACCGTTATGCCCAGTTTAGTGCAGCAAATTCCGGGTTCCGTAATTTATTATTCCTCTTTTAAAGTCTTTAAAATCTTACTTGATGTGACACTTAGTCTTTCTTGTCTGGCCCTGCAGTATCATGTATTCTGTGAAACAGTCGATATTTCTAACACTGGAAATTTCTTCATGCTGTTTCGTTTTCATAGTCATCAAAACTGAAAATTTCTCATAAATTTCGACAAAATTTCAAGAAATTTCGACAAAATTTCAAGAAATTTCTCGACATTTCCATCCTTGGTTATCATAGATAGCTTTATGGAAGATAAAGGAGGATCCCATATCTAATATTTTAATGGCAAGAAATCAAAAATAGAAAATTATTAATGCTGGTCTCCACCATACACCCTTTCAACAATGATGATCATGAAAGGCAAATCACATTTGGTAGACTATTCAACCGTTCCAGCACTAACAATCCTTTCCATGAAATGAGTTTAAATAAATGTATAAAATTAACTTATTAGGTTCTAACCTATTTTTTGTTTTCCTCTAAATTTTCCTTTATTCCATTTTTTCTCCCTATTTTCTTTTTTATTTTATTTCTTTAGTACTTTCATGTTCCAAACGAAGCCTAAATGTTTTCACTGAGGAATCCTCATTATCAAATGGGAGATGGTGGAAAGAATAATCTTCAGGAGATTTATTGTTGTTTTAGACTTATCTATTCTGGTATTACATTCATTCCTCAAATGATAACATTCAATTAATGGAAGTAGTGAGCCCCCAAAATTGTCAAAACTATTTAGACAAACTTCAATTGAATTATTCTGTCTCTGTTAAACTGGAGAATAAAAAAAAAAAAGATGATTCTGACATTAATTGTCAATGAGAAAGGAATCGTAGAATTAGCTGTTGAGGAAGGGACCGTGAAATTTGCAGGAAAGAAGGTGGGCACTGTAGAGTCGCAAAAGAGAACCTTTTTCCTTTTCTTGCATTCACACTATTGCCTTTGGCCTTGGCATTCATTCATATGGGCTCCCCAAACTTTTGTCGGTTTTTTACTTCCATTATTCACTTCAAAATACATGGAAGTGGAAGTGAAACATTAATGAACATTTCAAGAAAATATATTTGATATTTGTATTTGTCATTATCTTTCATATATGAAATTGAATTCATAATCATTGTCTACTTATCATTTCTTAATTATTTGAGTTAATGGATCATATTAATAATAATATTATCAAATGAATTCCAAAATCACATCACAATTTGGAAGGAAAAATAAGAATGAAAACTAAAAAACAAAAGTCTTTGGGAGTATCGAGTGACTTCTCCACGCCTTATTGAAAAATTATAGATGTTAAGGATGATGATTTTTACCAGTACCTAACAAATCCACCCATTTGTTTTCCAATTTTTTTTTTTTTGTTTAAAAAATACGAAAAAGCATAAAACAACTGATTAATTATAATAATAGTTTCGAAGCTATAATGCAGGTAGTGTGGTAGAGTGCTCAAAATTTTAAAAAAATGTGACATAAGGAGATGAGGAATCCCAATTTACTACATTATAACTAAAGTAATTATTAAAAAACAGTTTTCGATGAAACATGTTGTCTTGTGTTTTCAAAAACATGAATAAAAAAGCATCATACATTTGCTTTAAGTTTCGTTGAAAACAAGTAATGTTGAAAAGTTAGTAAGAGTTTGAAAGGGCCGGTCAAAAAGTAATGACTAGGTCTGTGGGAATGGGAGACTAAAAACAATAGAAGAAAAGAGCGATCAAATAATTCAAAAGCAACTTTGTTTTTTTCTTATGATTGTATAATATTATTATCTTTTACTTTATTCCTTCGGTGGAATAATTGGTTGTCTACCATTATTGACATGGCACTTGGGCATTATGAGATCCACTTCCTTTCTCATATCTCTTCATTATTGACTTGAAGGCTCGACCAACCTAACACAGCCGGGTTAATCCCCACTTATTTTTTTGAAAAAAAAGTATTTTAATTTTTAAAATCTAATAAATAGAATCAATTTTTTAATTTTAATAAATTAATAGATAAATATTTATTTTAATAATTCAACGTTTAAATATTTATTTTAAATATAATTTTTACTTTTAGTCATTTATTTTAGAAATATAAATAAGAAAATATGTAAAAGGTGTAAAAATAACAAATACATTGAAATTAATAAATTATTTTTATATATTTATTTAGCCTATTTCACTCGTTTTTCATTCTTATATGAAATAATAATATTTTAATAAATAAGTAAATTAATAAAAAATATTTATATGTTTAAAAAAAATCAACTTTCTGTGAAGCTAATATCATGGTCATGACAAATTGGAATTTTTTATTTTAAATAAATTATTTGTTTTATTTTTAAATGATTATTCATATTTGTAGTGGGCATTTAAAACATCATAAAAAATTAGTAAAAATACATTATATTTGATTTTTGAAAATATAAAATAAAAGAAAATATGTAAAAAGGTGAAAAAATAACAAATACATTTAAAATTATAAATTATTTTTATATATTTCTTTAAACTTATTTCACTCATTTTTTCATTCTTATATGAAAAAATAATATTTTAATAAATAAGAAAATTAATAAAAAAAATATTTATATGTTTTAAACAAATAAAAAATATTTGTATGTAAATTCAATTTGGAGTCTAAATTCGATTTATTTTTAATTTATATCCTATAATTGAATATATTTTAAAAATAATTTATTTATATTTAAAAAATAAATGTTAAAATTTTAAAATTAAAATTAAAAAAATTGATGGGACTTGACCAAGCTAAGTGTTGGGTGTGGGGGCGAGAGGCTGGGTGGGGGTTGGGTTAGGGTGGTTCCAAAGGGGGTTTGTAGGTGAAGAGACAAAAAAAAACAAAAAATAGATAGGAGAGAGGAAATGGGTCTCATAGTACCATATTTCTTGAGATGAGAGTGTTTGGGCCCATATTGCCACATTATCACTTAACAGAGTTAATAACTACCGTTAGCTAACGTTGGCTAAATTAGTAATGACAAAGACCAATTAGAGCTAAATATTCAAACGTCTAGACTGATTCGGCTAAAAAAAGGTAGAAGAAATTAGTTACACTTTTGTGAAAACCCGAGGTTAGTTGCACCTTTGCCCTTATTATTGAAGACTCTTATAGATTTTCTTTAGTTAAAAGAGGAAGTTAGAGTTGAGTCACGTGCCACCATCCTGATTTATTTAGAATAGATTTACTCGGCACATGCCGTTTAAAATTAGATTAATAAATAGGATAGATCATTTGAAAAAGCGGATAGACAAGCGGCGAGAGAGGTGAACGAGATGGGTTTCAAGCCACTTGTTAACCTTTTTAAAGGAAATGTTTTGAAGAGAAAATGCTTTAATTTTTTTATTATATTAAATAAATATATTTTCGAATAATTAAATATGATAATTTTAAAAACTTATTTTATTCAAAGGTATATATATATAATTAAATTTTAAAAATATTTACAGATTGAATTGAAATGAGATAAACAATCTCTATGACAATATGCCTATATCCATGGATTGACAATCACTAAAATAGAGTTACATAAAATGGTATTTATAATAACATTGCATATGACCAAATTATAAAAATACCCATATACCTTGATCATAATGTATCGTATCGCAAGAACGTCATGTCAAACCTATTATTTAGCCTCGAACAAAAAGATAATACGAAATTGAAGGTCTATGAAATATATATATATATATATATATATATATATATATATATATATATATATATATATTATAATTACATTATCTTACAAATATTATAGATTAGGAAATAATTCTAAAACCAGTAGATTTAAAAATATATGTATATTTTCTAAAATTTCTATTTTTGCTAGTTTTTTCGATGATTAGGAGTTTTCAAGAAACCTTCCATTTGTTTTGCTTTAACTTTTCTTCTATTAGGAGTCAAGGTCTTTCCTTTGGCTTTTCATGATGGAAAGTTGCAGGACATTCTCAGAAATGTTCACATATATATTATATGCTTAACTTGAAGGAATAGAAAAATGAATTCCATGACTTAACTTGAAGGTAATATGTTGGATTCAAACACAAATTTAAAAAAAAAAAAAAGGAAAACCTTTAGCTTAAATGGAAATATAGATAAGAAATTTCACAAAAATTTCCTGAAATTTTCTTAGAAGGGTTAAGGAAACTAAAAATATACACATATGAATTAAAATTAAAACTACCATAAATAAACATTTTATAAATCATATATATTTATAAATGCTTGGCCCAATATAACGTCCCCATCGAAACTTCAAATGCTGCTTGGTATTATCTATTGATATCTGACTTTGAAACATTTCTAGATTTATGCCTATATGTGTAGCGACTCATTTCAGTATATAGATATTGTCTGTTTTGGAGTTGAGGGTTTTTCACGAATCCTTTGACTTTTTTAAAATGTGTCCTCACCCAGGTTAAGAAATTCAGTAATTATATAGTGTTATGAAGTTTCTCCCCTATCCAATATAGGATGTGACAAACACCCCTTATGAGATTGCAAGACCAAACGGATAAACACTCCTACGGGGCCAAATGGAACATACACTCATATCGGGATCGAAGATCGGTTTTGATACCATTTGTAACAACCTAGCCCAACCATGTACAAATTATCCGCTTTGGGTCCAAGAGGCCCTCATGACTTTAAAACGCGTCTACTAGATTAAGTGGAACATGTAAAACCTGGGAAAATTCTAATTTTCTGAAAAATGGTAAAATGATCATTTCGGTAAAAATCTGAAATTTTTCTAAATCTTGGATGATGAAATGAAGCTTAAAAAGTTGGAATGATACCATGAATCTAAATTTACGTTGAATTCAGGGACGGTCGAGACTAAATGTTTTCGAGGGCCTTAGGGTGTCGGGTGCTTAGTGTGACGGCTTTTTGTGAGAGGCATGTGATATGAATAAAGTCACCCCTCTTACATGTACCCATATGACACATGTTGCATGATTAGTGAGAGGATTGAGATGAATGACTTAGATTAAGCCAAGTGTCAAAAAGGCCCATTAAGTCACTTAAAGGGACAAGGATATAATTAATTAAAAATATTCAAATAAATAGGACAAAAGACATCTTCTTCTCGATTTTACGCTGGAAGCGATGCGTAGGTGTGGGAGTTTGTTTTTAGAGAGAAAGTGTGTGTCTAGATTTAGGGTTTTGAGCCGTCGGTTCTCATTGGAGGCGAAGCAAAGTTGTTACTGCGTGAGAGGCTGCGCGTGAGGCACAGTTTTTGTAAGAGTTCCCAACAACTTTCCAAGATGTAAGACACGAGAAAATTCCAATTTTCGGAAAAAGGGTAAAATGGTAATTTCGGTAAAAATCAGGAATTTTCTAGATCTCGGATGGCCAAGCTTGAACCGCGTTGAAATCCCTCTCGCGAAATCCCAAGTAGCGTAATTTAGTCAATTCGAGACAATTGGAATTTCACATTTTGAGACAAGTGTAAGACAGAAATTCCAATTTGGAAAAAATAGCAAAATCATTATTTGATTAAAGTATGATTTAGGTTAAAAATCCGTAATTTATTCTCTAGATCTCGGATGGCGAAGCGGTTCACTGTTGGAATCGTGCCGAAAAATTTAGTTACTTGCGTAAAATTTCGTAATATTCTTCGAGAGCGGTCGGGTTGAGCGCGTTTTTCGAGGGCATAGCGGTTGGAGTCTTGAAGTAAAGCGATTTTGATGCGACGAAAGTCATGCATAACAAGTACTCATGTACTATAAGTGGTATGAGTAGAAAAATAATGAAAATGGACAGCCGAGGTAAGTAGAATGTATCAAAGCTTGGAGAAAGAAATTAATTAATTAAATGAATTAATGAACTAAATGACAAAACTTGCTACAGTGCTCCTCTCCCACATTTCAAAAAGCCAAAAACGTGATTTGAAGAACGAGAAGCTGCAGTGGCCGAAAATGGTGGTTTTAGAGGAGAGGTGCCGACCTGCAGATTTCTTAACAATCCAAATGGGGTCGGCGATTAGCGGGTGAAGGAGAAGCTGCTCTACGCGGAGAGGGCCGTGATGCCGGATTTAGGGAGTTTCGCCAGCTCAGAGGTAAGGGGTTCCTCTTGGGTTTTATTATCTTTTAAATACTTTTCAAATGTTTGAATCGAGTGAGGCCGTGAGGGGCAGTTTGATCGCTCCCGAGGCAGGTCGAAATGTTTGGATTTGAGACCTGGCTTGATCCGTGTTCTCTGGACTGTTTGGGTTGGAAATGTGTGATTAATGGTTCCATAAATTATGTATTGGGTTGATTGAGATGAGCGACGTTTGATCGGTCCCGAGCAGGACAAATTGGTCTCTAAATTTTGGAACCAAAATGGAAGCCGACCGTGGTGCTCCTGCGAATTTGTTTTTGGGTTGATTTGAGTGTGCATTCATGTGTTAATCATGTATTGATTTGGATGAGGCCGGAAATGGCCGTGAAACCCGGGTTCACTAAGTGAACCGATGAATGGATGTGTGTTTGAACCGTAAAACCTAGGTTTTTACTGTTCATAGGAATAGTGACACAAAAATATATTTTTGTGTGAATATGTGTTTAGTAAGTGATTTAAATTAAATTGCTCGTTTTTGATCATTAGCCCCAGTGAGCTAATTTTGATGTATGAGTTGTAAAATTACATGCTTGTGATTGTGTGATTTGAATTATGCAGTATATTCATGTTTATATATTTGCATGTGATTAGGCGTATTGGGCGCTACATGTATTCCATACGCACCAACACCCAGTGACATAGTGAGCTGGAATGCATTTGCATTTAGCCAGAAACTGCCTCTGGCATTGCCTAAAAACATTAATTATCTGAGGGTAAATTAAATTTAAAATATCAATCGTCTGAGCGATCAATCGACATTCACTCCGAGGGTAGTCCATTAAATAAATAATATATCAATCGTCTGAGCTACCAACTGATATATATATACATCTATATTTTCCAATTAATAAAACAATAATTCACAAGGCTTAGGCGAGTGTGAGAGAGCCTAAGAGGACTCTGATCCGAATGCAGCCATGCATATCCGGCGCAGTGATCACGACTATCAACGTTGTTTACTCGACATCAGACCGCACTTAGCGGTGAGTAAAATTTAATTTAGTGGCGATTCTCCCATCAGCCTTTACCACCCCATCGCGACCCCCTTTACTGTGCACAAGTGAAAGGCTGCGAGGCACCTGCTACCCGGGCGTCGTTTTTGTAAGAAGTTCTGGATGTGGCTTTAGTGTCACATCAGGACATGTATTGCACGTTTCATTTTAATATACGCTGTATAAGAGTAAGCTTTATTAACTTCAAAACTACTGATATGGGCTTTGATATATTGTGATGAGTATTGTATTATGGGCCTAAGAGGTCGCTTTTACTCATGTTGGGATTATATGGAATCAAGCTTTTGGGGGATGTATATGCAGTGTATTGTATTCGCAGAGCCTCCGTACAAAGGAGACTCTGCCCGATTTTCTAAAGTGGCGTCGGGTAACCCGACATCCACTTGTAATCCGCGGCCGACGGTATCAACCCAGCCCCGAAATGGGGCGCTACACACCGAGTGCCCGCCATGTGAAACGGCTTTCAGAGACATGTGATGTGACAAACGCCACCCACTACATGTACTCGTGTGGCACATGTTGCAAGATTAGAGAGATGATGGAAACGGACGGATTAGATTGTTCCAAGTGTCAAAAATCTAGAAGAAGAGACACATTTGGAATTAAATGAAAGTTTAATGAGAATGAGACAAAAGATGAACAGTATTCATCTTCTTCAATTAAGAGAGTCAAAACGTGCGCGGGCTAGGAAAAGGTGCGCAATAAGCTGATTTCTGTATAGAGAAATCTTCTCCTCTAGATTTCCGGCCGATAGGACCGTCGGTTCTCGACGGAGCAAGAAGCAAAGTTGCTCTGACACGCGAGGGCTAATGCGGCACCGATTCGTGGAGTTCCAGCCAACTCTAAGAGGGAGGAATCTTTCCTACTTATGCGAATCTTTGGCTAAGAGCCATGTGAATGGTTATAATGTTCGAGCTGCTTGGCCGTAAACCCTGGCCTCAAAGCTTTGAACTCCAGTGAGAGTACCCCTATTTAGGTGGTCAGGAACAAGAACTCGAGGGTTTTAATTGCTCACGCGAATAGTGACACGAATTCTTGTGTGAAAATGGGTTTCGTTTAGTGATTCAAATGAATTGTTTCAGGTTTGTTAATTACCTCATGTGAGCTAATTTTTGTGTACTGATTGTGAATTTGCATAACATGTTTTATGTGATTTAACATGTTAATATATATGCATGTGAATATATTAGCATGAATGTGTCGTGGAATTAACATCATGCATTCCATATGCACTAGTGGCACCCTAGAATAGGAGGAGTGCATGACATGAAATGAAACAAAATTAAATGCTTAAGAAAAGCGAATTCATGAAGATTTTTCAAGACTGCTTCGAGGACGTCCAATAGATCACTTCTGGGATGAGACCACGATCAGCTTTCCTTGAGTTAATTCAGCAATTCGCCTGAGGGTAGTCCATTTTTACCGAAACCCTAAGTGTTTTCAAGAACAAAAGCTTTTGTTGTGAAAACTCGGGGATTTTTACTCAGAGATTCTGGGCTTTAGGCATATGTGAGGAGCTCATGAGGGAGTCAAGTGAGGGCTCTGACATGAGATCATCATGTGTATTATCCGAGCAGTTCATGAAATCTGGCGAATGTGATCGTCACTATGACATGCAAATTTAGGTGGGGAGTAACTCATGCAGTGAAATTATCACACTGGCTACCTCACTTTGTCGAAGGATCACTCATTTCAGTAATAAGTGAAATGGACGGCGCGCACTCATTAGAGTCACAAGAGCCTGCCGCTGATTTGGTATAGAGATTTGTATAACATGTATTGGGTCTGTAAATTTTAATATATTGCCAACAAAGAGTAATTTATTAACTCTCGAATCATCAGATATAACACGTATTTTAAGAAGATTGTTTATACCTACACCATTTTTACCGCTTTAATTGTGATATGGACTCCTGCTGCGGGTCTTTTGCGGAACTGCTTGGGGACAAAGCGGCTAGCGTGGTCGGGACAAAGAATTTAGGTAGATCTCCCACAAAGGAGACTCCCCGCCCGATTGAGTGACGCCTAAGCTACCCGACATCCACGGTATTCCGTGTGGTCGACGGGTCACAACCACCCCCGAGTGCCGGGCGCCACAGTTATGCAGTGATCTTTTCTGCTCGTTTATTCTTTTCGCTAAGAGCCATTTTAATGGATTGGATTTGTCAGAGGCCTGATGACCATATTTTCGATCTCAAAAATCTTGAACCGGAGCTTTAAGAAACCCTTACTGTGGCCATGAATAGTGCCGAGCCTAGTGGTTTCACTTTATTCACATGATTTGTCAGATGATTTCAAGGTTGCTGCGATTCAAATCTGAATTTCTTAAATCTTCCGTTATTACCCATGTGAGCTAATTTTTGGGTGTTATTGATTATGAATTGAATAACATAAATTATGTGAATTTATTGTCATAATATATACATGTAAATATATTAGTATCAATCGTTTCTAAACATAATGCATTCCATATGCACCGGCACCCTGCACGATGTGTGAGTGCATGACATTTAAAATGAAAACTATGCGGGCCAGAAAGGAATTTCGACGATTTTTCAAGCACCGCTTTGAGAGCTGGCCCAACAAAGCTTCATCTCGAAAGTGATTACAATCGTTTCAAAAAATGATCCAAAGTAATTCTCCTCGAGGGTAGTCCAATATATTTATCGAAACTGTAGTTTTCAAGAACAAAACACGTTTTGAAACGATTTTTGCTCAGATTAGCTTAGGCACAAAGTAGAGCCTATGATGACTCGAGACCTGGTTAGGCATGTAGACATTCAAGTAGGATAAACGTATTTGCTTCGAAAGTGCAGTTCTGTACGCCACGCATACGCGCACCCTGCTTTTAAAGAACTCATGTAGGAAATTATCACTAATGGCATTGCTCACCCCGGGTCGGCGATCATTATTTCGCACGCGAAACAGATATATACATTACGCCACTCAGAGACCGTTGCTTTAAAGAAAGCCATCGGTACATATCTACTTGTATAACATGTATTAAAACTTAAATTTTGATATATGTTTTGGTTAAGAGTATTGTAATAACTCTTAAACTATTAGTGTATAGTTGATGTATTCTTGATGAGTATTGATATATGTGCCCAAGTGGCCGTTTTTACTCATGTACAAGTCTCATAATACGGCACACATGATTCTGCGTCGACTCTTGCTATGTCAACGGTGACACCCCGAGATTTGGGGCGTCATAGAACCCATATATAATGCTAAAATATTTCTCGTCTGTCCGACATCAATATGCTTCCAAAATGTTAGAAATTAAATCATTTTGCCAAAACAACATAATCAACACACAATTATTTAATTTTTCCATAATTTTTGTGCACATAGCTTACCCCTCACTAACGTACTCAATAACTTAATCGCCGACAAAGACAATGCATTTACTCACTATTAGGAGGAGAGAAGATAGTGACTTTTTGTGCAAAAGAATTAACTCAATTATAATTTTTTAATTGTAATAGAAATGTGCTTATCATTTCTATTTTATCATTTCATTGTTTTTAATTATTTAAAATAATCTAATACTAACATTTGAACTCATCTTTCCAAACATATAAATAAAACGGAACGGAGAGAAGGCACACCTTGGTTCTCATTCTGTTGATGATGGTCATTTATGAGATGGATCCCACGACTTTCCACTTTAAGGCTCCATTTAGAAATTGGAAAGTAATAGAGGAAGAAAAAAAAAATTAAGTACTTCCACTGATGCGGACGTAGTTATCTTGTCATAAAGAAAATGATTTTCTCATATTTGGTTTCATCATGAAAAACATAAAAGAAAATTAAATATAATCAAAATTACTCAAAAATTTACATATTTAAACTTTTTTAGTCTTTATATTATATATCAGAAAGAGACATGAATGAATTTATTAAAATATATAAAATTAATTTATTAAATTTAAACATATTTTTTATTGTCCTCTTTATTTTATTTCCTTAAGACTTTCCACGTTCTAATGAAGCCTAAAGGTTTTCATTGAGGAATCATCATTATCAAATGGGAGATGGTGGAAAGAATAATCTTCAAGAGATTTATTGTTGTTTTATACTTATCTACTATGGTATTCCATTCGTTCCTGGAATAATAACATTCAATTAATGGAAGTAGCCAGAGTATGAGTATCTTCTACATCTAAATTAAAAATTCATTTCAAATATAAGGTCTTGGATAGGCCAAAATATTTATGAGAAGAAAGGAAAAAGGCTCGGCCAATATATGTGTGGGTATATATTATAATTAATGTACATATATAAAGGTTTAACTAAAAATCAAAACATTTTCCAGTTGCTTCACCTTTAAAAATGAAGTAATGTAAGAGCTAAACAAATATTAATTCATGCTTATATCAACTCAGACTTTCAAGATAATTATGCAATTTAAAAACATATAATAAGTATGAAGTTCAAAATAAATACATTAATGAATTTAAATAAGGGGTAATTGACATAAATAATCCATAATTAAAAATAATCTCACGTTTGGGTGATCTCGTATTGTATTGATATTGAGGCATCAGGAAGTTTAAATGACCACTCTCTACTCTCTCTTACTAGATGTCAATATCTAAGTAGCTCCCAAATTTTTTTTATTTTCTAAAAAATACCCCACCCTCTTTCCTCTCTCTCTCTCTCTCCCTTCACCTCCAAAGCTTTTCTTCATTGAACCTAAATAGGTGAAGAGTTGAGATCTAACTTTGCTTTAAATAAACATATAAAATTAACTTATTAAGTTTAAACCTATTTTTTATTTTCCTCTGAATTTTCCTTTATTCCACTTATTAGGATATGTTATTCAATTTCAAAGTTTCTCCTTCAACAACTTTTTTCCTCTTTTAAATATCAAATCCTTAAAGGAATGAATCCTTGTTTTGTTTCACTTTTTCCTTCCATTTTCCACCTTTCTTTTTTTTCATTTTTTCTCTTCCATTTTCTGGACACCAACTTTTTTTTCAAAATTTCTATGATTTCGACGAAAAACATCAATCTGAAAGCCTTGTGTTAAAATTTCCTTTAAATCAAAATTTCCTAGAAATTAATCAAACAATCTGATATTTCTATTGAAATTTCTTCATGCTGTTTCGCTTTCCATAGTCATCGAAACTAAATTTCACAAATTGCTCCAAAATTTCAAGAAATTTCGACATTTCCATCCTTGGTTATCATGAATGGCTTGTGGAGAAGATATATTTTAATGGGAAGAAATCAAAATAGAAAATTATTAATGCTGGTCTCCATCATACACCCCTTTCAACAACGATGATCATGAAATGCAAATCACATTTGGTAGACTATTCAACAGCACCAGTACTAACAATCCTTCCCATGAAATGAATTTAAATAAACATGTAACATTAGATTATTAGATTTAAACCTATTTTTTATTTTTCTCTAAATTTTCCTTTATTCCACTTTTCCTTCCTATTTTCCTCTTTATTTTCCTTTTTTAATACTTTCCACAATCCAAACGAAACCTAAATGTTTTCACTTAGGAATCCTCATTAGATGGTGGAAAGAATAATCTTCAGGAGATTTATTGTTGTTTTAGACATTCCATTCATTCCTGGAATGATAACACCCCTCTCTCTTTCCTCTCTCTTCCTTCACCTCCAAAGCTTTTCTTCATTGAACCGAATATCATGACACTAATAACTGAATTTTGCTTCCAAGACTGCTTAACATCATCCTACAAATAGAAATAGATATTTCAATTTAAGAGGGAAAAAAAAAAAAAAAACCAGAAATCTTAGAGACAGAAAGAAAATGCGTAACTTCAAATGCAATCTGACCACCTTAACTAGTCGATTTAGAGCAGTTTTCTTTTGAACACTTGAAACCACAGTGATCTGCCGCCGACTGTGCCTTATTAAATTCAACCCCACACATCACAATCTATTTTAGCATGTTCCATAAATTACATAAAACTCTAGGTCATAACACAAACAGTTCATTACCTCATATTTTTTACATGAAAAAATCTATCTCTGCAAAAAAATGTTATGAATATTACCAGTATAAACCTGCAAATATGGACTGATAACATGCAGAATTTCAGAACCTACTTTCATAATGCAAAGAAATTCATCACCAACCTCATTTGTTTTTCTCTTGTATAGAGCTTAATATCCATGTTTGTCCAGCTTTGGGGCAAAAAATTCTACAAAATAATAATTTGAATATGAAAGAAGGAAGCACAACCACCATTAGCTAGTATTTATAGACATGTCTGGTGTTAGTAAACCCCTCAAAACTTGATCCAATCCATCCTCAAGACTGTATGTCTAAATTGAGGGTAAAGGGAACACATTGGACACTGGACAGAGTGTTCCCATACCGCTCAAGAGAAGCATGACAGCATAGCTTTTGTTCTATTGAACCATCCCAATCAATTTACACCATAGTAGTAAGGAGAGTCATACCTTGTCTGATCATCATCAGGAGGAGGAAGATGAACAAAATGGAAGAATAAAGGAATTCCCAAGAAGTTGTCATCTTTATACCATTTCTTTGGGAGCTCTATACTTACTTCACATTCCTTACTCCTATCACTCACCCACTTTGGTATTAATCCAGTCCTGCCTCCTGTAACAACAGCATGAATTCCCTCGAAGTCCATGTACCAGCCTTTTTTGCATCTAAGATTCTGCATATATAAAAGTAGCAGCACCGTGTAAATTAAAAATCTCATGTGGACCTTGATACAAATTCAAATTACTTAATTTTATATAGTGTAGAATTCAATTTTCACACCTCGAGAGACATTTGAAGGAGTTGAGGAGAGAAGTAATCAGAGTATAGCTGCTGTTGGATCAGGAGCATGGAAAATCGTGTTTCTATTACCTAGGTTTGACGGTTAGATTTCTTCAAGCATTAGGCAATGATTCATGTAAAGGTATTCCAGCTTAGAAAGTTGAATGATGCCAGTAGGTATAAATTCAATATGGATTCCACTCACATCCAAATCTGTTAGTGAGGACAGGCACCACAAACACTGGGGATTCTTTCCATCAGATTGCAACCACCACCCCTAGTACCTCTAAGAAAATTGCAGGTTTCTCACTATCAGGCACTCCTGAGCTTTGGACAGTTACGAACATGAAGGCTTCAAGGTGGTCAACTTGCCAATGCTGTTTGGAAGAGTCACGAGATTCTCACAATTGCTCAATCTCAAGATCTGAAGATCTTTTAGAAGTCCAATTGATGATGACACCTCTGTTATAGCCGCCATTCCACCCAAACAAAGTTGTATCAAATGTTCCAACTCCTCAATGATCTCCCAATAACCCTCTAGATCTAGATTTGAACCATCGCCAAAAAACCGAAGAAGGGACTTCAATCCACAAATGCTACCCGAAGACTCTTCAAGTATTTGCAGCTTCCAAACTCAAGAATTGAAGTCCCATGAGATGACCTATTGAGTACCTACATTCTTAATAGCATTCCCACTTATATAAAGAAAATGTAGGCTTCCCATATTCTTTTAGATCTCAGGGAATTTCTTAAGATTTGAGCAACCACTGACATTAAGTGCTTGAAGAGCCTCCAAGCAACCAATTATTAAGGAGTTCCTTAATAACAATAATTTGTAAATCCATGATGACTCAAGCATTTCATAGTTCCTTGGATCTCTGGAAATTTCTCTACTTCAGATTAATAGTTTTCAGAAGTTCCAAACATCCAATGCTACTTGAGAGTTCCTTAATAGCAGTTTCTACTAAAAGATCCTTCAAGAATTTCGTCTTTCTCCCATCTCTAAAAATTCTCAAAGTTTGAGCAATATGAGAGGTCATCGCTTCCAAGAGATTCCAAAATATCCAATGCTACAAGGAGTTCTTTTGATATTGGTCCCACGATATAAAGCTCCTCAAGCTATCTTGCATTTGTAAACTATTAGGCAATTTCTCGAATTTTAAACACCATGAAACATCAACAATATCAAGAGATGTCAAGCACCCAATGCTACTTGGGAGTTCTTTAATTCCAATCCAATTCAAAAGAAGCTCCTTCAAAAATTTCATTTCAGGAAATGCACCAATAGATGAATGTAATTTGCGAAGACTCGTACAACCTTCAATATTCAATCTCCAAATTTGGCATACTTGAGAAATTTGGCATTTTGATGAGCTGTTGTGAGTTACTTACATCAACAACTCTTCAATTTTTTTCATGATTCTACAAAAACATTTTTATAAAATAAAAATCCCGAATTTAATCTGAAATTAATATAAACAATAAACTCAATAATGGTTGTACCTTCTTCCCTTTCCAAAGTTTTTTTATATTGCTACCCTTCAAGTTGATTGCAACAAGGTTCTCTAAATCAAAGTTCAATGGCAAAGACTCCAAACCTTCCCAATGAAGATATCTTTGTCCACGAGGAAATTCAAAGCCCTCGGGGAGAAATATTTTATACTCCTTTCTCACAAGACTATGATGATCATTATAATAGACTTTGAGCAACCTAAGTTTCTTCATCTTAGCAAATCTTTTATTCATTTCAGCAAACACTACTCCAATGAACCATATTTCTTTGGATTCAGATAAGTCCAGAGATATAGTTTCAACATTTTTCATCCCCTGAGAAAAAAATAAAAGAATAAGGGAAAAAAATATTAGAGGCAAACATCTTAACTAATAGTATATATATATATATATATATATATATATAATTTGTTATGAAAAATCTTATTAAATCTTTAATAAAAGTAAGCTATTAAATTTAGTTGGATTCTCACCTTTTTACTCATAAATGCATGATAAATATCACCTGGATTCCACAATCTACCTATTGTTGTGGTCTTTAGATGTTGTCAGATAATTTCCCAACCCATTTATTATATTAAATCATGCATATATCTGTTATGTGAAAAGGTTGAGCATAAACTGACATCTACTTGAACCGCCTAACCACAATTCGAATTTAAGCACCGTAGAATCGTTGATCCCGCCGCCCCGGCCGGTCGCTCCATTTTACATTCGACCCTCGCAAGAACACCTACAAAGTCTCGAGGACGTTGACATCCGAATACCAGAACACTTACAAACCTATATTCCAGGTCTTCACTCTGGAATCGAATAAATGGAGGGAAGTCGTCTTCGATTATCCCAATACCAGTAACACAAAGGGAATTCAAATGGAGACTCACCTTCGTATCCATCGCCATGACTGATCCATAAACTTAAAAGAAAGACAAGGCCCCACAAAAGAATGATCAAAGACAATGAAACCTTATACAACGGACTCCGCCCGATGATAGTTTTCTGAAGCTCGCTGCTGCAAAAGAGCTCTAATGATCTCGTATCACATCAATTCAAACTACTGTTGAATTTGCTGGTAAAAAATGAGAAACACCTCCAATTCACATCAAACAACACAAAGGACTCATCATAATCCAAACATATAGGGCGTATATAATAAACTTCATAAAAATAAACTCAAAATAAGAAATCCTATTTTGCAAATTTCCAAGCTCGATCCAAGTCAAATTCAGTACATTGAATGACATTTAGTTCCTAAAATTAGACTAAATACTTGGGCATTCCAAGCATACATGTAATGGAAATCCTCAAATTACACAAAGGACTCGCCTTCACAATCCAAACATATAGATACATAAAATACTCCATAAAAATAACCTAAAACAAGAAATCCTATTTCTTAGTAAATTAAGCTCTAGTCCAAGTCACCCAAGACATTGAAATGGACATTTAGTTCCTAAAATTTTAGACTAAATACTTTAACATTCAAGTGGCTACATGTAAGTCAGTTCTAGGAGAGAGTTGATCGCTTAATATGGTTTTAGAGCTTACCCAAAACCCGACATATGATGATAAGTAGTAAATCGTTAAGAAGCAGTTATATTCATATCAATCCCGAATGTTATAAACTCAGCTTAGAGAGTTGGTTGTTTAACACAGACGAGCTTATCCAAAAACTCGACATATGATAATAAGCAACTGTTAAGAAGCATGATATTCATATTGAATCCAAATCCTACATGCTCAAGTTTTAGAAGAGAGTTAGTTGTTTAACATGGTATCATAGCTTACCTAAAAACCCAATATATGATGATAAGCAAAGGACTTAAGAAGCACATATTCATATCAATCCAACCTACATGCCAGCCTTTGGGGAGAATTGGTTGTTAACATGGTATCATAAATTTCACCCAAAAGCCGACATATGATGATAAGAACTCGTTAAGAAGCAATGATATCATATTGGAACCAAAATACTACATGCCTCGAGCTGGGAGAGTCGCCATTTAACATGGTATCGAGCTATCCAAGAACCCTGCCATATGACGATAGGCAACGCAAGAAGCATGATATTCATATCAACCCAAATCCTACATCCTCGAGCTTTTAGTAGAGTTGGTCGTTTAACGTGATATCGGAGCTTACCCAAAAACCTAACATATGATGATAAGCAACTGTTAAGAAGCATGATATTCATATCGAACCCAAATCCTACAACCTCAGTTTTGTGAGAGTCAATGCTTAACATGATATCATTTTCTTTATATATTTTTTTCAAGACTTTCCCGGGTTCTAAACGAGTCTTTAATTTTAAAGTCCCATAGAAGACAACCCCAATGTAAAAAAGAGCAACAACAAGAAAAACAAAAACAAAAAGTCATTTTCGCTTAATGTTGGTAGCGACTGGTGTACTTCTATGTATTGAAAAGTTCTGAGGCCAAAACACCAACATGGTGGCAAAAATCACTTATTTATTATTCAGACAACAGGCTTATAAATTTTCTCATCTAAGAAATTTCCCCACTCAAGGAGAAGTTTAGGCTCCGTTTGGAACCCGGAAAGTAATAGGGAAAAAAAATACTAAGGAAAATGATTTTCATGTTTGATTTCACGTGGAAAATATAATGTAGTAACTCAAAATATAACTGTGTAAATTCTCAAAATTTTATATATATAACATTTTTAGTAATTTATATAACGATAGAAACAAATAATGAGGTTAAATAAACATATAGAATTAATTTATTAAGTTTAACCCTATTTTTTATTTTCCTTCATTTTTTCTTTCCTTCCACTTTTTCTATTTTCCCCTCTACTTTTCCTAAGTTTTCCAGTTCCAAACGGAGCCGTAGGGTAAGTCATCAAGACTTCCATATGTAAAACTAAAAGAGCAAATGATAAAATATATAGTGGAAGGAAACTTTTACCTGAGAAGAGCATTGTCCCTGACTAGATTATCCAACTGCATGGAAACAAGGATTTATGAAATAAGATCACCGACATCTTTGATCTCGTAAGAACATGAGACGCCGAGAGTTAAAAAAGGATCGTCATAAATAAATAAAGCAAAAAAAAAAAAAAAAAATGAAAATGCAGTGATTCACATACAATTGTCTCCTTGCTATCAAGGAAGCTCTTATGTCTGATCTTATATTCTTAAAAGAATATCTTTTCCTCAATTCCTTTGTCAAACTCTTTAAATATGTTACAATATCTGAGTTCAAATCCTCCAGGTATCGGCCCAAATCTGACAAACCAACCAGCGATCGAACTTCTTGCATCAGGATCTTGAGAACGGTGTTCTGTGCATCCTTCAAACTACTGATTAATTTAATTCTTCAACTGTATCCAGCATGTTAGTTCTTACTTAGGCTCGGTTTTTCAAGTGGAGTATCAGATTCTACTTCACTAACAGTTTCTGATACAGATCGCACCTCAGCCCGCCTGGCTGGGAAGGAACCTGATTTTTCTCAGCAGTATCACCAGGCCAAAATGGATTCTCTTGAACGATAATATCAAATCCTCGAAAGCATTCGCTTCAACTGCATCCACTCCATACACTTCCACGACACTTAGCGTGCAATAGAATTCTGTACCATAATGGCTCAGTAGATTCAACTTCAGATATTGCACCCATTTTGGCTCGTCAAGAGCAAACCTCTGAGCATGCTTCACATTTGCAGCAGTAAAATTTCCGAGCTTGACCCAATCATCAGCTATAAAACCAAAACTGCCCAGCAACCTAATCTCTTTTGATTTAGAAGAGCATGTGTCAGAACTTGCAATTTCAATGGTGACCAACAAGGTTTCTTCTGAAAGCTCGATCACAAATAAATTTCTTCTCACCAGAACAGATTTCTAAGGTACTTATCCTTGTCTTTGCCTAAAATATTTGAGGCATCCTTTCGATTCCTGTAAGAAGCAAGACTTTTATCCCTTTGAAGCGGAAGCACACTTGTATTCCATGACTACCAGGCTCTCTACTCTATGTATGACATCAGCCTGACCAGCTGCGGATTTACTTTAGAACTAATTGCTTGCTCTTGAATCTATCAAGGCTCAGGCACAAGTGGATAACTTGTCAATCTTTATGTTATCCTTTTCCGATTTTGCATCTGAACTGGATTTCTTCCACCTCTGGTATCTCTTCAGGCAAGACAGATTTACATTCGCTGCGCGACCTGGCCAGTGAAATCTTTAGTTTCAGCATCAAGCCATAAGAATTTCTTCAGAATTGGTTTCTACTAAAAAATGTTGTTCAATAGAACAAGAATTCGATTAAGGCCCTGCTTGCTTCATCTCAAGTTGATATTCAATGGAGCCAAGACTGTATCCATCTAAAACCATGCAAGAGCAAAGGAGCGGCTAGTAAGAAACTATCGTATAAAGATAATAAATTCTTAAAATTAAGATAGCTGCCTTCTAACTAAGACTAAATTTAAAAGAACTGTGTCTAGAAACAATTATTCACTGCAACCAAAGAAATGATATAGAGTTTCTAGTGAGGAGAGAATAGATATGAACACAATGGCAAATTCCAAAGGATTTAGTTCTATTCAAATTGAACTTTTGTCATGACATAAACAGTGCTCTTCTCATAATCAGGGCCTAGAATAAGGTGTTTCCCACAGTCTAGAAGAATTGTCACAGCATTTAATCATTATCAACATTGCGGTCCAAACAATATTGGTTTGCTGCAAGGAATTGACGTAAACTCATCTTGGCTTCATCTACAACATAGATCATCAATCCGAGAGACGAATAATGGTCTTATATATGAAAATGCTACTGCGAGGAATCAAATTGATTACATAAATACTTATCACAACTTGAAGTAGTATGAGAACTTCAAAAATATGTAATTAATATAAATATTATAAGAAAAAGAGGTTTACTTGATTGGTATACATTCAAACAATATTCCAGAATAACAGTAATGATTAAAAGACTGAAGGAGATCTCACCCTCGGTATCCATCATGACTGATCCATAAACTCAAAACATATGCTCACAACAGAAAGATCAAAGACAATGAATCCTTATACAACCGACTCTGCCCGATGCGATAGTTTTCTTCAGCTCGTTGCAGAAGAGCTCACAAGATCTCTGCATTGCACATCAATTCAAACTACCGTTGAACCAGAGCAGCTAAAAGAATGAGAAACACTTCCACCACATCAAACAAACACAAAGGACTCAAATCTTCAGTCCAAACATATAGGGTATAATATACTCATAAAATAATCAAAATAAGAAATCCCATTTTTGCAAACTAAGCCTTAATCCATGTCAAATTCAGTACCTTGAAAAATATTATCGTTCCAAATTAACTAAATACTTCTAACATTCAAGATACATAATAGAAACTCTTAAATTGAAGCACACACAAATACATCTACCTTGAATGGTAAGGAAAACACATGAAATTCAATACATATGTAATGGGCGTATCCAAAGATTACCAAAGAGACTTCAAACATAATACATTCAAATATACAGAAATGGGAAAATGTTCCTCTCACAGCGTATAAAAATGAATTTGGTATGCCACTAGCTAAAAACTTGAATCTTTATTACATCATAATAAAACATTTCCAATTCTGAATCTTATGAGCTTATGAACAGTCAGATCCACACTCAATTCTGAAATTTTAAATGGGTGTTTTTGAATGCAAGCAAAACTATCCTGTTCACAAGAAACACTATTTCACCAGATTGATGGGTAAAATGACTCAAATTGACCACTTCATTTCCATTAAAGACATTCGGTTTTCTCTGTCTGATTGCTTCTGGCAGTTTTACACAAACAAAAGGAAATCAATTCAATCACCAAACCCATCAAATTTTTCATGAACACAACAAACCCAATCTCCAATAACGAATCTACTGAATTGAGTCGACAACCTCAAAACAACAAAGCAAAAATCAAAATATTATTCTTCCTTCCTTTCCTTCCTTTTTCTGTTTCCTTTCGTTCCTTCTTCATCTTGATATTCCCAGCACACCCAAAAACAACATCAATCACCAATCCAAATATTACTCCACTCTCCGAAAATCCAAAAATTTTCACAATTAACTGAATTTTGAAGGAAAGAACAGATCATCAATCGCAGAGTAAATCCAACACACAACCGTCAACCAATGGAACAACAGATCTAATTTAAAAAAACCGGATACCTTCCTTAAAACTATAAATGAAAAAGTAATTCAAAAAATTCAAAAATTCATCACCACCCATGAACTCACTGCGGTTAAAGAAAGCATTGGGATCGCTCAACGTGACCAAGGAATTTTCGAGATGAGCAGCAAAGGAAAGACTAAACGACGTAGTTTTGAGAAATATTCCGCGTTTGTTTGCCGGTCTGAAGACTGTAGCTCTTTTTTTAAATATGTTATTATTTTCTAATATATTTACAATATAAATTTAAAATCATTATTATTATTATACATATTACTGCCAATTTTCTTATTAAACTCTCTAAATTTCTCTCTAGAAATTTTGAAATCATTTCAGTTTCCACTGTTTTTCCAATGGACTTGATCATACATTTTTTGCATTTTCTCTACTTCAAAGACAAGGCAGATTTTTTATTTTACTAAATTAATAATTTCTTAGATATTTTCTGCTGTTTTTTAAATGAACCATTGATTGCCAATATCTCTAGCCTCATTTTTTAAATATTAATTACGATCATATCATAATCCAATAAAACTTTGAATAAACACTTTAATAAAAAAAAATAGATAGATAGATAGATATGTAGAATGGTAATTTCATGAAGATATTTTATTTTAAGAAATTAATAATTTTAGACATTTTCAAAAAAATTTTAAATTAACAATTTATTAATAAATACCATAGATTTTATTTTTTCATAATATCGATGTAATCTTATCATAATTTTTGATTTATTTTTATTGAATAAATATTTTTTACCAAAAATAATTGATAGAAAACATCTAAATGATTTGAGGTCGAGATCGAGCAGAAAACATTTATCCTTACTTTAAAAGATTAACACCAAAAATGAAAAATAGAAATAAGAAATGATATTTTTGGTCCTATGGTTTTTGACTTGGTCTTTCAGATTTTCACTAAAAGATAAGAATAATTTTATTTTAGGATGGGCCTGGATCAACTGGATGTTTTGCTACTCATCAATATGGTCATATTGCAACATCATAAAAACATAAAAATACAAAATCATAAAACATTTATTGAACTATAAAAAAATACATAAATAAATAAATATACTATTTGAAACT
This sequence comes from Tetrastigma voinierianum, assembly GCA_016808115.1. Taxonomy (NCBI): domain Eukaryota; kingdom Viridiplantae; phylum Streptophyta; class Magnoliopsida; order Vitales; family Vitaceae; genus Tetrastigma; species Tetrastigma voinierianum. Next base: position 43,942 of record JAEQBH010002329.1, on the reverse strand, counting down.
ATATTTACTGTTATAATTTATCGAGAAATTATATTATAATAGTTTATTTAAAATCAAAACGTAAGACCGGAGCGTTATTCCATTATATTATTCACGGCGGAATTACATTCAATGGCATAATATTTATAAATAAGATCTTTAAAATATTATATAACTACAAAAAAAAATAATTGAGTCAACAGAAGTTTGTATGATAATGTTTTGTAAATCAGAAGATTTTTATGCATTTATGTAATTTTTGAATTAAATGAATATTTGATTGTCAAAAATCATCATACTTAATTTTAACTGTCAGATTTTGATTTTAACAAAATAATTTTATATATCTCCGATATTCTGCTATTTTACCGATATATCTCCAATAGTTACCGATATCTACAGATATTTTATCGATATTTTTCTAAAATTACAAACACATGCGTAAGTGAGATACTCTTGAGTTTCAGTCAAATATAGGCGATTTGGCTGATTTGACCGATTTTTTCGGTCAAATTAACTTTCCATTGGCGTAATCGTATCGTGAGACTGATATCCGATATTTCAGTGATATATAAGTCGATATATCCAATTTTTTGTTCCTTGGTTCCAAGACACTTACTTGACAGAGTGGTCAGGCACACCTCACCCTCTTCCCATGCGAGACAGCCACACTCCACGTAAATCCCAACCATACTTAAACGACTAGAATCCGCAAATGCCCGTATCGCTTCTTAAACCTCCTATGTGGCTCCTTTAATTTATAACTTAGGATTGCAAAATCTAGCAAATGAAAACTCGGGCAAAGATGACTACCGCACATAGTCAAAAATTCAAATCTTGTATACATTCAATTTATACTATATCCAAATATCCAAACATTGCAAACTACAAAGATACAACACATTATCACAATCAACCATGCATACATATGTCCCATTATACCATTTCAGCATGCTCTTACAAATATAATTCTAACACAAAGACTTAAACCGATGTTTGACCAACTTATTGCGTCATTTCGGCGCACTGTATTTGGTGCCAGTTTTAAATGGAAACCAATGAATAAATGTTTCGTCGAGCGACGCTTTATAAAAGGTTGTTTTCCAAAACATCTCAAAATGTAAAACCTCGCAATTATTTTCCGTAGTTTTCTTCGCTTTGGTTCGCTAAAGTTTTCTCAAACTTTTCTTTGTTGCTTATTTTTGTACTTTGTCGTTTATTTTGCTTTTCTTTAAAAGTCAGAAACTCTTATTTCATGCCACTAGGAAGTTTATAAAACTTCTTATAAATTTTCTTGTTTGCTTGTTTTTATCATGCTTGAAAAGTTCTTAAAACCTTTCACAAACATTTGCTTTAAAAAGTTTCTCAAACTTTTCATAAAAACGGGAGTCAAGTCAACCACACGCTGGCATGAACCTTCACTGAGTTGCTCAACCGATCGTTTTGAAATCTAAACGGAGCTTGGCTCAACCGTTTGCTTTAAACTTCTCAAGCCTTACATCGTGGGGAACCAATGGTTGATTTTTCAAACCGTATATCACGCTTATAAAACACTAAACTACCTAGCTATTTCTGCTTATCACAATTATAGTGAACACGGGAACTCGTGGCTCAACCATACGGAAGGACTCATCTCGTCACCTTTTCTATCTTCCGGTGAATATGGTGGAATTGGACTCGTGTCGCCATCACCACACTTAGTTGTAATTGTTAACCTTATATACCCCGTGACGTGCCACTGCCTTTAAATGCATCATGTATGTCCTAAGTTCACACTGCAAAACCTACAATGCATGGTATGAAATCCTAACACCACCGCAAATGACATGGTTCCCCTCCGACCGGTTGCTTGCTTAGAACTAGGGAAGGCCTTATTTCACAAACTTTCTTTGCTTGCTTGCTTGCTTTCTCTTTATAAAATGGTTTTACACTTTAAACCATTACTGCTTGTTGTTGAAAAAATGGTTTAATTATTCAAACCATTTGCTTACTTGCTTTCTTACTTGGAAATGGCAGTTATTCAAGAAAACCATTTGCTTACTTGCTTAGCCATTTAATTATGGTTTTACAATTTAAAACCACGCTTATGCTTTTTCAAAATGGTTTAACTCAAAACTATTTGCTTTTCATCCTCATTATTGCTTTTTATCTCATCATGTTTTGAAAATGGTTTGAACTCAAAACCATGAAATACCAGTGTAAAGAAATTTGTAGTAATAATAATAATAATACACTAGTATTTGGAAAAATGAGTTTAGAACACTCACCTCTTTACTTGCTTAACTCTGAGCACCTGCTCCACACTTATCCCGCCTTTACTTTAACTACAAACTCAAACGGACACATGCATAAATTAATCGATGTAACTTAACGTACTTCCTTGGTGATCTTAGTCACACTTTATACTTTAAAGTTGGCAAATAAGGGTTCTATTCCAACTGGAATCACCCAATCTCGGAAAGACCGAAACTCAAGCTTACGCTTTAAAACAACCCTGACTACTCTACGTCTGTAAAGCTGATGGTAACTTTTCTACTACGTCCACTTTGAGTGAATTTTTTAGGCCACTTAGGATCAGAACTTGACGATTCCTACTTTTAGTTTTGTTCTGAAGTCTATTTTACGAGCTACTGAACTCACTCAAATCGGATAAGAAATGGCAAGTTATTACCAAAATACCAAACCACAAACATAAAATCTGTAACATGTTCTACCGGTACAACTTAACTTACCTAGAGAACTCGCAAATGACTGGTGGGCAAAATCCTACCGGGTGGTAACCCTCCAACTGTACCGGTAGAAGACACCGAATGCCCATTTTGGTTATTTCTCCCACTTTTGATGCCACCTCACCCATATAACTTCTATAATTCATAACACTCAAAACACCTCTGAATTTATCTAAAATTAACTCATTGAACATGTGAATCGGTTGTTTGGGAACCCAAACCCAAAACCTTAGGTGAAAAATCCAAGAACCTTACCTAAGGTCCACTAATTCTTTTTAAACATCATGTAATTTGATGATTCCAGTTTCTTTACATCAATCGGTTTACCCACATAACCCCAATCATTCAGTAAGTCACGCTTTCAGACAAAACTCTGCATCAAAGGAGTAACTAATCTCCATACCCAAGCCCTAAAAATCTAATACACTTGATTCTAAGACAAAGGCATACCTGATTTTTGAACCTCTCATCTTCCTTCTTCCTTCTCTCTTCCTCTTCTTGCTCTCTTCTCTTCTCCTCTACTGGTTTGCTAGGGCAACTTTTGAGACCAAATCAAATTTTGCTTTAATTTTCTTCTTTTATTATATTTTAACATTTTCCCAAATTTGCAAATTGCCCTCATCTTTTTAATTTTGAAATACCAACTTTTGAAATTCCTACTATGGCCCATCTCTAACTAAATTTTGATTTTTCATATTCTTTTGCTTAATGACCATCAGACTAGGTTTAATACCATGACCCGGGTTCCATAATTTATCATTTCCTTACTTTTGGCTTCCAAAATACGCAATGCTGACACTTTGATTTATACACCCCTTACAAAGGTTTGATGCATCAGAGACTCTGATTTCCGGTGTTACAGTTGTCTGTTAGAAATGCTGAAGGAGCCTTGATCCATGCAATGTCTAGAACTTTCCAATCTAAGTATATGGCCTGCTGAGTAGTTTAATATGTTATTATTTTCATTTATTTATTATTATAATTAAAATCATTATTATTATTATTATTGGTTGAGTTGTCCTCAAGGTTCTCACCAACGGCTAATTTTTCTTATTAAACTCTACAATTTCTTCTCTCTAGAAAATTTTGAATCCAATTTCACTTTTTCCTAAGTGACTCGCCTGAGATATTTCGTGTGATTTTCACTAAAAGATAATAAGATTTTTTATTTTAGGAAATTAATAATTTTAGTTATTTTCAATTTTTATTTTTTAAATTAACAATTGATTAATAATATCTCTAGCTCTATTTTTATAACATACTAACGATCAGGTCATAATTCGATAAAAACTTTAGATATATATTTGAATAATTACTTTATTAAAAAATAAACCGATGTAGCATAATAATAATTTCATTAAGATATTTTATTTAATAAATTAATAATTTTAGATATTTTCATTTTTTTAAAATTCATAATGTATTAATAGATATCTATGACTCTATCATTTAAGAAAAATTAATAACTAAGAAAGAAAATAAAGAGAAAATGATATTTTTTGTAGAATAACAAATATTATTCCCCAATAGAGCATCTCCAACTCCACTCTATTTCTACTTTTTTAAACCCACTTTGGCCAATTAAACACAAAAATTCTTTCCAACCCACTCTATTCCACTCTCTATTTCCTACTACCTAAATTGGCCACCAAATGTAAAGAGAGTCATTTGGAGCCTCTAAATTCTCTCTCTACATTTTTTTTCTATATCTCTATATATTGACTTTTGTAATTATTTGCCATGTGTAAAATGTAGATGCATTTGTTTATTTAAAAAGTTTTACAATGAAAAGAGGCTAATTTAATATTTAAATATACTTCAAAGAATTATTTTATTGTACATGCATTGAGATGCCTACTACACAACACAAGATACAAGAGAAACTGATAAATAAAAAAAAAGTGAATTGAATGTCATGGGATTACACGTGATGAGGTGGAAAATGCTACATGTATGTGGCCAATTGCATGGTTCCATGCGTACATGTTCGTATTATGTTTCACTACCATGTGTGGGACCTAATAGTTGGCAATTTTTAAAGGGTGACGTGGCTTTTTTAGATTTCTCCTCACACCACGTTTCCATAAAGCATGCCGACACCGTCACAGGATTTAAGGGCTTGGATGGAATTTATGGTGATTTAATTAAAGGGAAAAATAGGTTTTACACTTATAAGTATTATTAGACATAAATGATGAAAATGATTTTTAGGATTATCAAAATATCATATGGAAAAATACTTAAAAGAGGAATTGAGAGTTGAGTTACATTAGCCCCACCCTACGGTTTATTTAAATTAAATAAATAAATAGGATTGCAAAATCCCGAAAAAATCAAAATTTTCTAAAACAGAAATAAGTACTCGAATAAAACTGGAATTTTTCTAGATCTCAATAATGAAACGGACTTCATCAAGTGGAATCGCCTCGCGAAATTTGGGCTTACCTCATCATTCTCACTGAATTCCGAGGAAAGTTTCACTCTTAATGCTGGCAAGACCAAAGATAAATGCTGACACATGACATTTAGTTGGATGACTCACATTAAGCCATATGTAAAATTAGAGCTGGGAATATGGGTCAAGCCCGATGGGCTGACTTGAATTGGCCCGATATTTCGAGGGCCTGCCTGAAATTGCCAGATCGAATAAAATCCGCCCATCGCCCCCGCTCGACCGCCCGTAGCCCATCCGAGTTAGGGCCGGGACAGCCCGATTGGCCCGATCTATTTTTATTATTAATTTTTAAATATATATATATGACTTATTGAGATTTTTTCTAAACTCTATAAAGTGACTATACTAACAAGCACAAGATTAAGGGCATAAATGATTTCATTCAAAACTTCTTGGATTAGTTTTAAGATATCATTTATTTGTCACTTTATTTTTTTTAGTACTTTGAATATGAACATGTTTATTAGTCTTGTTTATTACATTTTGATATAAATGATGATTTGACAAGCCATTTTATCACAAACTCGAACTCGATTGTGGTTGGTACTTCATTAATTCTAATTATTATGTAATTATAGTTAGTTGCTTAATAGCTACTAGTTAGTTTGGTTATGAATTTATAATCATGTTTAGCATTATTTACGTTTATTTAAGACTTAAATATTATTATATTGTTTAGGCTCCATCATTTATGCATTAACTATTATTAAACACCCATGCTTTGATTTTTATTTGAAGAATCGACAAAATTGGGGACATAAATTACAAAGCTTAAAGATTTTTTAAATTGCTTGCCCGTTTAATTTCAAGAACCCGTGACGGACGGCCGGGCTTGTCAAGCCTACTGAAAAATGGGCCAACTGCCTTGGCCCGTTTTGGCTCAATCCGAATCGGCTAGCTCGAATGGGCTATGGCCACTCGTTTCCCCATTATACGTCAAATGCAGAGATAAGCCAAACAAAAGTCTGCTTTAATCTATAATGACATGCTGGCTATAACTTAAGAGGATGGAAATCCAAAAGTTTGGATAAAGGGTTGAGGTGAAATCAAAAGAGCCAATAAGATAATGACATGTGGCAAGATGAGGACTCCGACTTAAATTGCTAGTCCAAATTTAATAATTATTCTTTCAAAATGAAATTTATTGTTTTTTTAGCCCCTCGTATTTTCTAATATATAAAAATAAATATTATTGGGAAAGCATAAAATGTTAAAATTCAATAAATTTGAGAAATAACGGATTAATTTTTCAAATGTTTTGACTAAGTATATCTTAATCTTAATCAACTCAAATTTCCTTTCCGTATATTTTTTTTCTTTTTATTTTAAATTTTATTATAAATAGTTTTCATTCTCATTCATCAAAAAAGACATTTTGATGAAATTTTAAACTAATATCATTAAATGTATTTAATCCAATACTAGGAAGAGTTAATCTATTTGACAAATTTAAAAATAGACATTATTTTTTTTAATACGAGGGAATTAAATGACAAAATTAAGTGGATAAAATATAATTAATTTTTTTTTGGTAACTAAATATTTTGTTAGAATATAGTAAATTGTCCCAATTTCGATTTGAATTTAAGACCTTTTTCTATTTTAGATGTCTTACATTTTTAATATGAAGGAATTAAATGAGAAAAATAAAGGGATAAAATATAATAAACTAATTTTTATTTTTTATAATTAGTTTTATAAAATAATATTTATAATTTTAAATAACTTAAAAAGTTTGGAATAGATTCGAAATGATTCATGATTTATGATTTATTTTATTTTATTTAATATATAAAACTCTAAGACACAATTGAATTAACAAGTCAACATGAAAGATAAAAAAAGAAAACTAACAAACCAAAAAAAAAAAGACGAATTGAATGTTGTGGAGCCCACATGTATGATGAGGTGGAAAATGAGTTCCACGCGTATACGTCAATACTATGTTTCCCTATCCACGTGTGGGTTCCAATGGTTGGCAATCTTTAAAAGGTGACTGGCTTATCTAAATCATTATACATTTGATAAAGGGGATAATGACACTGCTATTTAGATTTAAGGGCTTAGATGGAATTTAGGGTGATTTAATTAAAGGGAAAAGTAGGTTTTACACTTAAAAGTATTATTGGACATAAATTAATGATGAAAATAATTTTTAGGATTATCAATATATCTTATGGAAAAATACTTAAAAGAGGAATTGAGAGTTGAGTCACATTAACCCCATGTCATGGTTTATTTAAATTAAATAAATAAATAGGATAGACCGTTATCATAAAAACATATATATAGACCAAGAGCGACGAGACAGAGGAACAGGGATGGGATTTCAAACCCATTTATTAACTTTAAAAAAAAAATTGTTTTAAAGGAAAATACTTTAATATTTTAATTATATATATATAATTTAATTTCTAAAATGTTTAGAGATTGAATTGAAATGAGAAAATAATCTCTAAATAAACACATTCCCAGTTTAAAAAAAAATCTCAAACTCATCCAAACTCACCTGCAAAAAACACAAACTCATCTTATAAGAGGCGAGTTTAGTACCGAGAAAACCTACCTCATTGCAACCTCAAATTGAGTTATTGTCATTTTAAAAATTTCAAATTCGATTAGTGGGTTGAAAAAGAAAAATATCATATCATAAAAAGAAAAAAAAAACCTATTCAAATTACTTGACTACATCTAATATCCTAAGAACTCTATATTGTTCCAAGTATTTAATCATTTTAAAAATATTAAAAAAAATTCTACTAAAATATGACTAATTCAATAATCATATAAAAATAAATTGATATAATACTCTAATTCTTGTTAATCACATAGATAACATAATATAAGTGGTTCAAATCTTATTAATCAACTGATTAAGTTGAATTATACATAATATCGTATGGATAACCTATCAACATCATTCAATATGTGTTATTCTCGTATGAGACCTATCTTAACATTATCATAACCTATTTTCGAAATGCTTTTCCTGTTGATTTTAACTTTCAATTATTTTTTTGTAAATTCTTAATTAACATATTTAATTTCAATTACAATATAACTTATTATATAAAACACAATTAAATTTAATTAGTTAGACTTAACTTAAATGTTCTAATAAGTTGTCCTACAGATAAAAAATTTACAGAAATACAAATTAAATAAATATCAATCAAATCAACAATCCAAAACATACAATTTAGAAGCCATAATTTGAATGAAGAGCCTTTTAAAAGATATTCTCATTCTGGTTCACCACGGATATGTCTACTTCCATGAGTGTTATTATTATCCTTATAAAAACGAAGGCCCTATAGTGTTCCACCTTTGCCAACAGAATTTGCACTAAAACACGCAAATTGTAGTGACTATTCCGAGCCTCTATCGATAGTCACAGAACCAAGATTCGGGGGCTGTGACACCCCTATCCTGGGGGTCCCGTTGATAACCCGTCAACCTACGGAAACCTATGGATATCGGATAACCCGACGCCATATCATCATGTCTCATTGATTGGGATCCACTTAATATCAAAAATCCTGACAGACATCTTCGTGACGGTAAGCTCCTATCCAAAATACAACCCGTGATAACAATACATCACATGACCCATCCGGGCTCAATATACCACACCGAGTCATTCATGAGTCATAGCGACCACTTACCATTCAACCATACCCCGAATACTATACATGCAACTATGTAGTGATATGTTTACAAGAGTTCAATTATACACTCTTATACAAAATGATATATTAAAACCGATTATTCTAATATACATATACAAAATATGGTCATGTACCCACATCCTACTTTCTTCATATAAAGGGTCCCGACGCGGTCAACCGCCCGCACTGGACTGTGACTGAAATGGAGATCCCACGACTTGCATGAAAGAAAGCCCAAGAGGTCGATAATCTCTCACGTTACATTTCCACCTAAACGCTTCATAACGATCAAATCACCAATACACATCCAAGTGAAAATATCTACATGAATGTCGTATGTTATGCATGGAATGTCTTAATGCCCATATCCCGAGTCACTCACCGACTCCCTCACATACTTGGAGCATGCTAGAAAACCAGCATCGTATTAATACACGACTCCATGTATCGAGCCTCACCGTACCATCGCACTCCAATGCAAGTGCCAATGGGCAACCAATCCCGAGTCAATCCCGACTTATCACACAACCCGAAGTCTATGCGGATAAACATGATCGCAGGTCTTCTTTTCAGCAACAAACTTTTCGTGTAACGCCTACCGAGAAGGTACAAGATATGTAACCTGTAGGGGTTATACGAGCACCAAGTGTCACATGGGCGGTATTTTCGAGATGAATCATAAATCATAAATTTATGAACCCGGAATGTGGTACTAGAACAAGGGTAAAATTGTAATTGATCAAATGGGACATGAAGGGCATAATTAAAGAAGATAATATGCCAAAATTGAAATAAAACAAGTTGAATTGAAATTCTTGAGAGATGGAGGACCAACTTGCAATTTAGGCAAACATGGGATTATAAAAAGAGGTGAGACAAACCAAAAGTCATGTTTGGTCTCATTTTTCTAGGGCTCCACATTTGAAGAAGAGGAAGAGGAGGAAGAAGAGGAAGAAGAAGTGGGACAATACCCAAAAAGGTATGTTTTCATCTTGAAATCATGGGCTTAGATTCTGTGGTTTCGCTCAGAGATTAGTTCTTTTCTGTGGTTTTGTGGAGAGATCACCCAACCCTAGAATTGTTGAAGCTATGTGGGTAAACCCTACTAGTATAGAATAAACATGGAATCCATCATAATTCTAAGGATTTTATATGGACTGGTGGACTCGAGCAAGAGTTCTCGATTTTCAACTCAGGTTTTGTCGTATGAATTCCAAATCACCAATTCAAGTGTCAGGGAGTTGTGTTTCTGAGCCAAATTCCATGTCGGCTTTTGAGGTATTATGGAATGTAGAAGTTGTGGCTGAAGAAATATGGTACCAAAAGAGTGGCAAAAGCAACATTTTTGTAAAACCACTAAGTGGTGCTTGCATTGCATCAGGTGGTACCGTAGCACCATACAAAACCGAATTGGTACTTCCAGATCGGGACACAAGTGGTACCCTGCATTCAATTACGTGGTAACGTGTTTGCAATCCAGACAAACAAAGTGGTACTCGCATCTCGCCTTCCAAAATGCCCAGATTGTTGTGATTTCATATAGTTAAGCCCAAAATCATACAATCAACATAAGATAAGAACCTTAATAAACGACAAGCAGAGGTTCAAAAGCAGATCGAACTCAATGAAAAACGTAGTGTACCTCGCCACCGAGGCGAAGCGAAGAGTCGGAGTAAATGTTAGTGACTTAAAGTCTATGAAGCACATATACTACGCCATATGAAGCGATAATGTACCACCTATATTCGCTTGAAAGTGTAGCTAAAAGCAAAGCGCTGAAAGTCATGGAGTCAGGCTCAAGTCGGGAAACAAAGAAGTGAGTGTTCTAAACCTATTTTTCAAATACGAGTGTATTATTATTATAAACTGTTTTACACTGGTATTTAATGGTTTTGAATTGTTAAACCATGTTTCAAGCAAGCAATGAGATTTTATAGCAAACAAAATGGTTTTTGATTTAAAACCATCCGAAAAGCTAACAAGTAACGGTTTCTGGCGTATTCAACCATACTTTAGCAAAGCAAGAGCAATGGCTGAAATTATAAACCATATTTCCAAAGAGCAAGCAAACAACAAAAGTATTTGTAAAAACAGTCTAACAAAAATCCCTAGTCTTGGGAAGCAAGCATACCTAAGAAGAGGTATTCCGCACGCACTGTGTGTTAGGATATCATTCATGCATTTTAGATTTTCCCCGACCGGGACAAACTAGTCAGTGCATCATGCATTTAAAGGAGACCGTGGCATGTAACGGAAGTATATAGGGTTAGCTGGGCTAGCTAAATTATGGTGATGGGAGCACCTGTGTCAGCCCACCATATTTACCGGAAAAGGTGACGTGGGCTAAGGCCCTTCCACCTAGGTGATGCGAACCTGTGTCCTTCCACCAAAGACTCTGCCGATGCCTGTGCTCCCGTGTTCACTAGGTACAAAGAAGGTGAAAGGCCTCCAAAGTGGTTGATGATTTATAAGCATTTTTCCATATAGTTTTGAAAATCAACCATCGGGTAACCTGGCTGAGCCTGTGCTCCGTGAGCCATTTTTAAAGCAAACGGTTGAGCCCAGATCCGCTTTACTTTAAAGCAACCATTGAGCCTCAGTTCCGATGCATGAAAAGTTTTATGTTGCCGGTCGAGCCTGTGCTCCCGCTACATAAAAAGTTTTATAAACTTCTAAAGCAAGAGATTTTTGAAAAGTTTTATAAACTTTCAAGCAAGCAAGCATAAAAACTTTTGGAAACTTTTTAAAGAAAAGCAAAGTAAAGCAAGCAAGCAAGTATGAAAAGTTCTAGAAACTTTTAAAGCAAAGTAAGGCTTCGAAAATATATTGTAAAAGAGATACACTTTGAGATGTTTCTAAAAGCAAATGATTTTAGAAAGATACACCACACCGAGCTCATAAATTTCATTATTTTCCCCTGCTTTTAAAAACTATTTTCCGTGCACAGTACGTCTGACGTGAAAGAAAATAGATTTCTCCTACTTAGTATCACATATATTATTAATAATCTTTTTGTAAGGAAATACTGAAATGTATAATGGAGTATACGATGTTACATGTAGTTTGTGAAAATGTGTGGAGCTCGAGGCCTCTTCTGGAAAGAATGTCATTTAAGGCCATATTCTCAAAATAGTGTAAATTGTGTATGTTTGATTTGAACATGCCCTTATACAAATTCGAGATACCTTCGATGTTTTAGAAAATCATAAGTTGGAAAAGAAAAATTTTTTATATGAGTATTAAGGCAAATACTAAGCCACACAGAATTCTAGTCGCTAGAGGTAACGGTCAGATTTCATGAGTTTACCACACACACTCGCCGGCTGTAGGCTGTGTCATTTCGACCACACCACGGCCCTGGCACCCATACAGAACTTTTCGGATCACACCGCCGGTCTCTTACACCCATGTTCCAGGCTTTTCACTTGAGGGGATTAACGGTCTCCTTCTTGCTCCGCCCAACGCACCTTATTTATATTTCTTTTTATATTTTAAAACCGTGAGACATTTATTGGACGTCTTCCAAAGTACGAGCTCACTACCCATTCATCAACAATGATGATGGGTGACCACACCCATGCACACACACCTAACATGGAGCGCGATGTCCCTGCATACGCACGCACTTTCATCGTGATATTCTCATGTTTTACAATGATTTATTTATCACTACATAACATTCTACCTCAATCATTCAGAAGCCCGGTAAATTCCAATTTATGGAAAAAGGCAAAATCGTACTGGCATAAAATCAAGTATTTCGCAAAAAATCCGTAACTTATTCTCTAGATCTCGGGATGACGAAACTGATTTCACCCGCTGAATCGTCCCACAAATCTAGCTAGCACGCAAAATTTCGTCGAATTCTCAAGACGCTGAGTTTCACATGTTCTTCGAGGCATCACATTCGTGCCGAAAAACGATTTTCACTCACGAAAGTCACATAACAGCGACTCACTGCACTATGCTGTATGAGGTATAAATACAGAAAACGGATTGGCCGTAGATGTGTCGAATTTCAAAACTCGGGAGCATGACAAAATTGTCATTTTGGTAATTTATTAATGAGAATAAGACAAACACTAAATAAGGTTTGTCTTCAAAAGGCAAAGAGGAAAACGTGAAAGCAAAACCGGTATAAAGTGAGGAGTGATTGAGAGAGTTTTAGAGAGAGAGAGAACTTCTCCCTGGGGACACCCAAGCATCCGACCGCCTAACTCGTCAGACAAGAAGCAAAGTTCGCTCTAGCTTGGCAGACGACGCCATGACACCAAAAGCCGCAGTTCGAAAACTCCAAGAGCAGAGGGGTTTCCTACTTGAGTTTTATCTCAATTTTGGGAGCTGCTTACTAACGTTGAAATGAATGAGCCAAACTCGGACCGACCGGGATACAAATTTTTGAAAATCACGGGAGGCAAAATTGGTCGCCTCCACTACCGATTCGGGTTGTAAATTCTATGCATCTGTGTCAGGGCGTGTATTGGATTTGGATTGAGGCTCTGGAATGGTTGAAACCCGGTTCACAAAGCCAACCTACGAATTTTTGAGCTGCCAGACAAAAGAAACCCAGGGTTTTACCGCTCATGTGAATAATAGTGTTTTCCAAAATATATATTTTTGTGAATTAATGTGTTTCGTCGAGCATCTAAGTAAATCATTGCTCGATCATTAGCCCGTTAGCTAATTTTGATGTGATGAAATGTATAATTACATAACACGATTTGATTTCGAATTGGCGCGAGTATATTCATGCTTATACATTGCACGTGGGATTTAATTGTTTCGAACTCCAGATACATTTATTCCATATGCACCGAACAACTCCCTAGATTATAGCGTGGAGTGCATGATGAAATTAGAGGATGAAGGTCTGAGGGTTGTCTAAAAATGTTAATTATCTGGAGGGTAGTCCATACAAAAATATCAACTGGGCCTGAGGCGCCCAATCGATATACACCTATGCACCACAATTAAATAATATATCAATCGCCAGAAGGCCCAATTGATATTACACACTTTATGGTTGGTCCACAAAACAAATAAAACAAAATAAATTCTCATACTTATACTTGTGCGAGTGAGGGAGCTCTGAGGACTCTGGATCCGAGTTGGTCATGTAGACATTCAAGTAGGATCGCGAAGCCAATGCGTGTTTAATTTTAATACCGTGACCGCACTTAAAGTAGTAGCCCACTTAGTGGCGATTCCACTATCGAAAGATTAGCTCACCCCGTTTAGTGGACATTATTTTAATAGCGTGATGTGAGCGCTATGGGACGCTGGCCATTCTAGAGTCGAGTTCATTTAAAACCTGACGCGCTTTCGCCTCGCGATGTATACATGTATTAGAATGCAATTTTAATATATGCGGAAAACCTGACATTCTTTCGAAATCACTGATATGGGCTTATTTTGAATTATTACGCAGATTATCAGCCAGAGCCGCTTTTAATAAAGATATATACTGGGCTGCCATCAATGGACGATACGCCATAATGCTATGATCGATTCGCAGGTTCTCCCGCATGTGAGACTTACCCTATTGCGAAAAATGCCCGTCACCCGACATTCACGAAGATTCCGCGGCCGACGGCACTGCAACCCGACACCCCGCCTGGGGGCGTCACAAGATTTCATGTCAAGTACCATGCAACATATCGCGGTACATATGTTCCAGTTACATTTCATGCTTAATCTTTATAGATATCGTAGTATCATGATATTAGCATTCATCAATACATGACTAAACAAGTAATGTCATATAGCCTTCCTTAGGCTAACTCATGGAAGTTCATACCCAATACAATAGCCTACAGCATGTCATGCAACGGTCATGTCAAAACCCGGCTATTCATATCGACACAACCAAATAACCTACACACTTGGTGAAAAACATAGATTTTTAGAAAGGTTGTGGACACTCCACCGCCTCACAGCACATTAAAGAATCTCGACTAACTAGCCTATTAGCTCCAAGAACACCCCAAACAAGAGTCTCTGACGCAAAGATACGGTCATCCGGCTCGAGAGACAAACAAATAGAAACACCTTGTCCCACTCGCACACACTTGGTATAAACACCAACTTTCAGCAAGGTTGTAGATACCAATTACCCTCCATGGTGAACATGGCGCTAGGTTCTCAATTGTCGGATTCTCCATAGGAGTCCTTAACACCCTAAACAGAGTTCTGACGAAGAAGCAATATGGTATTTTCATTCAAAACCGTCAAGCCATTTCGCTACTTGAAACAGTCCGTGATACCCGATTCGTGGGTCTTGAATCCATAATCGACACCTGCCTCTTCAGACTCATTCAAGACGCTGGCTCTGTGGTTCTTCTCCAACCGGAATCACCCAACCTGATCATCGAACTCAAGATATGTCCTAAACAACTGACTACTCGGGCCTAAACAACTTAAACCTGGTCCGAACATGCCTCATTTTAATGCATTTCTCGAGTCCAAAGTGGCTACCTGATGTAATCTATTTCAAGGAAACATGTTCTCCTATAAGTCAAGTTTAACTAAATTGTGAATCACTCACCCGCATGAGTGATGACCAATTTATGGCCAAAACACATTCATGGGTCTCAAAACAACAGGAAACCGCCCGAACATACCCACTAATACATCGAACTAAATGGGTCGGAATTTGATGGGACTATCGGCGAGATTTGTTATTCTATAGGTCTAGTTTACTCAGAAATTAAAATAACTCAATTCGGATAAGGGATGACCAAGTAAGGCCAAAAACAAATATGGGGTCAAGGAAAAAATCGACATCATTCTCCACTTACACCCACACATATGCCTAAAAAAATTAAACCGAGCAGAATAAAACCCTACCCCAATTAGCGTGATTTCCTCGACACCGCCTTTCTTAATTCCTCGCGGAAAACCCCGAACCTGACCTTGGCAAACTGCGGATTCGTATCCACACGTAGCTCCTCGTCAGATGTGAGCAAATTTTAACTCTACCACTGAGTTCCGACTTGCAAAACCCCGTGAAACTCCAGGAGCAGCGTCGCTTATTTCCTCTCTCTCTCCGCTTCTGCACCAAAAATGAGCCCTTGTGATATTTTAGGCTATTTATAATGTGGACACGTGGCTCACGTTGCACCACGTGTCACACTTCTTCCTGCTCCGCTTCTCGCCAAACAATTTATTTCGCCCCGCCTTAGCCATCTATCTTAAACTAAATTCCTTTAAATATTTGATATTTTTCAGGATTTTTCCAAAAACTCGCTGCATTCTAATTCGGATGCCTGTTTGCCTCGAAATTGGTGGAAAATCCGACTGCCTCTTAATTCAACGAAATTCGCTTCCCATGACTAGATTCTACAAGACGATTTCAATGCAGAAAGCTGCTTTATCATTCAATTCCGACAAAATTACCATTTTGCCTTTCTTAACTAAATTTAAAATTTTTGGCTTTTTTCCCGGGTCTTACAAGGGCAAACTTAAGTAATATAGGTGCCATGACTCAATGATTTAATACTTACAAATTTCAAGATGACAAAGTGTAGAACTGGAGTTTGAATCACCCTAGTAATAAAAGTGGGGCTTTTCAAAAAAAAAAAACCCCCCTAGGCACCCCTAGGCACCCTAGTAACAAAGAGTGTCAAATTGAGGAAGAGAAAGGTTGGTTTATAAATAAAAGTATATATTTTACTAATTACAAATGATGTTATATATGGAAAGCAATTGACTTTGGCTTGCCAAAACCAAACAATGAATGGTTGAATATGTAATATTTCTTTCTAAATTCAATAATTCATTTCAAATATAAGGTCTTGAATAGACCTACAATATTTATAAAAAGAAAAAAGAAAAAAATGAGTTTAAACTTGGTTCAAGGATTGGAAATCTCCCAATTCCATAAAATTTTGGGATAATTAAAAGCAAATAAATTCAATTATATATATATATATATATATATATATAAACCTCTTTAAATGATTTAGCCATATTATGTAATCAATTTGACTTTGGCTTGCCAAAACCAAAATATACATGGTCGAATAAAATTTTTCTTTTTAAATTCAATAATTCATGTCAAATATAAGGCCTTGGATAGGTCTACAATAATTATAAAAAGAAAAAAAGGAAAAAAGGTTTAAACTTGGCCCAAGGATCTAAGATCTCTGAAATGCTATAAAATTTTGTTGGTGGTTAAAAGAAAATAAACAAAGAACATTAAAAAAAGAAAAGAAAAATTTAACCTCTTTAATTGTTTTAGCCATATCTACCACCATGTTTTTCCCCCACTAATTCTAGTAAATATTTTAGCCTTCAATAGAATAAAAAACAGAGAATTTCTTTAACCTCTTTAAATGTTTTAGCCATATAGCTTATTGGAGACCAACCAAAGCTCTTTGAGAAGTTGAAAACTAGAAATGTCTTTGTTTGCTTTGACTTGGTTTCTCTGCATAAAAATTTCTTGTTCTATTATAGTGATTAAATAAAAAAATAAGTATAAAATGAGAAATACATAAGTTACATCCATGAAAGAAATATATCGCTTCATTCATCTGGCCGTCTGGATCCCCTACTTCCAAGGGTTTTAGAAGACATGTTGTCTTGATCTTTAGTGCGAGCCGACCCGACCGTGACTTTGTTGCTACTTATCATTTCTTGATCTTTCTTATTATCATCTTGGGCTTAGGCGATAAAGGATGCATCCTAACACTTTTTATCGTTGTAATTTCTCTTAATGCAAGCCTTGAAGTATTTCCACCTTTTGGATCGATACTCATTGGGAATGACAATTTGAGGGAAAAAGAACACCACCAATACTTCTAAATCCTTTTCAAGACTCTTAATAAAATCGAAAATTGAAAACATAAAATCAAAATCCGCAGTCATCGATATAAATTGATCATTTTGATATGCTGTTCATGAGAACTGTGATGACAATGGAACAAAATGGAAGAATAAAGCAAATCCAAGGTTGTCATCTTTATACCATTTCGGGAGCTCTATTGTTACTTCACATCCCATGCTCTTATCACTCACCCCACTTTGCATTAATCCGTCTTGCCTCCCAGAATAAACAAAGATGAAGTCCCTATAGCTTAGAGTACGTAACTTTTTTGCATCTAAGATTCTACATAAATAAAAGTAGCAGCAGCATGTAAATTAATAATCTCATGATACAAATTGTAAATTAATTTTTAATTAGGTGGTCAGGTGTAGAAGTAGAATTCATTTGAAGGCGTTTGAGGAGAAGACCTTGTATATCCGTTGTTGATCAGTGATGCTTGAGGCATGGACAATCGTGTGCTTGTATTAGTCTTAGGCTTGACGGAAGCTTTGGGATTTCTTTAAGCATTGGGCAATGATTCATGTAAAGGTCTTCCAACTTAGAAAGTTGAATGATGCCAGTAGGTATGCGACGAATGTGGTTTCCACTCACGTCCAAATATATCAGTGAGGACAAGCACCATAAATCACTGGGGATTTCTCCTTCCATCAGATTGCAACCACTTAAAGATAGTGTTTTGCCAACACCACAGACTTCAAACTCCGTCTGCAATTTTGTAGCCTTGACAAGCAGGAAACATGAAGTGGAATGAAGACATGTCAAATTACCAATGCCATGGGAAGAGTCTCAAGATTCTACAATTTTTCAACTCCACTTTTAAGTGTTCAATTGATGATGGCGGCTTTGTTATAACCCGTCACACAAATAAGGCTTTCTAAATGTTCCATATCCTCCTGTGATCTCCTCAAAACACTCTGGGTGACGACCACATTGACAAGATTTCTTTTAGAGGTTCATCGAAAATGTGAAGCAGAAGACTCCTCGAGTTTTGCGGAGTTATCTAGACTTAACTCCAGAGTCGGGTGGGAATCTTATTGAATGGGTAGTTCTTTTATATTTGATGTTGCAGACTAAGAATCAAGAGATTTTCCATATTCTTTTGGATCTCAGGGAACCTCTCAAAATTTGAGTAGCCATTGAGGTGAAGATCGTAGAGCCTCTAGCTTTTGATGCTAGTTGGGAGTACCCTAATAGCAGTTCTTTCCAAATAAAGATACTTTAAATCTTTCACATTACCGATTTCTGGAAATTTCTTGAAGTTTGACCAACCAATGAGGCTAAGATATTGAAGAGATTCCAAATATCCAAAGCTACTTGGGAGTTCTTTAATACCACTATCAGATAACTCAAGCCTCCTTAAACGTCCATGATACAAAGATCATATCGGAAATTTCTCGAACTTCCCAAACCACTTTGAGGTTAAGAGTTTCAAAAAAATATCAAAGGACAATCTTGAGGAGTTCTACGTTCCATTCTTTCCAAATTAAGCTCCTTCAATCCTTCTGAAAAATGTACCAATATGATGGGTGGGTTCGCAAGCACAGCAGCTAAGTTGAGTTTCTCAATCTTGACATCTCAGAATTACGGTATTTTGATAGGCTTGTTGTGGGGTTCTTATATCGAACTTCAATTCTACAAGATGCTATAGCAAAAGACATTTTAGAAAAAAGATAACCCCGAACTTGAAAATTAGCATAAAAGTAATTAAATAATGATTATACCTTCTCCCCTGTCAAAAGTTCTTTTATGTTGCTATACTTCAAGTTGATTGCGACTAGGTTCTCTCCATGAAAATTTGAAGGCAAAGACTCTAAATTCTCCCAATGAAGGTATCTTAAATTAGGAGGAAATTCAAAACCTTTAGGAAGATGCATTTTATACTCATGACCTTCCTGGAGAATAGAGTTCCAATAATCATAATTATAATAGACTTTGTAACTTTGAGTTTCTTCATGTAGCAAACACTTTTCTTCCATTTGGTCGAAGAATATTTTTGTGTTGAACCATATTTCTTTTGAAATAGACAAGTTTAGAGATATGGTTTCAACATTTTTCATCCCCTGAAAAACAAGAACTAGAAATTAGGGAAAAGAAAAAAGCGAATAAAAAACTTCAATTTAAAAGAAAAAATATGTTATGAAATCCTTTATCTCCCTAATGAAATTTAGTAAACAATTGAATTTAATTCAATCCTGCCTTTAAACATAAATGCTAGAGATGGATATCTTGGACTCCATATCCTACTCCATTTGCTAGGTTCCTCAGGATATTGTTCTTGAACAATTTTCCAGCCCATTCTCTTTATCAAATCGTGCATATATATACTATTGCACTGTGAGATGGATATAAGACATCTCTCCCATAGTACTCTTATATTTCTTTCACCATACAAATTGCAACCGTCCAATACTTTTGATACAAAGTCTCTATCTTCACCTTCAAAAAAGCAAGCAATATCAAGGAATACACTATACTATTTGCTTCTAATCCATTGAAGCTTATTTTAGCACAATTTGAATTTTCTCTTCAGTTCTTTTGAATTTAAACTTTGATTGCTTTTCATTAACTCTCAACATGTATCTGCAAGAAACTCCCAAAAACTTTCAAATCATGGAAGACATGACGATAATCTTTTCTGTTGTAGAGGATGTTTAATAAAATCCTTTTCTGGGAGAAGACAAATAGAAGGCAATAACAAAGGCTTCTAGTGCTTTAAGTGGTTTAGTGCTTTTAACATATCAATCCGCTATTGTGTTAACAAATGTTTGGCTAGACATGATGAAGTGATTCCTGCTTCCAGCCTACCCATGCAATCATGTTTTCCAACTAAAAGTCCTGAATTCATCCATATCCTCAATATCATCAAAAACAATAAGAGCCTTTCGAATTGAAAATTTGTTTTATCACATAGCTCCTTGAACATTGCTTTATTTTTATTTACTCACCTAGGATATCATTAAGAAGTTGATTTTGTAGACGAAACTGACCTTTACTTTTGTAAACATCTCTAACATTTCCAAGGAAGCTACTACATTCAAATCCCCAAGAAATTTTATTATACACATATCCAGCAATGGTTGTCTTGCCTATTCCACCAATTCCCACATATCCCGATCATACGAACATCATTTGACTCATTCTCAATCCCAAACTTAGATTTTCAAAATGGAAATTCATTAGAGCTAAATTATCCTCTACAAATAAGAGTTTACAATTCAATATCCTATCCGCAATGATGGTAGTAATTTCCTTGATATGCTTTGATTCATACCTGGTAATTATAAAGTGCGTTAAAGTAGAACATTTGTTAAGTTAGAGAGAACACATAATGAGATTAATAATAAATGATAAAAAACACCAAGGTGATTTGATGCCTTTCAGTATCCTGATAATTACTGAAATTAAACATCTTTTTCTTCTATACTAGCTAGTACATTCACTAGTTATGATAGTACATTCAAATGCTTGGAGATACATATGTTTATTAGTATTATTTATTTTGGGTTGATTGCATAAATGGTGTCTCAACTTTTACTTTTTCTAGTTTTGTGTGCCGAACTTTATTTTGTTGATTAAGTGTTTAAGCATTTTGCTTTCTTTTAGGTGTCTCGATTTTATTTTTTTCAATCGGGTATCTAAACTTTTTATTTTTCTATTTTGATGTCACAACTTTATTGTTCAATCAAGTATTTGGTTTTAATTTTTGTTCAATCAAGTGCTTCAAGACTAATCAAAGGTTGTTAGGATGTTTAAATAAGATTATTAACCTTTTAATTATTTGTTATTTTAAATTCATATGTGCATCAATCATTCTAAATAATCAAGTAAATTATTCTATTTTGTGAAAATATAATTAGTATTGCAAGCTACTTAGATTTATTTATAGTTTCCTTTTCAAATTAAATATTGAAGACAATTTTTTTAAAACATATTAAATTTATATTTAGGACAATTTAAGATTATATTTGGTTCTTAGAAGTACCCAAGAAAAGAAAAATTTCCCTAGCATTTGGTTTTACCATATAAAATAGAAAGAACATAAATATAATAAATATTAAAATAACTAGCATTTTTAAAAATATTTAATTTTTATATAATGGAATTAAATAAATTTAGAGTATATAAAACAATTTATTTTTAAAATATATTTATTTTATTTTATTTTATATTTTTATTTTATTTTATTTTATTTTGTCAAACTTTCCTGAAATAAAAATAAATCCTAAAAGTTTTGCAAACAATGCAACCTTAAGGCTTCTTTTGGAATCTAGAAAGCACTAAGGAAAGAAAAGAGAGAGGAAAATTGAAGAAAATAAAATCAAGAGGAAAATAAAAAATAAGTTTAAAAGCATTAAATTAATTTTATATGTTTATTCAAACTCATTTTAAATGTTTTTCTCCATTATATAAGGACTAAGAAATTTAAAAATATATAAAATTTTGAAAATTTTTAATTATATTCGATTTTCTCTTATATTTTCTATGCATAGCAAAACCAAACAAGAGAAAATAATTTTCTTTAGTAATTTTTTTCTTTCGCTAGTACTTTCCAAATTCCAAACGGACTAAGTGTTGAATCAACTCATGAGATTTCCAAACATGGAGACCATGTTTGGTTCTAAATTTTTCTTTGTTCTAAAAACCTGAAGAACATAAAAAACATGAATTCGGATAACGATAACGGTTCCAGCGTCGAGGTCGGATATGATAAAAGTTTTGAAGAACACAAAATGATGTTCTTATTGTTTTGAAAATTATTATAAAACGTTTTCCAGCATGGGCAAAATACCCTAATATTCCTTATGTTTGTATGCTTGTGAGCTTTCGATTTCCTAAAGCGCAAACAAAGTTATTAACGCTACTTGAATATTGCACATAGATTAGTAGATGATTGTCAATAAGTTACCTAATCTTATAAAATCAAATCAAATGAATTGCTACAATTTATGGAGAGATATATATAGTTCATGACTCAAATTTAAGTATACTTATAAATGAAAGCTAATAATAATTAATAAAAGCTAAAAATAAGTTAATTATGAGAAATACCCCTCTTTTATATGCCAATCCCAGAATCTGTACTTGAGTCAAGGCACTCTCCCATCTCTACCACAATCCTTCGATTTCTTCATAATCATACTTTGTGAATGCTTCTCCAAAGCTCCCTTTTTGTTTGCGGACATCAGATGGATCCACATGGTAGAAAATTGGTAATACTATTTGCCCATATTCCTTTCTACACTCCATGATCTTTCAAGCTCCTCTAAACACCACCTTGGACTCCGTATAATTTTTAGAAAACAATAATGGAAGATTTTGATTCTTCAATAGCTTTTAGAGAAGCTCAAAATTTGAATCTCTTCTCCTCTCTAAGTTGGTCGTCTCTGAAAGTTGTAATGCTATCTTGAATTAATTCGATTATAGAGGTGATCGGTGAAATTGTTGGGTGTCTTCCCTGCAAAGCTCAAGAACCGTCATAAAGACATCTACGCATGTGGGAGAAGAATCGACGCCATTTGAGGCGCTTGTGGAAGCCATTTCGGGGCGTAGTCTAATACAATCTTCGAGTTGGATCTGTCTACGTGCGTGGAGAAAAAAAAAAGAAGATGATTATGATGTTAATGGTCGGTGAGAAAGGAATCGTCGAATTAGTTGTTGAGGGAAGGACATAAATTTGCGGGAAGGAAGGTTGGTATAAAGTCCAGCAAGTAAGGATCGCAGCAGGGAGTGGGTTTTGGGGCCGGGTTCCTCTATCACATTCCCGGGTATTTCAGGCAGGTGTCGGGCGCTGTTTCTTCCCCATACCGTCTGACCAAAAATCTCACAACCAGTTCTGTGACACCCCAGCAGGGGTGGATTATTCACCGTCAGCCGCGAATAAAATGGATCTTGAATTCTGATAACCCAATCGAGCGAGTCTCCTTTGTCTGGGAGCTCTACCCAAATACGGTACCTTGTAAATAACCTGCATTTACCTGTCCCAAACAATCCAATATATGCAATATATCAAATACGGCCACTTGGGCCCATAAACTAATACTCATTAAAACACATATCCACTTGACTATTCTCCAATTTTTCTCCCCGATAATTACATAGTTGATTCTGACACTATACAAGCGTATATTAACATCTACCGAGTGTAATACATGTTATGTCCAAAACCCATCAAGCCCTGGCAGAAGCTTCTTGAAATGGATCGTCTTCTCGGCGCTCCTTGTACCCTAAAATAAGGGGATCAGCGCGGGGTGGTAAAGGCTGATGAGAATGTTTAAGTGGGTTACTCGCGCTACAGAATCTTGATCTGATCTTCCCAAATTAAGCAATGCCGGTAAATGATCCTGCGAATATCCACCACATGTCATCCCATATCACGAGTCCTCAAACTCACTCACACTTGCCCTAAGCCATGTATGAGAAAATGTCGTTTTGAAACAAAACTTAGTTGTTCTTGAAAATACACTGCAAATATTCGGTAAAATAATGAGACTACCCTCAGGTGAATTGGTTGGTGAGCTTTCCCGAAAGCAGTCATAGTCTCATCGAAATAATCTGTTGGCGTCTCGCTTCGAGTCTCAGAATCATCTGTGAAATTCTTTTCGCAACCATATCATTTTACAATACCTTGTCATGCACACACCTAATTCAGGTTACCAGTTATATGAAAAATGCGATATGCCATTTTCAAAATCATTTTACACAATATGTCAATACATAACAATCAACTACAATTCTGCGCGTAGCAATTCAAGCACATCATCATCACCCAATTTAGCTCACTTGAGCAAATCATAATCATCTCAATGACATTCTTTGATTAGAATTATAATGTAATTGTGTCATTGTCTTGCATTAAAATAATGTCTTGCTCTCCCAAATTTACATATCTGCAGTAATTCATTCATCTGATTTTGACACCTAGCAATGGACAATTTTTATCTAATTTACAACGGAATGATTTTACTTAGTCGGCAACATGATGTTTGTCACAGGCGGCCACATGTCCCGATAAGTTCTCACCTTTTGGAGCAATTTCTTCTACCCATTTCCTATCTTATAAACACAAAGCATAATTTATTGAATAAATTATCCTGAAAAAGACCATAGCAGTTCATACACAACGATACGAGTTTGCCTCATGGTCGAAAAATTCCTGATTCGGTCCGTGTTTTGGGACCCGAACATACGGCTTAAATTAAAGGCCAAGCTTTTCCTCTGAATACGCGGTTTAAGTAAAAATCTGAATTTAAGACCAAACGACCCTAATTTTACGGGCGATCCTGGAGGTGAGAAAAAATCACGATAATTTCTAACAATTCGGTCCATGTTTTGGGACCGATCCAAGCTTGACCTCACGACCTCCAGGCCAAAAACATCAAAAAAAACCGCCAAAATGGGAATATAAAGCAGCAGTAGGAAAAATCCTCTTATCTCTTGGAGTTGTCAAAAACTTCGTAAACCGGGGTCCAGCGTAGCGCTCGGCGTGAAGCGTTTTCCTTCTTGCTCCGTCGAGAAATCGACGGTCCGGATTGCGAATAGCACCAGAAGAAGGAGGTGCTTCTCTCTGCAGAAATGAAAACCCCATAGCTCTTGTCCAAAAAATAAATCCCACGTTTTTGCTCTTGGTGTTTAAGTGGAGAAGAAGACTATTGCTTCTCCAAAGAGTACAAGTTGCCCACCGTTTAATCCCGATTAATTCCCGCTTCTTTTGCAGTTTGATATTGACCTTTCGCCGTAGTCCGTTTTAAATCATTTTCTCTACTTTCGTACCACTTATGGTACGCCCAGTACTTGTTATATCTTAACTTCGTCATCGAAACGATTCTGGCGCGAGAAATGCGTCTTATCGAAAAGCGTGTCGACTCATTGTTTGAGAAAAAATTACGAAATTTTACGTGCTAACTAGATTTATGAAGCGATTCATGATCTGTCAGTTTGTCATCGAGATCTAGAGAATAAATTACGGATTTTTGCTTAGTAATTACAATTTTGTAATCAAAATTCTACGTTTTGCCCTTGTTCGAAGGTGATTTCTCGGTCTTACATTCTCCCTCCTTAAAGGAATTACCGTCCGAGGAAATTACATGCGCCTCTTTGCTTATCAACCGTGTGCGTATGTAGCCTAACTCACGGTAGGTATCAGTATGATGACCGACTAAGATCTATTGCTCCTCTTAGATGGTTGTCATCTCATATGTCAGCGCGACAATCGACAGCGATAATACCTTACTTTTAAGGTCATGCGGCTTCATTGCCCTGACTCGATCTTTAGAAAAAGTGAATCTCTCCACATCTTTGGGAAGAATTTACCGGCGTCGTACGAGCACAAGGCGCCGACCTCATGCTGAGCACATCAGATGCATTAATGAATGAACATGATGCATCGATTTAAACCTTGCGCTGGTCGACAATTGCAAGTAGAGCGTACCTGCATATCGACCTAATCTGAGCGCTCGATCTACGTACCATAGAGATCTCACCTCATAGGACAATCGCCTCATATGTCGGTGGCGGCGAATGAGCTGCGTCAAATGCGCGTGCGGCGAACTCGACTGCAAATCTGTGAAGTGCGACCTGCGACCTACGCTCGTACTGGCACATGGCACGTCGCGAAAGTACTAAGTGATGGTGTGGCATCCTCGGAGGCCCGTGCGAAATCCCTCGATCACCGGTTTGTGAAACTTTGTATCGGAACTAAACCTCAACTACCGCAGAGCTCCCAGTGTCGTTTAACTTTTCATTCGGTCCCACAACCAATGTGCGGATGCGATTACTAATAGACTGACAACCATGGTGACTCGTTCATTTCTAAGTGGTGCTAAATTCCGACCCTTTCAATTTATTTATTGTTACAGAAGGTTCTATGCCCTCTTTCCTTCCGGTATCCAAATCCTAGGTCGTAACCCATAACCTTAGTATTTACCCTTTTCTATCGCATTTCACCGGCCCGCCAGATTTCTACTTAACTACCGCGCAATCACGATTTCGGATAGTAGTTAAATCAATACGGTATCTACAGGCATAAACATGACCGAGACACTAATTATACATAACTCAGTGTATACGCAATCAATTTCGCATTTAAAATTTTGTTTGAAAATTTTATTTTTCGAAAATTTTATCAAATTTATTTGATTTAATAATTTTTTCATTTCTTCAAATAACTGGAAAATACCAAAATATACATTTATTTATTTTCGTTCATTTTCCAGTACACGATAAATTTATTAAAATTTGTTTCATCATATTATTATTATTATTATTTTCATTCCCAGCCAAACCAAATAAATTGCTTAAATTTATTTTACTTATTCTCTTGTTACAGTTTTACACATTGTAAACTCTCGAGTTTTAATTTTTCCAACATGCCTATATGCTATCTACCTAGCACAGCATTCACATCACATACGACATATCATACACGAACCCTTAATAATTCCTGAAAATAACCTGAAACACATCAACAGCGTGCACATAGTGTGCAGTTTTTTTGTCGTGATTTTCTAAGGTAATCGTACCTATTCCACAGCATCGAACCACGCTAGTGGTGATGTTCTTACTACGGCTATGACCTAAGCCCGATTCCTCAATCCATAGGTTTTTCCACCTCACCTCTTCTCACATCAAGCAAGCTAGTGATGGATCTACAACCGTTTCACTCAGGTGATCGTATCACCTGGCTCACGATGCCATTTGTGAAGTGGTATCGGATTCAACGCTGGGTAATCTAACCGGGCACTACTACAATTGCATATCTTGGGCCCGTGCCGACCTTCTGGTGTCAGTATACCTTGGCTCACGATCTGCATTTGTGACACCCAGCCCGGTCGGGTTATTTCTGTCGGCCGCGGAATACAAGTGGATGTCGGGTTGCAGGCAAACACCGAAAATCGAGCGGAGAGTCTCAGCTGTACGGGGCTCTACTAATTTGATTACCTTGTAAATAACTTTTTGCATTTACTGCAATCCCCGAAACGATCGATATATCTGATATATCAAAATCTACGGTAGCGGGCGCTCATTAAAACAATATCCTGACTATTCTCGATTTTCTCCCGATAATTACATAGTTGATTACACTTTTATACAAGCAGCTATATTAACATCTGGAAATTAATACATATTATGTCAACCCGTCAAGCCCGCAAGCGGCTTCTTGAAATGGATCGTCTTCGGCGCTCCTTGTACTGAAATAAGGGGATCGACGGGAATTATTTAAAAAGCTCGGTGGGAGAATCATGCTAAGTGGAGTTCTTCCCTTGGCTAGAAGTCTGCAGTCTCAATCCTTTCCGGGAGTCTTAGTGTATTTCAGTAAATCATTGATCACTACTTGAATGTCTACGTATCGTCCACCAGTGTCGCTGAGTCGCCAGCCGAAATACCGCTCGCGACTGCTGCTTGAAGTATGAAAATAATCATTCAAAGCAACCCGTTGTTCTTGAAAATACACTGAAAATGTTCGGTAAATAATGGTACCTCAGAATTGAATTGGTTGGTGAGCTTTCGAAAGCAGTCATGGTCCTCATCAGAAATGATCTGTTGGCCCGCATCTCTGACTGATTCTCGGGAATATCATCTGTGAAATTCCTTTACTTATGTATCACGTTTTTACAAAAATATATTTATCGTACACGCACACCTAATTACAGGATTGCAGAGTGCATATGAAAATGCATTATGCCATTTCAAAATCATTCTAGCATATTTTGATCTTCTCGATTACCGCATGTAATTGACGTCAATCATCGCGTTGCTTCGGCCCGAAGTAATCGTATCATCTCGATAGGCATAACCTGATTTAATTAGTATATGGTGTGTCGTTATCTTAACAACGTTAAAATAATGTGTACTTTTATCAGTTACGCGCATACGAAGCCATTCATTTCATACATTCCAAACACACACAACACATGGACAATTTTTATCTAATTTACACAACGGGTGCTTTTATGATCCAGGAAACCCCAGCAGTGAAGACGTCACGGGCAACCCACATGTCGACCTCGGTTTCACCTTTTGGAGCAAATTTCTTACTCGTTTCCATCTTATAAACATAAGCTTATAATTTATTGAATAAATTATCGCGAGATCTATAACGGTCATACACACAGCATTACGAGGTCGCCCTCATGTCAAAAAAAAATTCCCCTGGTCGGTCCGTGTTTGAGATGAACATCTGACACCATTCGGGCCTTTTTCCTCTGAATCATGATTTAAAGTAAAAATGGTTAAAGACCCTGACTTGACCCACTGATTTTGCAGGCGTCGGAGGTGAAAAATCACAAGAATTTCTAACAATTCGGTCGTGTTTGGGACCGATCAAGTAACTCAGCGGCGCCGAATGCGGCCAAAACGTGAAAAACCCAAAAATGGGAATAAACGCAGTAGGAAAATCATATCTTGGGTTGTCGAAGGCTTCTGTCGCAGGGTCCATAGCGTAGCTGCTCCGCGTAGAACGTTTTCCCTTCTTGCTCCGTCGAAATCCAACGGTCCGATTGCGAGATAACCTAGAGAGAAGGAGGTGCTTCTCTCTCTAAAAATGAAAACCCCATAGCTACTGCATCCAAAAAATAAATCCCACGTTTTTGCTCTTGGTGTTTAAGTGGAGAAGAAGACTATTCTTCTCAAAATTACAAGTTTGCCCCTCATTTAATCGATTAATTCCGCTTCTTTTCTTAGATTTAATATTATTCTACGCCGTAGTCGTTTTAAATCGTTTACTCTCTTTCATTACCAGCATAGTGCACGTAGTCTTTTTGTTATATCGCGCTTTGCATTCGTCGGCGATTCTGGCGCCGAAATGCGATGCCTCGAAGCGTGTCATTTCCCATTTGTTTAAAATTGCAAGAAATTTTGCGTCTTGGCAGATTTCGCGAGACAATTCGGCCGGTCTGATCAGTTTAAATCGTCAGAGATCCCGAGAATAAGTGCGGTTACGAGCGTAATTCTGATTTTATGTCGAAATTACGTTTTCTTGCTGTCGAAATTGGAATTCTCAAGGTCTTACAGTCCCGCCCCGCCCCGAGTAACTGTTAAAGCCTTGACCATAGCAACACTTCAGTGCAACTCCCTCAATGAGCCGTCACGTTTTCAGATTAAAAAATGGGAATGCTTCCCCTCTCAAACTGACCAAATTCATAAAATCTCCATGACCCACCATCTGAGTGGAGTAGTATCCCATCAAATAATCTTATTGAAGGAAACAGTTGAAATCAGAGTGTGTAAGTACTAAGTAGTATGCATGCTCTGATGCTCATATATCAGAATTAGCAAAACAAAACAAATTAAAACTACCAGAAAGCCATGGAGGGCTGGCTTCTCTGCCTATTAAAATCCAATCATATCTATAATTTATCTTAAGAGTAGGATATCTCAAAAATTTAACAATTGACGCAAAGATGGATGAGAATGGCCCTATGGGCATCGGATTAAACCTTAACCTATGTGGGGTTGGTGTTTCATTTCATTTCTCCCCACCCAGTAAAGGGGAAAATTTTGATTTGCAGTTTGTCATCATATTCAGGCCATAAAATTCATAAAATCTTGAAATAAATCAAAACAAAAAATACATCATCTAATCGGACGAAGAGAGGAAGAAAAAATGGAACCAAACCAGACAAGTTCTCTTAACCGCAACTCGATCCCCAAGCCTTAGGCGAAATACAGGTCATTATTTACGTCGTCTCGAAGCATCAGATATACTGATAGGCCATTATTGAGCAAGTTAGAAGGGAGATGAACAAGAGAGATGGGAAAAGGAGATGAACAGAAGAGAGGAGGAAGGCAGCGGTCTTGCTAGGGTTGGGTAAAGATGAGACTTACAAATAGTCTAAAGGATTTGGGGGCAACTTTGTAATTAAAACCCGACAGAAAATGAAAGAAGTGAGACTGATACATGGCAAATTAAAACCCGTGTGGGTCACACCACACCTCACAAGCTTGTCTCCTTTTCCTTTTAAGCTATTTATTTCCTTTTAATTTCTAGAAAAACACAACAAATGCCATTCTCATTCAATAAACTTCGTTTATATTGACTGACGGATTAAAATGTAGACCATTTGCATTAAATTATACCATTTTTTATTTTCTTATCTTTTCACTAAATTTTATTTTACTTTTTATAAAACTGCAAATCATTTTTATGTTCATGGATAATGAAAGACTAAGGCCTTGTTTAATAAACTATTGAAAATGTTCAAATCATTGAAAATGGAGGCATTTTGATGGTTTCGATACAAATATGTTTGATATGAAAATTTTAGAAAATTTCTTAGTGAAATTTTAAATGAAAAAAGCGTGAAATTATAAGTAAATAAAAACTCTTGCGTAGAATATAAGTCACAGTCAAACCAAAAAAAAATTTAAATAAAAATAAATTGGGTAAAGAAAAAACCGCTATAAATAATATAATATTTTGTAAATATCTGTGATTAGTTTGGATAGTTTTAAAAGTTTAGATTATAGTGATTATTTTTAAAAATATTTATGTCTATTTTTTTATATTATGATTTATTTATGGATATGTTTGTAGTGATATTATTTTTACAATAATTATCAATTATAGTGAAAAATAAATGTTATTAGAAACTCTATTTATTTTTGGATAATATGTATTTAATGATAATAAGGGTAAATATGTAAAAATACATAATTTTCGGTATTCGGCATTCTGGGTTATCAGTAATACTCATTATCTTGTGTTCGGTGTTAAACTTGTCAAGCAATTTTCTGATACAATTGATACGCATGAAATTCGATGCAATTTACCCGTGACTTATTTTTCGGTAGCTTAATTTTTCATTTTATCAAATAGGCACAAGCTTTACGAAAACTAATGTTCTTCAAGTGGTAAAAAAGACGGGCTTACGGGATGTATTAGGATCAAGTCTTGTAGTGTAATGTAAGACTTGTAGAAGTACGTGCTTCTCAACTCTCATATTCCTTCTTTCTTTTTTTTTTTTGGTCATTGATAGTATGCTTTCGTAGACAAATTCAAAAGGATTAAAATTTGCCAAAAAATTAAAAAAGAAAAGGTGAGAAGTCATACCAATCAAATGGGCATTTAATGTTAAATCTCAACAAATGATGCAAACGAAATGAAGGTTTTTTATTAATAAGGTCCTAAGC
The DNA here is from genome assembly GCA_016808115.1 of Tetrastigma voinierianum. NCBI lineage: Eukaryota > Viridiplantae > Streptophyta > Magnoliopsida > Vitales > Vitaceae > Tetrastigma > Tetrastigma voinierianum. The sequence continues at coordinate 12,160 of JAEQBH010002329.1, read as the reverse complement.
AAAATTTAAAGGAATTGTTTAATTAAAAGGAGATGAACAAGATAGAGGAGAAAGGAGATGAACATGAGAGAGAGAGGAGGAGGAGGCGGTCATGCTAGGGTTCGATAAAATGAGAGTTTAAATAGTCAGGGATTTGGAGGCAACTTTATAATTATATAATTGTTAGGTAGGCCGGACAAAATAAAGTAGGACCGACTCGGGTTTTAATGAAATCTCAGGCAGGTTCGCCGATTAATATTTAAACAGTCAAATAAAAACGGAGCGAGACAGGTTAATCGGGTACAAATATGGGGCTCCCCAAACTTAAACTGGTAAGTGATTTTTAAAGGGGCAAAAATCAATAATATGTGAACAAAAATTCAGGTCATTCTGATCCAACTTTAACATCCTTTGATCATGATTTAGAATTACAAATATATTTTTCTTTTTTATAAAATACAGAGAGAACCTTTGATTATTTGAAGTTATATTTTAATTATTAGGAGAGTTTATAGTGATTTTAGTCTTTTTTTAGTTTTTCTTTTGCCGCTATGTAAATTTTTATCTTTTTTTATTTCATCAAAATAGTTTAAATTATAAACATAAATAAAATAATATTTTTTCCTTTCTTGTTATGGTCAAAGTAAAGGTAATGAATTTGCAGGAAGCAAGGTGGGCACTGTAAAGTCTAGCAAAAGAACATTTTTCCTTTTCTTGCGTTCACACTATGGGTCCCCAAACTTTTGTCGGTTTTTTACTTCCATTATTCACTTCAAAATACGTGGAAGTGGAAGTGAAATATTAATGAACATTTCAAGAAAATATATTTGATATTTATATTTTATTTATTATCTTTCATATATGAGTGAATTCATAATCATTGTCTACTGATAATTTCTTATTATTTGAGTTAATGAATTCTTATTAACCAATAAATTATCAAATGAATTCCAAAATTAAATCACGATTTGGAAAAATAAGAATAAAAACTAAAAAGTTTTTGGGGTATCAGTAACTTCTCCAGCCTTATTGAAAAATTATAGATGTTAGGGATGACAATTTTACCCATACCTAACAAAGCCACCCATTGTTTTCCAGGTTTTTCTTTCTAAAAATGAAAAATATAAGCATTAAATTAATTCTGATAATAGTTTTATTTATCATTACAGATAGTGTGGTAGAGTCTTTAAAAATTTAAGATGGAGCAATAAAAAGGAGGGATCGATTTGTGTTATAGCCAAAAGTATTTATTAACGGTTTTCGATGAAATATGTTGTCTGTGTTTTCAAAAACTTGAATAAAAAAGCACCATAACATTTGCTTTAAGTTTCGTTGAAAACAAGTAATATTGAAAAGTTAGTAAGAATATGAAAGGGCGGGTTAAAAAGCAGTGACTAGGCCGATGGGAGTGTGAGAGGCTAAAAACAATAGAAGAAAAGAACCACCAAATAATTCAAAAGCAACTTTGTTTTTTTCTTATGATTGTATAACATTATTATCTTTTTACTTTATTCATTCAGTGGAATAATTGGTTGTCTACCATTATTGGAGTAAAGTGGAAATAACTTATAAGTTTTAATTATTTCAAAACCCACTTGTTAACCTTTTAAAAAAATGCTTTGAAGGAAAATGCTTTGGTACATTATATTAAATAAATATGTTCCAAAAATAATTAAAATGAGAATAATAACATTGGATATGGCCATTTTATAAAAAACTCTTAGCTATGCGTCGCTAATGTATCGTATCACAAGGTTTCCTTTGCATCCCACTATGCTGTGTTTTGCCTCAAACAAAAAAAGATATCTTGAAAATGAAGGTCACTTATAAAATATTATATTGTATTATATATATATTTATCTATTATAATTCACACATTATCTTACAAATATTATGATTAAAATAATTCTAAAACAATAGATTTAAAAATATATGTATATTTTTAAAATTTCTATTTTGCTAGTTATTCCAATGATTAGGAATTTTCAGAAACCTTCCATCTATTTTGCTTTAACTTTCTTTGTATTAGGAGTCAAGGTCTTTCCTTTGGCTTGCAGTTTGTCATTTCCCCTTATATAACAAGATCTTTGATGGAAAGTTGCCCGGAGATTTCTAAGAAATGTTCACATATATATATTATATGCACTCAAATTTCAAAAGAAAACCTAGGGAATTCTTTCTTTTTAACATTCCACATTTACATTAGTTTTTTTTTTTTAAACTCTCAAATGACTCAAAAACTAAGGTGAAAAAAAAAAAATCGTTATTCCATTTTTAAAATAATTATATTGTGATATAGATCCAAAATCAAAAGGAAATAAATCTCTCATCTTGATGCCATGCCTTAGGGCCTCTCTTAACAATTTAACTAATCACTTGGTGAAAGATTTATATGATTCGAACTTCAAGGAATAGAAAAATGAAATCCATGACTTAACTTGAAGGTAATATGTCGGATTCAAACACAAATTGAAAAAAAAAAAAAATCGTTTAGCTTAAATGGAGAAATAGATAAGAAATTTCCTAATTTCCTAAATTATCTTAGAAAAGATGGAAACTAAAAATACACATGAATTAAAATTAAAACTACCATAAATAAACATTTTATAAATCATATATATTTATAAACCAACAATAACCACCAAACATCTACCAAACTTCAAATGCTTATTGGTAATATACGATTGATATACAACCCAAAACATTTCTAGATTTATGTACGAGTATGTGCTTGTCCAGTACCAGTAGCCTAGATATTACCTGTTTTGGGTTAGAAAGGGCCCTCATAAGGTCAAGCTTTCGCGATGTCTACTTGGTTGAGAGGAGTCCGTACTTATATAGTGTCAGAGTTTACCACTTTATTAAATGTGAGGTGTGACAAACACGCACCGTGGGATTCTGAGCCCACGTGGATAAACACCCTTACGGGGCCAAATGGAACAAACACGTATATCGGGATCAGAGATCGGGCACGATCTGAATTTATGTGGCCAGGCTAACCATGTCTGCATATTATCAGTTTGGTCGAGGCCTCGTGACTTTAAACGTGTCCCTTTAGATTGAGTGGAACTATATAATGCGAAAAATTTCTCACTTTATCGGACATCGATATGCTTCCAAAACATTAGAAATTAAATCGATTTTCCAAAAGCAATATTCATCCCGATTTAGGGAAAGAAACCAAAGCAGCACACAGCTTACTGAGAGTTTGACATGGGTAGATTTGAGTGCACGTCAATTATTTAATTTTTATATAATTTGTGTGCACATAGCTTACCCCTCACCAGCAGAGTAATAATTAGAATTTGTCAACAAAGACGACAGATGACTACTCATTAGGAGGAGAGAAGATAGTGACTTTCTTTAAATATATAAAGGTTTAACTAAAAATCAAAACATTCTTCGGTTGCTTCACCTTTAAAAATGAAGTAATGTAAGAGCTGAACAAATATTAATTCATGCTTATATCAACTCAGACTTTCAAGGTAATTATACAATTTAAAAACATATAATAAGTATGAAGTTCAAAATAAATGCATTAATGAATTTAAATAGGGTAATTAATGAAATAATTCATAGTTTAGTTAATTCTTTGTTTGTCAGTCCCACAATCACATTTAATTAGAAATAATCTCACGTTTGGGTGGTCTCGTATTGTATTGGTATCGAGACATCAGTTACTAATTAAGAAAGTTAAAATAATCTTACATGACTACTCTCTCTCTTCCTTCACCTCCAAAGCTTTTCTTCATTGAACCTAAATAGGTGAAGAGTTAGGGTCTTACTTTGCTTTAAATAAACATATAAAATTAACTTATTAGATTTAAACCTATTTTTTATTTTCCCATAAATTTTCCTTTATTCCACTTATTAGGGTATGTTTATTCAATTTCAAAGTTTCTCCTTCTAAAACATTTTCCTCTTTAAATATCAAATCGCCCAAGGAATAATAAATCCTTCTTGACAATTTGAATCCAACGAAACAGTTTATCGCTTTTTCCCTAAGTTTTGTTTCACTTTTTCCTTCCATTTTCCACCTCTTTTTTCATTTTTTTTCTCTTCCTTTTTTTGGACACCAACTTTTTCTTCAAAATTTCATCCAAATTCCTTCAAAATTTCTATGATATTTCGGCGAAAAGCATCAATCTGAAAGACTTGTGTTAAAATTTCCTCAAAATTTCCTTTAAATCAAAATTTCCTAGAAATTACACCGAAACAATTCGATATTTTTGGCACTGGAAATTTCTCCATGCTATTTCGTTTCCATAGTCATCGAAACTGGAAATTTCGACAAAATTTCTCCACAAATTTCAGGAAATTTCTCGACATTTCCATCCTTGGTTATCATGAATGGCTTGTGGAGAAGATATATTTTAATGGCAAGAAATCAAAATAGAAAATTATTAATGTTGGTCTCCACTCTCCATCATACACCTCTTTCAACAATGATGATCATGAAAAGCAAATCACATTTAGTAGACAATTCAACAGTACCAGTACTAACAATCCTTCCCATGAAATGAGTTTAAATAAACATATAACATTAAATTATTAGGTTTAAATCTATTTTTTATTTTTCTCTAAATTTTCCTTTATTCCACTTTTCCTTCCTATTTTCCTCTTTATTTTCTTTTTTTAATACTGCAGTCAAAAGCGAAACCTAAATGTTTTAAGCAGGAATCCTCATTAGATGGTGGAAAGAATAATCTTCAGGAGATTTATTGTTGTTTAGACTTATCTACTCTGGTATTGAATTTCATTCCTGGAGACAATGCTTACCCCTCTCTCTCCTCTCTCTCTTCCTTCACCTCCAAAGCTTTTCTTCATTGAATAGAAAGAGGTGAAGAGTTGGGGTTTAGCTTTGCTTATTCTTGTGTTGATTCAAAAACAGGTGATTTTCCATCAAGTGGAAGCAGCAAAGTTGTCGTTTCCCAGGAATATCATGACACTAATAACTGAATTTTGCTTCCAAGACTGCTATTAGTGCAACATTATCCTACAAATAGAAATAGATAATTCAATTTAAGAGGGCAAAAAAAAAAAAAAAACCAGAAATCTTAGAACAGAAAATGCTTAACTAGTACAATCAAACCACCTTAACTGATCGATTTAGAGCAGTTTTCTTTTGAACACTTGAAACCACAGCATCTGTCAAGGATTGGGAAGCCTTATTAAATTCAACCTCTACACAATCACAATCTTTTTTAGCATGTTCCATAACCACATAAAACTGAAAGTCATAACACAAACAGTTCATTACCTCATATTTTTTACATGTAAAAATCTCTCTGCGAAAAAATGTTGCAATTGTATGAATATTACTAGTATAAACCTGCAAATATGGAACAAGATCAAAGGACTGATAACATGCAGAATTTCAGAACCTACTTTCATTATGCAAAGAAATTCATCACCAACCTCATTTGTCTCTCTTGTATAGAGCTTGATATCCATGTTTGTCCAGCTTTGGGGCAAAAAATTCCACAAAATAATCACTTTGAATCTGAAAGAAGGAAGCCATAACCACCATTAGCTAGTATGTATAGACATGTTTGGATTTATAAACCCCTCAAAAACTTGATCCAACCAGTCTGAAGAATGTATGTCTAAATTGAGGGTAAAGGGAACACATTGGACACTGGACAGTGTTCCATACCATCAAGAAGCTTATGACAACATAGCTTTTGTTCTATTGAACCATCCCAATCAATTTACACCATAGTAGTAAGGAGAGTCATATCTTGTCTGATCATCATCAGGAGGAGGAAGATGAACAAAATGGAAGAATAAAGCAATTCCCAAGAAGTTGTCATCTTTATACCATTTCTTTGGGAGCTCTATACTTACTTCACATTCCTTACTCCTATCACTCACCCACTCTCGTATTAATCCAGCCCTGCCTCCTATAACAACAACATGAATTCCCTCGAAGTCCATGTACCAGCCTTTTTTGCATCTAAGATTCTGCATATATAAAAGTAGCAGCAGCGTGTAAATTAAAATCTCATGTGGACCTTGATACAAATTGTAAATTAATTTTTAATTTTCATATAGTGTAGAATTCAATTTTCACACCTCGATATATAATTTGAAGGAGTTGAGGAGAAGACCAGAGTATAGCTGCTGTTGGATCAGGAGCATGGACAATCGTGTGCTTCTATTACTCTTAAGGTTTGTCAGAAGCTTTGGGATTTCTTCAAGCATTGGGCAATGATTCATGTAAAGGCTTTCCAGCTTAGAAAGTTTGAATCTTTGCCGAGTGGGTATGCAACGAATATGGTTTCCACTCACATCAGATGCGGTAGTGAGGGGCCAGGCACCATAAATCTTGGGATTGCTCCTTCCATCGGATTAATACTGTTCTACATTGCCTCTAAGAAAAATTGCAGGTTTCTCAAGCTATCGGAAGGGCAATTTAAGACTTTAGACGATTCACAGTCTGAAAGGCTTCAAGGTGGTCAAATTGCAATCTTTGTTGGAAGAGTCACGAGATTCTCACAATTACTCCAATCTCAGAGATCCCGAAGATCTTTAGACGTCCAATTGATGATGACACCTCTGTTGTAGCCGCCATTCCACCCAAGCAAAGTAATCTCAAATGTTCCATCTCCTCAATGATCTCCCAATAACCCTCTAGATCTAGATTTGAACCATCGCTAGCGGAAAGAAGGGACTTCAATCCACAAATGCTACGGAAGACTCTTCAGAAATGTATTCTGATTTCCAAACCTAAATTGAAATTACGATAGAGATGACCTATTAGTAGAACTGAATTGCTAATAACATTCCCACTTATATAAAAAGAAAATGTAGGCTTCCCATATTCCTTTAGATCTCGAGGCTTCTTAAGATTTGAGCAACCAGCGACATTAGCGCTCAACGAGCCCCTCGAAGCAACCAACGCATGGCAACAAGCATTTCATAGTTCCTTGGATCTCTGGAAATTTCTCAAATTTTGAACAATACTTGAGAGTTCCTTAATAGCAGTTTCTACTAAAAGATCCTTCAAGAATTTCGTCTTCTCCATCTCTAAAAAATTCTCAAAGTTTGAGCAATTTGAGAGGAGTCGAAGCTTGAGATTCAAATATCCAATCTTTCTTTGGGGAGTTCTTTGATATTGGTCCCACGCATATAAAGAAAGCTTCTCAATGATCTCTCATATTTACAAAACATTAAACAATTCTGGAATTTTAAACACCATGGAACATAAAGAATATCTAGAGATGTCAAGTACCAATACCTACTTGGGAGTTCTTTAATTCAATCCGATTCAAAGCTCAGCAAATTTCATTTAGGAAATGCACCAATAGATGAATGTAATTGCGAAGACTTGTACAACCTTGATATTCAGCTCTCTCAAATTGCCTCACTTGAGAATTTGGCATTTAATGTCTTGTCATTGAGTTACTTACACATCCATGAACTTCAATTTTCATGATTATAAAAAAAAAAAAAAAAAAAAAAAAAAAAAAAAGACATTTTTATAAAATAAAAAATCTGAATTTAATTGAAATTAATATAAAAACAATAAACTTCAATGGATTGTACGCTTCTTCCCTTTCCAAAGTTTTTATATTGCTACCTTCAAGTTGATTACCTTGAGTTCTTTGAATCAAAGTTCAAAGCCCTCGGGAGAAATATTTTATACTCCTTTCTCCTGAAGACTATGATCATGTAAATCTTTTCTTCATTTGGCAAACACTACTCCCAGATGAACCATATTTCTATGATTCGAGATAAGTCGAAGATATAGTTTCAACATTTTCATCCTGAGAAAAAAATAAAGAATAAGGGAAAAAAAAAATATTGAGGGCAAGCTTATCTTAACTAATAGTATATGAAAATATATATATATATATATATATATATAAAATTGATATGAAAAAAATCTTATTAAATATTTAATAAAAGTATGAAAAATCTTATTAAATCTTTAATAAAAGTAAGCTATTAAATTTAGTTGGATTCTCACCTTTTTACTCATAAATGCATGATAAATATCATCTGGATTCCACAATCTACTCCATTTGTTAGGGTCTTTAGGATGTTGTTCGTGGATAATTTCCCAACCCATTTATTGTATTAAATCATGCATATATATCTTGTTATGTGAAAAGGTTATGAGCATAAACGGATTGATCTACTTGAACCGCTTCCAACCACAATTCTGGAATTTAAGCACAAGAGAATCAATGATCTTTGCCGCGTTACCCCACATTATTTCCATATTACATTCGACCCTCGTAAGAACACCTACAAAAGTCTCGAGGGCGTTGACATCCGAATACGAACGCCGTCTATATTCGGTCTTCACTCTGGAATCGGATAAATGGAGGAAGTGAGTCTTGATTATCCCGATAAATGATAACCTGAAGGGAATTCAAATGGAGACTCACCTTGGTATCCATCGCGCGAAGCGATCCATAAAGCTCAAAAGAAAGGCAAGGCCCACAAAGAGGCCAAAACGATGAAACCCGCCACAACGGGCGCGCCGGAGTAGTTTTCTCTAAAGCTCGTCATTGTAGAAAGAGCTCTACGTGATCTCATTGCACATCAATTCAAACTCTTTGTTGAGCAGACGGGTAAAAAATTGAGAAACACCTCCACCCATCAAGCATTACAAAGGACTCAGTCTTCATAATTCAAACATATAGAATTATTTAATATACTTCATAAAAATAAACCAAAAATAGAAATCCTTTTTTGGAAATTAAGCTCTGATCCAAGTGGTCGGTACATTGAAATGGACATTTAGTTCCTAAAATTAGACTAAATACTTCTAACATTCAAGCATACATGTAATGGAAATCTAAATTACGAAGGACTTTCAGCATGACAATCCAAACATATAGAATGCATAAATGCTCCATAAAAATAACCCAGAAACAAAAATCCATTTTTGCAAATTAAGCTCTAATCAGTCAAATTCGGTACATTGAAGCTGGACATTTAGTTCTAAAAATTAGACTAAATAAAGCTTCCTAACATTCAAAGCATATAGCTTGAGGTTTTAGGAGAGGGGTGAGTAGTTTAATATGGTTTAGGCTTACCCAGCGACATATGATGATAGTAGTAAGCTTGTTAGAAGCATGATATTCGTATTGAATCCAAATCATTATAGCCTCGAGGCTTTTAGGAGAGTTGGTTGTTTAACATGGTATCAGAGCTTATCCAAAAACCCGACATATGATGATAAGCAACTGTTAAGAAGCATGATATCATATTGAATCCAAATCCTACATGCTCAAGCTTTTAGAAGAGTTAGTTGCTTAACATGGTATCATGCTTACCCAAGCCGGACATATGATGATAAGCGTAACTTTTAAGAAGCATGATATTCATGTATTGAACTCAAATCCTACACATGCTTGAGTACAGGAAGGCGTAGTTGTTTAACGTAGGTATCATAACTTGCAACCGACATATGATGATAAGCAACTATTAAGAAGCATGATATTCATATTGAACCAAAATACTACATGCTCGAGCTTTTAGGAGAGTTGGCCATTTAACATGGTATCAGAGCTTATCCAAGAACCCGACATATGATGATAGGCAACAGTTAAGAAGCATGATATTCATGGTAAGCCCCGTCCTGCATCGCCGAGCTTTTAGGAGAGTTGGTCGTTTAACATGATATCGGAGCTTACCCAAAAACCCAACATATGATGATAAGCAACTGTTAAGAAGCATGATATTCATGCAGACTAAAATCTACCTGGCCTGAATGAGCATTCATGATATCATTCTTACCTATATTTTTCTCTGTAGTACTTTGCGGGTTCTAAACAAAGCCTTAGAATTTAAAGTCCCATAGAAGACAAACCTAACAGAAAAAGACAATAACAAGAAAAACAAAAAAACAAAAAGTCATTTTGCCTAATGTTGAAGACTATGTACTTCTAAGTATTGAAAAGTTCTGTGGCCAAAACATCCACATGGTGGCAAAAATCACTTATTTATTATTCAGACAACAAGCTTATAAATTTTCTTATCTAAGAAATTTTCCAGCTCCAAGAAAAGTTTAAGATTTCCAGTTTAGACCACGGAAGAAATCTTAGGGAAAAAAATCTTAAGAAAATAGTTTCTCATGTTTGATCTCACATGGAAAATATAAAAGAAAATCAAATATAATCAAAATTCCTCAAAATTGTATATATTTTAACATTTTTTAGTCCTTATATAATAGATCGAAACAAATAATATGAGGTTAAATAAACATATATGATTAATTTATTAAGTTTAAACTATTTTAGGCCACTACCATTTTCTTTCCTTCCACTTTTCTTCTATATTTTCCTGTATTTTAACATTTATTTTCGGGTTCCAAACAAAGCTGTAAAGTCATCGGGCACTCTCCATATGTAAAACTAAAAGAGTAAATGATAAAATGTATATAGTGAAGGAAACTGACCTGAGAAGAGCATTGTCCCTGACTAGATTATCCAACTGCATGGAAACAAGGGATTTCCATGAAATAAGATCATTGACATCTTTGATCTGCAAGAACACGAGACGTCGTAGGAGTTAAAAAAGGATTGTCATAAATAAATAAAGCAAAAAAAAAAAATGAAAATGAAAATGCAGTGATTCACATACAATTGTCTCCTTGCAATCAAGGAAGTTCTTTATGTCTGATCTTATATTCTCCAAAAGAATATCTTTCTCCTCAATCTCTTTGTCAAACTCTTTAAATATGTTACCATATCTGGAGTTCAAATCCTCCAGGTATCGCTCCAAAACTGACAAACTCAAATCCAGTGATCGAACTTTTTGCATCAGGATCTTGAGAACGGTGTCTCCAGGCATCCTTCCAACCTGTTGATGACGAATCTCTTCAACTGTATCCGGCATGTTAGTTTTACTAGGCTCAGGTTTTTCAAGTAGAGGATCAGATTCTGTTTCACTAACAAGTTTCTGATACAGATCGCTACCCTCGGCCGGCTCTGGCTGGGAGGGAACTGATTTTTTCTCAGCAGTAATTTCCTCAGGTAAAAATGGATTCTCTTGAACGGATATCAAATCCTCGAGCATTCGCTCAACTGCATCCACTCCACACTTCCCGACACTTAGCGTACGTAAATTCTATACCGTGATGGCTCAGTAGATTCAACTTCAGATATCGCACCCATTTTGGCTCGTCAAGAGCAAACCTCTGAGCATGCTTCACATTTGCAGCAGTAAAATTTCCGAGCTTGACCCAATCATCAGTTGGAAAAACCAAACTGCCCAGCAACTCAATCTCTTTTGGATTAGAAGAGTAATGCTCAGAATTTGCAATTTCAATGGTGACCACCAAGGTTTCTTCTGAAAGCTCGATCACGACCATTCTCTTCCGTGAACAGGGATTCAAGGTACTTATCCTTGTCTTTGCCTAAAATATTTGAGGCACCCTTCGATTCCTTGTTAGAAGCCAAGACCTTCGCTCCCTTTGAAGCGGAAGCATAATTGACATTTCCGGCCTGACCAGTTGCGGATTTACTTTTAGAACTAATTGCTTTGCTCTTGAATTCATCAAGGCCAGGTGGCACGGAGCGGGATAACCTGTCAATCTTTATGTTAACCTTTTCCGATTTTGCATCTGAACTGGATTTCTCCACCTCTGGTACCTCTTCAGGCAAGACAGATTTTACATTCGCTTTGCTATTTAATTCGTCAGTGAAATCTTTAGTTTCAGCATCATTTCTGGAACCCTCATAAGAATTTTCAGAATTGGTTTCTACCAAAGAATGTTGTGCACCAGATCCATCTAAAACCATGCAAAGAGCAGTGAGAGCTAGTAAGAAAATAATGCATACAGATAATAAATTCTTAAAAATTAAGATAGCGTCTTCCTAAACTAAGACTAAAATTTAAAATAGCTGTGATCTAAAAATGCCAAATATTCACTTAAATCCAAATAAAAGATAGAGAGTTGCTAGTGAGAGAAGATATCGCTTTTACAAGGAAATTCCAGGCAGATTTAGTCCTATTCAAAATTTGAATCTTATTTCTCTGAAACAGTTCTCATCTCATAATTAGGCCTACAAAATAGTCGGTGTTTCCTCACAGTCTCAAGCAGCACTTCAATTCATTATCACACAGGTCCAAACACAATATTGGTCAGTTTTATGAATTTGATGAACTGATCCAGCTCTGCATCTCTAACTAGGATGATCAACCGAGAGACGTAACAATGGTC